>JAKUBI010000016.1:0-270023 GCA_030563165.1 Teunomyces stri
TGTTGAAGCAACCTAAATTTGACTTGGGTGCTTTGTTGACCTTGCACGGTGAAGCTGGTTCTGACGAAAAGGGCAAGAAGGTTTCTTCTGGCTTCAAGGATGTTGTCTTGGAACAAGTTTAGTATTGTAGTTTAGGTAATGTAATAATGAAAGTTGTCTATATGTAGGAAGTAACGCATTCTCACTTGCCGTAACGTCTGTGCCTCTTGGCAACCTGCAGGAATGATCATATACGGGTTGGTTCCGTATATCGTACCTGAAGTCTGAACTTAAGATTGTCTCAGTCCAATAGTAACTGGAATAGTTTACCAAAAAGCCATGAGTGATGATGAAGAGGATGCTTGGTCGTACTCTTTTCCACCATCCACTGATTCATTAGTGATCCCCGAACCGAAGAAACCCGAATCAAGCCTCGACAATGCATCTTCTACCTCGTCAATGAGTAGTGACGGTTTCATTGCTAAGAGACCAGTCGATAGACGACCCTATAACCTTGCTGACTTATCAAGAAGTTCTTCCCGTACTTCCAGTACCCCATCAGTTCTACTTCAATCTCCTTTTGTTGTTAAAGCGGCCCCTGTGAATCCATTGACAACAAGAAAGGATGCCCTGCTGATTATTTCATCTGGAATAGAGGATTCTGCCAATTCTTCCACCATAGTTCCCCAACGGAACAACTTTCTCAATAATATTCAGAGTATTGATGAGAGACAGAAGGAGAATTCAGCTGCAATCGCCGCCGCAGAGCAACAGAAGTCACCCAAGGTGATTGCGTACCGTAAATCAAAACGAACTGTTAGTGAAGGTGATTTTGAAGCATTGGAAACTGAAAAGTACGACAGCAAGCTATACGATGATACGTTCTACAAAGAAACGACACACCGGTACGCATCCATGAAGAGAAATATTGAGTTCCACCAACTTTTCCGGTCAATCGACCTAACAGACAGGCTCATTGACGACTTTCTGTGTGCATTAAGTCGCGAAATCTTGCTACAAGGAAGGCTTTATATCAGCGAACATCATGTTTGTTTCAATTCAAATTTGTTGGGCTGGGTGACGAATGTTGTTATTCCATTTACTGATGTCGTTGAACTCCAGAAGAAAACTACTGCTGGACTTTTCCCCAATGGGATTGCAATTGAGACTAGAGATTGTAAACACAACTTTGCCAGTTTTGTTTCTCGCGACATTACGTTTGAATTCTTCAAGACAATCTGGAGCACCCACAAGCATCCAGAGCCTCTCCCTGAGAGCGAACTTGAGGCTCCAACTCTGTCGGATGATTCAGAGCTGGACCCTCGTTCTCCTCAGATTGAATCATATATTCTCTCATTAGATGGGGATGATCTGGATATGAGTGAAAAGAAAGCACCAGCCCAGAATAAAATTAAGGTAGTGAAGTTTAAGCCTGAAGTCAAATACAAAAGTCAGGGACCCGATTCCCATTCAGTGACAGAAGCCAATGACGATTATACCCCCGAACCTAACGAAAAAGATTTGATAGATGAACTATTGGATGCCCCCATGGGAGTTGTTTTTGAGATAATGTTTAGCAGCACCAATACTTCATTCCATAGACAGTTCTTAGAGACTCATGATGGGTCAGAACTTACTGACTATGACGAGTTTCACCCGATGGAGGACGATCCCACAAAACTTGAGCGGAATTTCTCTTACCGACGGGCATTGCTGTACTCAATTGGGCCCAAATCAACGAAATGTCTTGTGAGTGAAGTAATTGAGCATATGAATCTAGCTGATTATGTTGTGGTTGTCACCGCGACAAAGACACCGGATGTGCCTCTGGGAGATGCATTTACAGTTATGACCCGATATGTCCTTACATGGGCTCCCCAAAATAAAACACGGCTCAAGATGTCTTACTATATCAAGTGGTCTGGACGTTCGTGGATACGGTCAGTTATTGAAAGTCAATCTTTCCTGGGTCAGATAGCTGCTGCCACGGACTGGATTCTGGAAGCCAAGGCAGAGATTGTCAAATCAACTTACTTGGCTGATGGAACAGCACCACTTGAAACGCAGGACGAGACAAAGGCAGTTGAACCTGCTCCTCCAAAGATTGAGAAACCAATTCCTCCTGTCAAACCTGGACTCCAGGCATCCATGACAATAACTTTTAATTGGAATATCGTGTTTGTATTGTTGTTCTTAGTGGTGATTCTCTTACAGCTTCGTATCTTAGCTGTTGTCATGGAGACATCAAAGACGATAAAAAGGTTACAAGAATTGCATGTAATAGTATAGACTATATACAAATGAACAAAAAGCATATAAATATTATATATGTATATGGTAAAGGGCTTGCAAGGCCGGAACTTTCTACAGGGCAAGATGGACCTCGAGGTTTTCGCTGCGTTCTATCAAGTCAACGTCCTCAATTGTATGTACAAGAATGGTTTCATTGTTTTCGTCCAACTCAAAGATAAATATGCCCGAGATCACTCTTTCTAATTTGGTGCCACCTTTACCGAGGCCGATCAAAGCGTAGGATACTTGAGTAAGTGTGGATGCAAGTGACGGTACCGTCGACTTGTTGTCAAGGAACCGCATGGAATCAAGTTTCGACCAGCGATGCGTTCCCCATTTCGCGTCAGACGTGGAGTGGGGTTTATCATTAGATGCCGCTAAGTGGAAACATCCGTCCGAACACGTCCGCCAGCGAACGTATATTTTTTGCAGCAGTAAAAAGACTGCCAGTGGATCCAGGTCACACGAGGTACGTACTGATTCGATGTGAAGCTGTACTTTGGGACTGATGACTACTGACGTGAGGAATAACTGGATCGTCTTGCAAGCAGCAAAGTACGACATGTGTCCCCGAATTGCGGGCAAGTACACCACCATCTCATCAAAATGACTGGGACACACCTGAAACATGATATCTTGCAGCAACAACTCCTTAGGAATTGAAGTGGTGAGAAGCAGCGGGACGTAGGCTCGGATTTGTTCTACCATCTTCCCGAGATTGGCCTTCCGCAAAAGCTCCTCCTTGTCTAGTCCAGGCTCCAAATTGCGTAATATCGACGAAGTTCTCAAGAGTCGACTTATACCAGGTCTACGCCATCCCTGGCGTGCGAGACGGAACTGACTAAGAAACATGGGATTAGTTGCAACATAAAACCTGGAGTTCGCGACTTTCTCACTAAAAGAAAAAAAAGAAGCGAGATAATTTACAAAAACAGAATCTTGCTTTATCAGATCACCTATAAAGTTTCATAAAGCAATTCTCTAAGCTTGTACTCTTCATTGGCTTCATCAATCTCAGCATAGTTGCCAATAAAGTCATCACCACGAACAACACCAGGCAATGGCTTGCCGTTTGCTTGTCTCTTCCAGATCTTCTTGGCTTCTTCATCAGTTCCCAAGTCACGGTACTCAAACTTGATCTGGTTAGCCTGAAGAATGGTGGTCAAACGGTTGGTACGTTGCATAATCTGCATACCACCAGCTAAGGAGGTGTATATGTAGACCGGTTGGGCCTCAAGATGCTTACGAAGCTCATCAGCTGAGACTTCAAAGTCTAAAGCTTCTTCTTCTACCTTCTTAGAATGTGCTGTTTCAATTGTTGGTTCGACTTCCTCAGTAATTCCCTTCTCGTTGTCAACAACTTCTTTAATTTCTTCGCCAGAAACTGTAGTTTCTTTCATTTCTTTATCTACAACTTTCTCCTTGACTTCCTTTGTTTCATGTTCCTCCTCTGCTGTAGTCTCGGTATCTTTCTCCTCCTCCTTTGCATCCTCTTTGTCTTCACTTTCTAAAGTTGCCTTTGCATCATCTTCCTTTGCGTTTAAGTTGCTTAAACCACCCTCCTTTTCGTCTTCTTTCTCGACTTCTTTCTCGTCTTCTTTTTCGTCGCCTTCCTTCATATCAACTTCCTCTTCTGCATGTTTCTTAACTTCAACCTCTTTTGTTTCAGTACCCTCATCTTCAGATTCTTTTTCTTCGAGTACCTTTATTTCAGATTCTTCTAAATTGGATTCTTGTTCTTCAGTCTCATTTACTTCATTTTGCTTTGTTTCCTTGGCAGTGTCAGTCAAGGTAGATTTCTGCTCCAAAATCGCTTCAACCTCAGGGGAATTTGGATCACTCTTATCACCAAGGTCCACTTCCAGTTTCTCTTCTATCTTTTTCTGGTCGTGTTTGTCTTCAACATCCACTTTCTCCTCCTTGATCTCACCAGGTGATGATTGAACAATCTTTTTTACATCAGCATCTTTCGAACTATGTAATACTTCTTCAACCATAGTATCTAAATCTTCGATGGTATCATAAGGGTCTTCGTTAACTAACGCACCTTCTCTCACTAATTCTTCAGGGTTAGCATCATTCTTCTCATTATCGTGCGTGGCGTCTAAATTAGTTCTGGCTCTAGATCTTGAACGAGAAATTGAACGCAAATAGTTGGTGGATGACAAGGATCTAGTAGCATATAAATTTCCAGTAGCCTTGAATTCCTGAGATGGGGTATCGACGTTATGGTTTGTATAATCGCCAGTCGTAACCAACGAAGGGTCTCTGGTGAACTGTTCTGCAGTTTCACTAGTTTGCTTAGGAATACCCTCTGCAGCTGCTTCTGCCTCTGCACGAGCAATAGACTCTCCCATGGTAGGCTTAGAAGCTCTAGTCTCTCTGCCATCTCCATCTTCCTCTTCTCCCTTTTCTTCAAAATCTGTTGTTGAAGCCAAGTCTGCAGGTAATTCGTATTTCTGTGGATCTTCCATGTGGGTACTCTTGTACGAGTCACCACGGGCCAAGTGTGGTCTCACAGAGGAACGGGATCTAACTGAAGAGCGCGATCTAGCTCTATCATCAGAATCTAATCTAGAACGTGATCTTTCTCTCTCTGTGTGAAAGTATGGAGTGTGAAGTCCATCCTTTGATACAACATTAATTAAGCCTTCGGCTGATTGTGTTTGAGCAAGAGGAGTTCTCGGAGCTGAAAAAGACGACTCCTTGGAAGGAGTAGAAAATCCGGTGTTCTTTTTCACTGAGGACGATCCCGACTTCATAGAAGAGCTGATATCGTCAGACTTTGGTAAACGATGCGGATCATTGGACTTAATGGATGACAACAAGTCGTTGTGATCCATGATTTGGTTTTCCAATTGGAACTCTGACAAGTTGGGCGTGGAGTAATCTTCCTGCTTATAGAAGGAAGATGCGGCAGTGACACCGTGACTGGATTGTTCCTTAATAGGTTCAGGAGTCTCTACCACCTCTGGCTCTTCTACCTTTTCCGTGGTCTCGGTGTTGACATTCTGCTCAAGATCAAGGTTTGACGCAACTTTAGGTTCAACTTCAACAGAATCATCGCCAGACGTTTCTGGTTGGCTGACAGGAGATTGCTTGTCTTCTGGAGATGGCTCAAACTTGGCGTCGTCTTTGACATTACCCGATTCATCCAAAAAACGTTCGAAGTTCTCTTCTGAACCTAATAAAGCTCCCTCATTAATCAAATCGTCCAATGAAGTTGCAATTGATTTCTTGGGAGACTTCTTTGTCTTTTTCTTCTTTTTGTCTTTAGACGAAGGATACTTCTCTGGATGGATGTAATTTTTATGATCAGAGTCGTCAGCTGACCGGATGGAGGCACCAACTAACGATGGTTTATCCAATTTTTCGGCTTTTTCAAGTTGTTCAATATCCATATCTAATGGGTTTAGTGGAGTTTGGTGAGGTTTGTGGTTAATCGACCAAGTCGTTCATTCGATTAAATTGTTATCTCGCTGGCCTGCATGGAGATCCCCAACACAAAAATATGGAGCGGCTCGATTTGAAAATTTTAAGATACGAAAATACGATAAGGAGTGCAACTAGGTGGGTAAAACTACGTGGGCTTGGAACTTCAACCAAGAAGGCTTTAAGCTTTGCATTTTTAATAGACTGGGGTCACATTCGTTAAAGCGCACTTTTTTGACCAATGGGACAATTCCAAAGTGTAATCCAGTATGGTCTCGCGCAGATGTCTGCAGGATATGACAGTATACCATACACAGTGCACGCCTAGTCATTACGTGACTAGGATCTGAGTAAGAACTGGCAAACCTGCAGATTATTCTCGAACACCAATCTTACATTTCCACATGACCTTCATGTTTCGGGTCCCAATTCGCACCCGAAAATACTTCACCAAGGTTCCGCATGTTGCCTTCCGTCCTTAACTCCATGCCCATGGCCGTGTACAGAAAGTGACCAAATTTTGCCACGCACGTTTTTTTTTTGCCTCTCAAATTAGAAAAAAACTATAAAAGTCTTGCTAGTATCGAACTTTGGATATCAGATACATACAAACAAATCCCAACACTTATAAAACATGCCTAGACAAAGAAGATCTGCTCCAGCTCCAGCTAGAACTCAATCTAGATCTGCCCATACTGCTGCTGCTCCAGCATATGGCCAGGCCCCAACACAACTGTACCCAGCTGCCCACCCAGTGCAGCAAAAGCAGCCTGGTATGTTTGCGCAAATGGCTTCCACTGCTGCTGGTGTAGCTGTTGGTTCCGCTGTTGGCCATACCGTTGGTGCTGGGATCACCTCTATGTTTGGTGGTTCTTCACAACCAGCTGCGCCAGCTGACCAACAACTTGCTTCTCAACAAGGACAACAACAATTCCAAGGTCAAGCTCAATGTGATGTAGATGCTAGAAACTTCACAAAGTGTTTGTCTGACAACGACGGTAACATGCAAATTTGTGACTACTACTTACAACAATTGAAGGCGTGTCAAGAGGCTGCTCGTCAATACTAGTTTGTTTTCTAAAAAAGTCTAATGCATTATATATATTTATTCACTTCTGTAAATACAAACACATCTACGCTTGAGTCTTTTGGCTGTTGTAATAGTAGTATCCTGCACCACTGCCAATTCCCAAGAACCCAACGATAAGCGGAACTGAATTAGAACTTCGTGGCTTGCCCTGTTGCTGTTGACCCTCATGGTGTAACGAGTCATGTTCAATGTCTTCAACGACAGGAGTTTGCTTATCCACGAGAGTGGTCTTATGGTCAACTTCACGATCACCCAAATTGATGACATCATTTTGGTTGACGTTGGGATTAAGTGAACTCTGGACATATTGGTCTCTGTTAGCAGGCTTGCTTCTCTTGCCGTTCTTGGACAGTGGAACGGATGAATCCACTGGAGTCGAGCCACGATCATGCAAGAACTCAGGCTCTTCGCTCACTGATTCTCCACCATGGACGACATGGGCATCATTAGCTTCCACTTTGACCGAGGAATTGGCTTCCTTAGCAAACAATTCGCGCTCAATGTGCTTGGCCTTTTCATGAGCAATGTCCTGCTTAACAGCTTCCTGACTCACAGGAGGAACCTTAGGTTCAGTACGAGGGATGAAATCGTACTTGAACTCCCACTCATTGATTGATGTTTGTGAAGGAAGTCTAAACGAATCAATTGAGGAGTCGTCTCCCTTGGCCCGAATTGGAAGAGACCCATGTAACGATCTGTAATAGAAAGTTTGGGTAGTTCTGGAAGATAATTTGATGGTACGTAACATTATAATGCTTCGTTGAATTTCCGAGAATGGATTTCGTTTGCCCTTTTATAGGCGTCGGCTGGATGGATGGAAGAGGGGGAGGGGGGGAAAACATGGGTCCAGTCAATCGCTTTAGTTCCGACACGACTTGAAACTTCAATCTCGGGATAACCAAAATCGGGCGAACATCATAACCTGCAGAACCTTGACAAGTTAAAAAAAAGGTGGTGATTGGTTTGCAGCCAACCTTAGATAACAAATAGTCTATCGTATTAATCCTTTATTATACCCAATATATATTACAATCTATTATTATCCTCGTTAATCAAATCTTCCAAGTATTGACTTGGTCGTCTTTGGTGCTTTTCCGTGTGCTCTGGGAACTGTTCTCCTATTGGCAGCCCTTGGGGCGACAGACCAGACAAAAGCAACGATCCACCCAGCCCATTGACTCCTTGATGGTACATGGGTAATTCCAATTGAGACATTGATCTCCGATTCATGATATCCAAGACCGGACTGACGTACATCGAGCCCCAATTGTTACTGCCATATACAGAGTCACGATAAGTATGGCCTGGCTGTGACGAGTCTGAGCTCAGTGTATCGTCAAACTTGGAGAATTCAGACTCCTTGTCCAACGTTAATGTGTAGGTTGACATATTATCACTTAAACTTGCCAACGAGAACCCACCATTTGTACTGATATACACTTCCTTTTCGGTCTTGGCCCGTCTTCTGGAAATGATACACATCACAATATAGTATAGGATAAAACCCATTAATATTGCTCCCAAGACGCTACCCACGATGATAAACAATAGACCTTCGGGTAACGACGATGACTGAACATAAGGATTTCTGGCAGATTCCTTGGCCATATTGGTTGGTCCCGCCGGTACTACTATGGAGTATGAGTACGTGGTGGTAGATGAAGTTGGTGGAGCCAATGATTCAATGGAAAGACTAGGTAGCAGATCTTCACGCGGAGCCAATGTTATGGTGCCATGTCTGTGGTGGACGTGTTTGGCTGCACTTGTGCCAACTACACTCATCAATAATATCAACCATATCATCGTGTTGTTTTATCTTCTTTTAAGTGTTTCAGCGTAATCATCGGAAAGTCTGGATTGGTCTACTATTTTATACATGGAAGAGTATTTAATTTGCAAAATGCGTGTCAGATAATAATATGCATACTTAATCTATTCGTGTTTGATGAGCGGCCCTGGCATGAAATATTAGACAACTGTTCACCTTCCCTTTTTGCTCAGAGCAAAGGTTGCAATGTAATTTTGATGATAAGTTCTCGTCTATTGGGTTTTTGCCGTTTAACTAGACGACCAAACACTGCCTTCTACTGACCGAACTTTCATATTATTGTACATAATTGTATGTTCTTGTTTTTTTTTGGCGTCGCGTCGCAACGCGCTTCAGCCCTTCTTGCGAAAAAAAAAAACAATATAAAGATAAACGCTCAAAGTTCTAATTGGGAATTTGGGCGTACTTCATTGACAGGGCGTTTTGGGGCAAATTCGTTCCTGATTGGGATTAATGTTGCAGCTTCATTTTTGTTATAGTACATTTTATCATGGTAGAACTAACTCTAAACTAAAATTTCCAATTTGCATCAGCACTTTCAATAGCCCACTTAAACTTATCCCGCAAAGTCTTGGTAAATAACTTTTCAATCGGGATATTATACTTCTTGCTGAACATTACCGTCAAACGGGGATCGATATAGTTCATTTTAGATGTTCCCAATGAAACTTCTGAGTTATCCTCTTTATCCTTCAACTGAAAAGTAGTATTGGTGATTCTATTCTCAATTGTTTCTACCTGAGATCTTAGTTTCTCTATTTCCGGGGCTTTCTTTACCTCAGGATATCCTGTCTCCAATTCTTCGGCATACTCTTTCTTCAATTCTTCGATTTTGTCTAACTTGTCTTTAATGTCTGTTTCAGAAAGTAATGGCTTGTTTTCTGCCTTTAGTTTTTCGTTGTCTCTAGCCAATTTTTTAAACGCTTGTTCACGCTGCTTCTCAATAATGGTTTGATGAACTTTAGCTTCATCCTCTTTGGTCAAATCATCTATTTCTGCGAAGTATTTCTTATCGCTCTCCTTCAAATCTGGCTCCATCTGTAACATGATACGCTTAAGACGGATCTTCTGCCACATCAACTCCATCAATCTCTCATTAATTTTCTGAACACTGGATGAATGAGTCTTACTAACAGTACGCTGATGATTACACAAGATAGCCACCGTTCTGTTTGCAGCATTGAACTTGACAACCTTTTCAGCAACCGTACCTTCATTTGGAATCAAATCTAATTGTTCTTGCATCGTCTTTGATGCATTATATGTACGGAACACTTTTGCTGTCAAACCTTGCATATAGTTCTGAAACTGCTTATTCAACAAAGTAGGATTCATTCTGTCGAACAAATCATCACCTGGCTGTTTGGGAGGCTTTTTGAAAATACGCAAGTTCTTAAATACTTGCTTTTCCACTTCGACTTCCTGGTAAAATCTAATGGAATCTTTACCAAGGAAATCAAAAATGACCTTGTTTGGGGGTTTTAATGTGATATGCTCGTAACGCAAAGAACAACACCCAACAGTATCAGCTTCATCCTCACCCTTCTCACCACCTGCTCTTAAAGCAAACACATCGATAAGATAAGTAGCGGTGGCCATTTGTCTGTCCTGCATTAACTCCGATCTCATTTTCTTGGTATAATCTTGTCTAATGGCATCAATATGATACCGAAGTTTTCTTGCTGTTTCAAATTTCCTGAAGTCGGCTTGGCCCTTGACAGATGATGATGCAGCAAATCTAACATACTTGAAAGAGTCAGCAATGTTTTCCTTCCACATTGCAAGCCACGTAACTGTGTTATCATGTCTGATTTCTCCCCAACTATGTCCTTCAGGAGCCTGTGGAATTGGAGCATCACTACTGAAATTAAGTGTGACTTGTTCAGGGTAAACTCTTCGCTTCAATCTACCCGTTTTAGGATGCGCACCTCTCCCTCTAAACAATCCAGGAGGTTCGATCCGGAAGTTACCCACTAATTCCTTACGGCCGTTCAACATACACGTCTTATATGGCTCCTCAAGTTTTTCCTTCTCCGCTTTGATAGCTTTCTTTTCGTCGGCAGTGAGCATCTTTTTTTCAGCACGGAGCTGTTCAAAGTAAGCAAACATTTTGGAGAAATCACATTTTTCAAAATCAATTATACGGAGTCCTCCATCACCGTTTTCCCTCATCACTTGAACAAAGTCATGAAAGAAGTTTCTCTGAAACACTGGATTTTTGGCATGTTCTGTTTCCAACATGGCTCCAAAGAATCCGGCTACTTCCTCTGAAGGAGCTGATAAAGTAACGGGTTTTCCATCGTACAAGAGTTTAACGTGGGAAGGCAACCTTTCGTACTCAGGAGGGAAAATCACCCCGTTGTGATACAAGGATTCCCATTTCTGTTCCCCATCACGTTCTTCAGCTTCCCACCATTTATAACCTGGTTCGTCCTCTTTAACTTCCTCTTTAACTTCCTCTTTAATTTCTTTTTTGACAGTGTCTTTCTTGACCTTTTTAGTAGGCCGTGTAGGTTTTTTCTTCTTTGCAACCTCCTTCTTTACCTTTGTTTTCCTCTTCTTAATAATTGGTTCGTCGTCTGAGTCTGCTGTTTGGGTGAGTTGTGAAAAAGGGGTATCGTCATCGTCCGAATCGTCGATGGGCGTCCTTCTTTTTTTGATACCATTCTTGGTAGTAGTCATGATCCGTGACTAAGGAAAATAAGGTATCCGTGTAAAATAAAGATGGAGTTTAATGGAACAGCAACGTCGATACTCTATTTTGCGGACTCAATCGGACAAACTGATTTGTACTGGGTAGCGTGGTGAAATTCTTACGTGTAAATATATGCGATGCGAACGCGTAGAGGACTCTGGCCGCTGGATGAGCGTGAGATTTCGTCCTATATGCACACTTTCCGTCACGCGCCAAATAAATCTCGACGACATTATTTGACACTCTCAGTAGCTGGCGACATTTAACTGGAGGAGCGGTCGCGCCGATATCGCTTGTTAGTCTTAATTTCTGACAAACAAAGCCAGATTTGAGGCGACATTGGAAAGGAGGGGAAAAAACCAATAAGGGGGATTCCAATAACAATATAACGTATGATGACCCGGGAAGGCTCTCCACATTCGAATAAAGTTAGTTAGATCGGGTAGAGTATCTTGAGGTGTTATCTATAACTCCGAAATCTGGAGTAAGTAGGAGTGAAGGGAAGGAGTAAGCGTACTACGTTGTAGGCGAGCGACGCCCAGAGATGATGCGCACAAGATATGCGGGAACCTCTAATGGAAAGACAGAGCGGCATCAAACTGTAAACCTTAAAATGAATAAAACTGGTGCCTGAGATACGATTGGCTTCACTACGGCTCTGGCTAAGATACAGAAAGAACTATATATTGAAAGAATTCGAAAAAACTGAACAATAAATTAAAGCGGAGTGGGTACTAGCCAGTCAGAGGACGTCAATGATTAGGGATTGGAACGATCCGATAAATTTCTTTTGCCGTAGACAAAAAAAAAATAAAATGAGAGTCCAAAAAGCAATGGTGCTCATTGCAAGTGTTTTAAAGGGAAAAAGGCGAGGGGTGACAACGAAGAGGTTGAGAGAGCATAGTTCGGTTAAATGTATACATGCTTGCTACCCCAACCAAGCGACTTACTAAAGGCAAAAGTACGAATATTAGATTTTGTGTGGAGAGAGCAAGATGCCGTGTCTCCGTTGATCCAATTGAACGGCGTTGTCGCGATGAAATGCTTAATTGGGCTGCACCGAAAAGTAAAAAATGCCCTACTAATTTTCCCCAGGTCGCATGACATAGAGATAGCGATAAAGGTCTTGATAATAATTTTTTTGATTGATCACAAATATAAAAGCGGTGAATTCGCCAACTACTCAGATGTGTGGATAATTTCTTTGAATTTCATTTCATTATTTTAAACCATGTCAAAAGACATAGAAAAGTCGATCGGATCGTCGTCGTCTTACCACCAGTCTCAGACTGTGGTGACACACAAAGAGAAACAGGTGGTGTATGTCACCGAAGAAGAATCTAAAGAAAATATTTTGGGTGGAGTTACCGAAGTCCAAAGAGACTTGAAGGCCCGTCATATGTCTATGATCGCCATCGGTGGTACCATAGGAACAGGGTTATTCATATCTACTGGACAAACGTTAGCCGATGCTGGTCCGGTTTCAGCCCTCATTTCGTTCTTATTTATGACCTCCCTTGTCTTTAGTGTGACACAGTCTTTAGGTGAAATGGCTACTCTTATCCCAGTCACAGGATCATTTGCCCAATTTGTTACTAGATGGTGGTCTCCGGCATTGGGTGCTGCCAACGGCTGGAACTACTGGTTTTCATGGGCCATTACTTTTGCATTGGAATTGTCCGTTGTTGGACAAATCATTCAGAAGTGGACTTACGCAGTACCTTTGGCAGCTTGGATCTCCATCTTCTTTGTCATCTTAACTATCATCAACCTTTTCCCAGTTAAATTCTATGGTGAATTTGAGTTCTGGATAGCTTCCTTGAAGGTCATTGCTGTTGTTGGCTGGATTCTTTACGCCTTTATTATGGTATGTGGTGCTGGTAAGACTGGCCCTGTGGGGTTCAGATACTGGCGTCACCCTGGTCCTTGGGGTCCAGGTATTCTTGTCCTGGATGTAGGTACCAGTCGTTTCTTGGGTTGGTTGGCTTCTCTTATCAGTGCTGCTTTCACCTTCCAAGGTTGTGAATTAGTTGGTATCTCAGCAGGTGAAACTGGTAATCCAACCAAATCTGTTCCATCCGCTATCAGAAAGGTTTTGTTCCGTATCTTGGTGTTCTACGTCTTGAGTATGTTATTCATTGGACTCTTGGTTCCATTCGATGATCCTAACCTTTCCAGTACAAAAGCATACACCGCCTCGTCTCCATTCATCATTGCTATGCAGAATTCTGGTACTAAGGTGCTTCCAGATATCTTTAATGCTATTATCTTGGTCACCATCATCTCGGCCGGGAACTCGAACATCTACTGTGGTTCGCGTATTTTGTATGGTCTTGCTGAAGCTGGTGTTGCTCCAAAGCAATTCCGTTGGACCACCAAGAGTGGTGTGCCTTATGTGGCTGTGTTGTTCACGGCTGCATTTGGTGCTTTGGGTTACTTGGCTACGTCTAAACAAGGTAACAACGCATTCAACTGGTTGTTAAACATTACTGCCACTGCCGGTTTGATTGCTTGGGGCTGGATCAGTGTCACACACATACGGTTCATGAACATTCTTCGTTCCAGAAACATTTCTAGAGACTCCTTACCCTACAAAGCAAAGTGGATGCCTTGGAACGCATACTATGCTTCTGTTCTTATCTTTCTTATTACCTTTGTACAAGGTTTCCAGGCATTCTTTCATTTTTCTGCCACAAAGTTTTTCACTTCATACATTTCACTTATTTTGTTTGCTGTGGTTTACGTTGGCTTCCACTTTTTCTTCAATGGCTTTGGCCGCCAGGCATTCACGAAGCGTGCATTCATGGTTCCATTGGAAGAATGTGACATTGACACTGGTGTCCGTGCCATTGAGGACGATTACATTGATGAAGAAGTCCCAAAGAATTTATGGGAAAAGTTCTGGGACTGGGTTGCCTAGATTGGTAATATGTACATTAATAAATGATATTTTAGTTGAATCTCGCCCTTATTCACAGTCATCTTGGTGAGATTGTTGACATGTTTTTTTTTTGACCCTTCATAACCGAATGCCGCAATAGACGACATTAATACTCACAAGCGCATTTAACATCGGAATAAAAATAGCTAGGTACAATTAGTTGATAATAAGCCTTGGCGTAAAGCACTTACTCTTTGGTTAGGAACTATATTACCATGAGAAGAAATGCACAATCGCTCCAAATCAATAATAATTATTTTCTACATACCGACGAGCCTTGTGTATTAATAGGCGACATTACAGGAAGAAAGGCCAAACTGCGAGATTATGCAGTTGAAAAGGACTCATGTAACAGTTTTGTTGCTCTCAGATAACGATAATTCAAAAAATTCTGGTCGTAGCAAAGTCGCACCCAACAAAAAACTGTGAAAGGTTCAAGAATAGCTGATAATGTCCCTTGATAATTTTTTGAGTAGCATAGCCCAATGATTAGTAATGTTAATCATGAAATATTGTGCGATTTATGTAGTTGTAGTTGTGTTTTAGTCAAAACTACAATGTAGGCTGATGCCGACGAGGGCTTGGAATCGTTCAAATGCTCACAACACAAAGAGGAAAAAAACTTTCAAACAGGGACTTTCGGATACGAGAGGTAGAAATTGTCGCCTACAAAAAGTAATAAATCGCAATTAACTAGCCGAAAAATGAAAACGAATATTTTATGAAAAAAGAACCAAAAAAAAAAATAAATGCGAAAACGTCGACTATATGCTAACGGTTAGCTATAGACAGAAAATTAGTTAGTAGAGAAGGGCAAGACAACTTTCAATGACCGAATCGTATACTCCACATGAATTTCAGTTTATATTACATTTTTTTGGAGAGTTTTACCTAAAACACAAAGAATCCCCAGTACATTTAACACTAACTCTGTTAGCGTGAACTATACATTTTAACACCAACAATTTTGTTGGTGTTTCCTAATATACATGCACGAACTAAATTTAATTGTACAAAACAAACTTGGCACTACCACTAGTAACACCGACAGTACAACCATCAGAGCCACCTTGGTATTGACCATTGACGTAAGCACAATTACCACTGACGGTAGAGCCACCGTTGGCAACAATCTTAACGTTAAAGTTCAATGTATCATAATTGTTTGGGTTAGGAATCAACGACAAATAGGCAATACCGTTAACGTAACCGGCACCAAAGTTCAAAGGAGCCCAGTTACCGACACCGGAACCAGGAGTACCCCAAATACAACCGTCTTCTTGAGAAACACCTGCATTATTGACGTAGTACTGCGCCGAGGTTGGCTTTCCTTGCCACGTGTAGTACGAGGCTTGGTCAACAACAGTAATAGGAGACGTAGAACCACCTCCAACAATGGTTGGGATAACCATATTTTCGGTACCTGGGTAGTCGGTTCTGCAAATGGCAACGGTTTCAGACAATTGGTTGTCAACAATAGCCTTGTCAACACCCCATTCACACAAGTACTGGGTGTTTGTGTTAGAACGGTACAACTTACCGCCCTTACACAATAAACCACCTACGGAGACACCATTGGCTGGTTGGTTGGATGGCCATTGGGTTTTAGACATACCAGATTGACAAGCGTAGGAACAGTAAGAACCTTCGCGACAGTTACCACCGGTAGAACCGTCGGAATTTTCAACACCGGACCAGCCACCAAAGCCCAAGTAGTTGAGTGGAACAACACCTTGGTCAGTTGGGAAAGAGGAACAATCCAAAACACCGTCTTCAAAAGGAATCGAAGGGTTTTCGTAGTTGCCCAAAGATCCACCATTTGGAGGTGGAGAAACGTGGGAAGACGACAGTGGAGCAGCGCTGTTAGCGGAAGAGCTGGCAGGGGCGGAGCTGGATTGCTGAGCAGAAGTGGTTGGAGCGGAAGAAGCTTCAACTTGGGAAGTCAGGGTAGTGGCAGATGTGGTGGTAGCATCAGTTTCACTTGTTTGAGCACTAGAAACCTGGCTTGTGGTTGCTTCACCGATGATTGAACCCTCACCATCAACGGTGACAGTTACGTAGGCGTAGTCGTAGACAACTTCACGCTTGTGCTTGTGGTGAGCGTGGAAAGTGGTAGACGAGCAGTCGGCATCAGCAGCAGGTTCAGGAGCTGGTGCTGCAATGGAAAGAGCTGCAAAAGCTAATACGGCAGCGGACGAAAACTTCATAAGGAATGACTGTAAGTTAGTTAGTGTTTTAAGTGGCCATATTTTATCAAGGCGATTCGCTCCTTTTTATGTGATACAAGAATTTTGGCGCGAAAGTAAACAACCTCGCGACTTTGTGTCAGAAAATTTGTAAACACATGGAATGAGTTCCGAGGGACAGGGGCTATAGCAATCCCTGAAACTTGGTTGCACACTGGGCCATGGAAAGGAGCAAACAGACAAGAGTTTCATTGGCTTAATACATACGTAAGGAGTGACAAAAGTTAGTTGGCGTTGTTACATTTCGTCCAGTATTCCCGAGTTATATAATTTTGTTGTAGCCAGCCTGCGTGTCTGGTTGGTACCAAAAACGGGTAATTACTTTTCACTGGTTACATTCCTAAAGCAGAAACACCCGTACCGCAATATAAAAAACAATACCACCCTCGGAAGTCGCGCTCCCGTCCAGTTGACGACCAGAAGGAGGCTCTGTTTGAATAGTGCGGCAGGGATGTTTCGTCAAAAAAGGAAAGTACAGCACTTTCTTTTACGGTAAATTACACAAAATGGAATCGCAATAAGTCTTGATGACGGGTCAGTAAATAAAACCTTAAAATTCATAACTGAAGACAAAAAAGAAAGAAATGTCGGACCACACGATTAACAAGGGTTGAGAGTTGAAACGAGGAGACATTTTTTAAGACATTTTCTTCTTTGATTTCAGGAACCATCGGGCCGTCTCAGGTTAAAGAGAGGGGGAGGAGGAGTGACCAATCCGCCCAAAAAGCTTGGAAAACATGAGCTCACTTTAGTAAGAGCTAAAGTACATCGTTTCACTTGGGCCGCACCAAAGCTTTTGTTTCGGTTTAGTAAGCTTTTTTTAGTGGATATAACGTCCATGTAATGATGTTGCTAAGCTCCCCCACCGAGTTTCAATTGTTTAAGACTAATTCATGTATCATTATTGCATTTATTGTGGGTCGATGATATCGGATTTGCTGGCACTTTAAAAATTCAGTGGGGTTCCTTCCCACAAATTGTTCGCACTAATTATGTGCCGTACGCCTAGTCTTTCAAGTCTGTTTCAACCTACCTTCCTATACTGGAATTAAGCGAAATGCATTATAATTGCGGGCCCTCTCTCGTCTACGTTTCAGAAATGAACGTGTTAGAATCTGTGTCGTCATCGTACGGCTGGATTTATGACCTGGAAATAGGAGAAGTAGGGGTTAAATTGGATGGTTATCATCTTTCGTCACCCCAACTGCCACTCTTCACCTATTCGACACCCTGGTCCGCAATCCGTTGGTCCGCTTCGTGAACTAAATCAACTATAAATCACTTTAAATATTGTTAACAAGCGGAAAAAATCACCTTAAACGAATAATAGGTTCTAGTAGTAGAAGTAATATACGTACCTAAGCGATTTCAAAAATAGAGGGTTTCGAAGAAATCACTTTTGAATAATATACGTGAAACGATGCACTCAGTCAGCATAATTGGAGGTGCATATTATAGAAAATTTTTGTCACGGGGTCTGCCAGGAGCTGAAAGATTCCCGATTAGGACCCAGGCCCTCCTATTGTTCTCAAAATAAGCTTCATGTCCCAAAAGGGTAAATGCTCGGTAAGCAGTATTTTACCTTGGTTGGTTTCTCTTCCACAATAGATTCTTCGGTGTTTGAGAATACTTTTCCTGCTATCTCTTTTCTTTTCGGTAGGGAACAATTACGAACCGACCTATTCAAGCTAAATTATTTCTTGTGGTCCCAAGAAATGCTGTCGGAATACATCATACCTTATATCATATCACATTAAAGTCTTGTAGACTGTTTCTGCTGGGCATTTCACTTTGAATTAGATGGATAGCTAATGCTATAAAAATGATACCCCGTTTAAACGGTTTCATTTCAAAACATTGGGTATATCTCACTTTCATTGGCCTTCTTGCTAGATATGGGTGTCCGTGTAAATTTTTTGAGTGTAATTACTGCGGAGTCCGCCCCAAAATCTGGTACATAATTGAGCGTAAGGGCTTTTTATTTTTAGATTTATGCGAGAGACGGGAAAAACCAAAGTTTTCCTTTATTATTATTCTAGGGTTTGTATGTAGATAGCAAAATCGGGAAGACCTCATCAAATCCATGACGCCTCAGAACGTAAGATTGATCAAAGTGAACATTGCCCAATTAATGCAAAGGGTCGGTTGTCCTTGCAAAGCTAATTACTTTTAACTATTAGGTGGCGTAATTGAATAGCCTTTTTCGGTTAACAAATTCATGGGTCCAGCCATAATCCTAACCTATATAAAGGAATTTTATGCATCTTGCTTTCCATATTGATGCAGCAGAAGTAAGAATAAAGTTAATATTCGCCATCCTGTGAGTTTTGACTTATTTTCTTAGAATTCCATTTGTGAATGATGGATATAAATGTGTTTCATACATAAATTTATAGCATTAACAAAGATAATTTACTAAAATGTATAACCTTGCATTTCGTAACCGATGCTTTTGCAGAAATCCTATATGCAAATTGGAATACCACCAAGAACCCCAAGAAAAATGCTCTTGTCTCATGCACTCTCGGTTTCAAACGGTTAGAATGATTTTTTTCTTTTATAATACATTACTAATCTTAGTTGATCTGATACCTGTACCAAGGGGTACTTGAAATACCAAGTTTAAGTTGTGACAAGCTAATTAGACTTTGGGTCTATTGTCCTCTATTCGAGGCAAGAACGTTTCATTCAAAATCTGCATGCAATCTCTTTGTAAGTAAAAAAAAAAAATAGAAACGCCTCCACCAACATTACGAATACACGATTGTTGGTAAACATCCGATTTGTTTCCGTCCCCTCAACAAAACGATCGCCGACACTTTAGTCACATGGAAGGATAGAACGCCTTCAAGTAATTTTTTTCACTCTTTGCCCAAAGTATTTTAGAGGAGAAAATAAATAATGTGTTCAGCAAATCAAAAAATATATTTTTTGAAAAATACTATTTTTTAGGCTTCAAATTATTTTTTCTCGGGTTGGTTTTGTGTATTCAATGTTCAAACAGTTTAAGGAACGGCGGATACAGACTAAAAATCACTTAGTACATGTGTATATAATATGTAGGGGATCCCTGCCCCTCAAAGAAGACTTCTAGCACCTTGATATTTTTGTAATAGTTCTGTTACAATTAAAGGCTTACGCTCCCGCCAGATTATTTAATAACTAAAAGCTGATACAACTTGGTGTCAAGCAAACATTTTCAACCAATCCTTCTATAATTAAAATATATTGCTAAGCTACTGCCGAAGACTAAGCAAGCACAATCTAGTAATTCTTCGACATTAGTTAAATGGAATTACTCAATTTTCAACCAATTACTTCAACGTTAACACTGGAGATTGACGTCCAGGGAAAAGGCATCAACGCAGCCAACACCACATATATGCCTTACAACTATCCACTCCCAAGCCTTCCTCCTCCACCTCAACAGCATCCCCAACAAGCATATTATCACTCTGATAATGAGCTGAATACGACTGCGACTTACAGTACTACTTCGACTGCAAATCCTGATTATGACTATCGTGAATCATATAGTTATGGTTTGAGTCAGAATGAAAATAGCTTGGATAATATCTCACCGCTAAAAACTCCTTATCAAGCAGAAGCCCAGCCTGTGCTGTTTCAACCTCTTGCTCAACTGTATCCGCAAGTAACCTTGCAGCCAACAACACAGCCATTTTTTAAGCAAGAAGAAGATAATTCTCGTTCCAAATGGGCTGTGCTGATACCTGAACAAAGAGGTCAGTCACAAGAGACCACTGCTACTGGATACAATATGATTTCGCCTTATGGATATCGCCAGGTCCCAGTTAACAGGGGTAACGGGACCATCCATTTACCAGCCAACATTGACATTAACCAATACCCAGACATGACAACCCTTTTCAACTCAAACTCAAGCATTATGCTACCACCAGTGGAGAGTCAGTTTGTAGACCACAAGACTTGTACATTTTGTGGTCGTCGTATCACGAGAGACATGACTCGTCACATGAGAACTCATCAAAGCGAGTCACGGTTTGTCTGTCTGTTCCCAAGAAGTCAATGTCGCCATAAGACAGGCAAATTCAATCGCCCATATGATTTCAAGAAGCATTTGCTTAACCGTCACTTTAAATTTGACGACCCACTCATTAAAAGAATGCACAATTTAAGCGAAAAGCTTGACCACTGGGGCACCTGTCCTTGTGGAGCCCGTTTCAAAGGGAAAGACTGGCTAGACTTTCACATTCTCACTGATTACGCTAGTAGCAAGTGTAGGTGTGTCGAATAAGGTTTAGGCATGTTTGGAAATTTTACTTCTACTAGTATAATAGATTGGATAGCATGTATAATATTACGTTTTTCAGTTCTTGTATACTACTTACTAAGCTCAGAAGCCAATTTGGTGATATCATTACCATCGTAAATTTCAACCACTGGTTCAGTGGAAGTACACTCTTTTTGAGCCAAATTGACAGCAATTTGACCCAATTCTTCACCATACACCGGGTTTCCAATTCTCGATAGCCATTTGTGCCCTTTGGTAAACTTAAAAGCTGCAACTGCCAAGTCGTTACCTAAACCTTTAGAATATTCTCTAGTGCCTAAAAGAACCCCAGGGCGCAAAATGATCGTTTTGCGGAAGCCAAGCTTGATTATATCATCTTCTAATTGACCCTTGGTCCTAAAATAAAAGAACCATGAGTTGGAATTCGCACCAATACTCGAAATTAACACAATTTGTTCTACACCCGCTTTCTTGGCTGCCTTAGCTGCATTGTAATTGATTCCATAATCAATCTTGCGGAAGTTTTCCTTGGAGCCTGCATCAGCGGCAGTGGTTCCAAACGCAGAAAAAAAGACCTTAGAATCCTTGGCTTGTTCTTCAATGATGTCAGACCATCTATCAGTATCTTTCTCTTCAACAGCTTTAATCTTGGGAGACTTTGAGTGTGGTGGGCGTCTAGCCACTGTGCCGATTGTATCAAAGTAAGTCGACTGATCAAGGTACTTAAGCACCTGAGCACCTACCAACCCGGTGGAACCGATAATATACGCGTTCATTATTGCTTGAGATTATTTAGAGGTACAAATTGGCTTGGATACAATTCAGTATATGTATGTTATGAGGTAGCGGGTTGTGATTGATTGGATAAAAATGGCTTTTCTGCAGGGTTGCGACAAACGCGCATAAGAGCCGCTCCTAACTGTTTTCGGAGCCACTTCAATGACCTGACTTTAAGAAAGATCACCTATACAACCCTCGCTAGGGTTATGGGAGGGCTAGGAAATGCGTAAAAAAATGATATACCAGCTTTCAGAAATCGTCTTCCTTTCTGTGATGTATCCGCCTGGCGTATCAAGATGGTATGTGGTGTCACCAAAAAAATTAAAGTTTGGCTTTGTGGAGAGGAAGTACATGAGGTTTCTTAAAAATGATAAATTAACATTGAGATGTAGCAGATTGCCAGAAAAGCTTGCGTAGTCGAAGAAGAAAAAAATTGGCCGAACGGTATACGTTCCAGAAACTCAAAAGTAAAATTTTCTCGGAAACCAGAACCTTTGAAGTCCCCTCCCCCAAAAGAAAAAAAATATTATAAGAATGTTGAGAAATTCTAAAGAAAATTGGGGTTGGTCAAGGCAGTAACAGGCGGAACGAGGTAGCTTGGTACACATGAATATCGGTGTCGAATGAACTAGTTATCCCGCCTCCGATCGAAAGTGTATTTTTCAATAGTAGCTGTCTAACACTAATGAACCCTGAATGTAGACTGGAATAAAATCCCTTTGTCTGAGATTCGCTTGAATTTTCAAGTAGCGCATGCTTTTTTTTTCGAGACGAATCTCGTCTTGGCAACCACCACGGAAAAGACGGGGCCTGAAATGTTCAGCTCCTCGTCTTTCTTCCGTATCACAAAAAATAATACAATCTTTCCAAGAGATCTGCCATGTGGTACATTTTATTTTGTCAATCTTGTCAGATCGACCGTCACCTCAGCTACGGTTTTTTTTCAATATTTTACAAAAAAATCGTTAAGAGGGGTGATTCGAAAACAAAAGGGATTCCGTTGGGGGCCATTGGCCAATTATTTTTAACTTCGCGAACAATGCTTCTTTCCACATCTTCCGACGAAAAATAAAATTGGTTGAAAAAATATCTGTAGGCAACATCCTCGGATGCACATGCGATGAGTTCTGGAAAACAGAAAGGGAAACATTGTTTACTATGGTGGCATGCATGGGCCTAATTATCCCTGCTAACTTTTGCAAGGTGCCAAACCAGTCTACATCAAAGTGAAATTGCTATGCATTCACAGCATTGCAATAACGCTCAAATATTGGTAGTCATCTAATCTGGTCATTAATCTCACTAAGAGTTATCTAACTAAAATTATGAAAAATTTTCTTCATAGGAAATCACGCTATTCTTCCACACCCTCATCACACTTCGTAATTTTATTTGTTCTCAACGTTCCAAAGAAGTATGTTTGCTCAACCTAAATTATCTACCACACTACTTCGACACATTACCTATTTCCCTCTTTTCGGAAAAGAAACTACTGCGACACATCACTATTTCACTTTGAATTATGAGACCAAAAAATAAACAGCAAGAAAAATTCAAGCATTTATCCAAAGCCTTCTTCCCATTTACACTCCATACACACACGAAATTAGCCCGGAAAATTATAGTTACTTTCCTAAAGAAAAAAAAGTACTATTGTAACCTACGAAAAATTGACACACTTGTTTGCCTGCATACAATTCCAAAGCCTGCACCCTGGTTTCGTTTTTCATGTTACCACTAATCCTGTTTTCAATGCAACAGTTATTTAGCCCATGGTGAGATGACCAACCAAGACGAACGACATCCTTCTCCACACATCGGGCACCTTCCGTCCCATGACATCAACTCGTTCTTTCCATCAGACATAGTGGCTCCTGAAAATTCCGCTTTCAGTACCATAAATCCTGACTCAACTGGCCCAAGTCATCTTCCCTCGAATGGATACGACTACACGCTGGTGTACATGCCTCCACAAATGGATTACTTCAACTACTCATCTTCAGTGCCATCATCAAGGATAGATCATCTTTACGTTAGCGAGGAGCCATTTCCAAAGCGCCGAATGAGTGCGACCATTCAGTCGACTCCCGGCACACCGCCAACAGCTCCGCCACAACCGAAACATATCAAAATGCTCCACAAACCAATGTTTGTGCGACAGAACTCGTTACCATTGGTCAAAACGCGTTCATCCAAGCAGCTGTCGCCATTAGTTAACCTGAGCTCGTACCAAGGTACGATTATGCTGTTTTCTGAGACCCCCGATAAGGTAGAAAGGAAAAAGAAGCCAGATTTCTTTCTAAAATTGGACAATATCGATAACCAAATGGCTACTGAAAGTGTGTTGTCGTTTAATCCGAAGTTTCCAGTATTTAATGATGTCGATGACGATACTAACCTGAATGACTTGAGAATCTTGGAGCGGGATATCGGACTCGAGTCCAACCAGACAACATCTCTAAACTCAACCACACTAACACCATCAATGAAACCGCCAGGTTTGAACCAAAATGAATACTTTGACTTCGACCTGTCTTTAGGTGGTGGTGCGTTATTCTCGCCGCCCATCAAGCTCAATGACAACATTGCGAATACGTTTGACCAGTACTATGATTTCCTGACCAAGAACGAGTTTGAACCACAAAGTAAAGACTATTATGACCACAAGGAGTTTGAAGCATTTTTAGGCTCCTCGAGCGACAATGCCGTGCACTACGAAACAAGCAGCATCAGCTACAGCTACAACAACAACGATCTCCACAGTCACGTCAGTAACAAAAGCAATATTAATAATAATTACGAGACTGATGGTGGGCATGTCAATATATACCAAGACCCAAACATCCTGTCAGCCGATGAGTCGGATGAGATGCACCCCCCTCGGCCACCGTATGAACGGAGGGATTCAGCTAGCAGTGATACTTCGAAGACGTCAAAGCGTAGTACCAAAGGCGCTGTCTGTGCAATCTGTGATAAGTATATTAGTCGTGACATGATACGGCACATGCGGATTCATAATGAGGTTGGCCGGTTCCAGTGTGTGTATCCCAAGTTCATGTGTAAGCATAAGACACAAAACTTTAACCGGCCATACGATTACAAGAAACACTTATTGAACATCCATTTCCAGTTTGATGATCCCAAGGGCAAGAGTTCAAGTACACTAACGGACAAGCTTCCATTGAAGGGCAGCTGTATCGCATGCGGCAAAAAAGGGTTTCGTGCCAGAGACTGGTTGGACAATCATATCCTCACCAACAACGACGAAACGCGGTGTCCGTTGTTGGAGAAACGGTTGGATAAATAGAGAAACTCTGGTTCTAGTTTTTTCTTATTCCTCTTATACTTCTATATTTGTATCATTAAACATACGATCGAAATTACGCCTGCCGTGGCATTATTAGACTGACGTTGCATTGGTTGAGGATATTTGCAACTTCTTCCGTGAAGATTTCCCAAACAGGAAAATGAATATTGCGCAGCTGAATCTAAGATTTAAATTGCTCAACCAGATCGACCATCAAATTTGCTCAGTAAGATCGACTAAAATTTGCACAAAACTATAAGAAAGGTAAGAATCGCCCGCGCGTCAAGGCGCAAGAAAACTAAATTACCCTAAATTAAGATGCAAATGGGATCGATGTCTGGTATGTCGGACATGTCTGGTATGTCGGACATGTCTGGTATGTCTATGGGTCACTCAAATATGTCGCTGAACAGTTCAATGGACATGGGAAGCATGTCAATGCATATGTTCTTGACTAGAGACTACAAAAACTACCCAGTGTTGTTTAAAGGGTTGTATGCAAAGAATGGGGGACAGGTATTTGGGATATTTGTGCTACTCTTCTTCGTAGCGTTTGCTACCCGCGGTGTTGAGCATTTACGCTTGTACTTGGAACAAAAGGTCTGGAATAATCCAGTGTACACACCTGCTGCTATCAAGGAAAACTGCTGCGATTCTGGCTCAGAGACTGAGTTCAAGTTCCAAGCTTCCAAGGTCACAACGGTTGATGAAGTTGCTTTCATCCGTGCTGGGTTACCTTTGGCCTCGCGCGTGTTTAGAGACATTATCAGACTTGCCTTGTTCATTTTGCCTGATCTCTTAAACTACTCTTTGATGTTGGTGGCCATGACATACTCCTTGCCTTACTTTTTTGCAGTAATTATTGGATCAGGAATAGGTCGGTTTTTCTTTGATCGTTTGGCTGAAAGACAGGGTATGAAGGGAGTTCCCCAATTAACTCACTGTTAGTATCTAGTAATGTATATTATACCATGTGTAATCTTAATAGAAAAGTTTATTTCAATTTATGCCTGAGTATGCGCAGGGGCAGCAGCAACAGCAGTTACCTTGCCCAACAAATCGTTGTATTTAGACCTGTTGAACTGTGTACCATTTCCATCTGCCAATTTTTCGCTATAGATCAAGCGAACAAGATTGGTGTATTCTTCGCTCGTATAACGCTTATCCTTAAACTTGTTGATCAAAGTGAATTCGTTCATGGTGAACATCTCAAAGTAAACTGATGACTTGGTGAAGTTTACCATTTCAGGATGCTTTAATAAGTTTCGCAACACTTGTTGCATGGTATAAATGTTCAATAATATCCGCTTAATACCATTAGCATTGATCTTCCGCACCAAGTTCGAACCTCTGATTACAAAGTCATTGAAGAACTCTGGTAAACCCATAAAGATGGCTTCTTTTTCCTCGTCGTTCAAAAATCTATTCAATTTGTTATCAATCGAAAACACTTCCTTGTTCAACAACCCAATATAATGATCACAATCTCCAGGTTCCGAAACTGGCATCCAATCGGTGTTTCTAAACGATTTGCTGATGTAGTAAATGACCTTACACCTCAAGTCATATCTCAATGCCAACAATGTCTTATCTCTTATTTTAGCAAACCGCTTAACTATTTCATCAAAATTGCCAATCTTTTCTGAATTCAATGCCAAGTATATGTTATGCTGACTGATATCATGATGACTTGTAGTCACAATAATATTTGACCGACCGTTCTCCAAAAAGGACCAATCATGACGCATTTTATCAACCTCGGAAATATCCTCATTGTCATATATCTTGTAATTCGACTCCTTCTTCACCATTGGCAACCACTTCAAGATCCATGAAGTTGTCAATAACAAATAACATACTTGATTGAAAGACTCTTTATCAAGTAAATCATCCTTACTTACAGAAATCACTCGTGAATCCTTTGAATACATCAAGACATCAATCTCTTTTCTCAAGTGACCTTCCATTCCTTCATGTTTGCCGTTGGCCAGTAAGATTTTTCCGGATACTTCATTCATAATTGGTGATTTCATCCACTTGCTAATCTGCAGTGATGGTCTGTTTGATTCAATAATCGATGTATTATAATGAACGACATCTGAACCTTCGGAATCCAACAAATCGTGATAGTAGCTCAAGTAAGTGGTGGAAAAGTTATCCAAAAATGTCAAAGCAATATCATTGTAATTTGGACGGTATGTCAATGAAGTGTTCAAAGCTGAACATAAGTTGAGAAATAACCGCTTAAAATCCAAAGCATTTTGATAGATCACCGTTGATTTCGTTTCGTTATTCATTTCATTGATATGGGAATCCGTCACTTCGGCGTAGTCCAAAGAAATTAAACCCAATTTAAGACGAGTAGATCCCCCTCCTGGTACACTGCCAATATAGTCTGTGAATAACACATTTAAACTTTCTTTCACATGGGATAAGAATTGGCTTTTGACAAAGTTGTTGAAAAATTCAATGGCAACCATGCTTTGCGGTGTGTGTTCCTCCTGATCAAAGTTGGTGAAGAGTTTTTGGGACCCCGCCACAAAAATCAAAAAGAATTCTAAGATAATTCTCATGTTCAACAAGCTTTTAGGGACAATCACCTCTACCATTGCGTTGAAGCTTTCGTTATGAATGAATGGCGACGTTGATTCTCCATCCTTTCTGTTTTTATCTGATAACACAAAGCCTGGGAACATATCTTGTAATATTGTTTCCAAGTCTTCTGCATTCTTAGATGACTTTTGGAATGTGACATCTTCAAAGCGGAATGTATCCTTTCTCTTGACAATTTCGTGGATCTTGGTGTTGCTTATACTGTCAGATGTGTCATTAGCCATTGCAGGATCGTAAATATAGTTGATCAATAATGTAAACAACTCCTTCTTCATGCTGTTCCAAATAATATTCAAACTGTACTTTTCATTACCCATACCATTGGTTTGAGTAGAGTCGGAAGAAAGGGGTTTATTGATGGACTTCCCTGATTCAATAAGATCGACGATCTCACACACAATCTTGTGTCTTTGGATAACGGCCAAGCATTTTATAAAGATTGAGCAAAATAAGTATTGAAGCACTACCACCGACGAATCACTGAGGTAATTGACTCCAATTATATCAGCAACTGTCCCTTGATGATCAAAGTTCTGAAGTTTGGAAACTTTACCTAAAGTACCTGCCATAGTTGCTTTAATTTCCTCAATGGTTCTGTTTGCCAATCCATGTAACTCAGACAGATTGGAAGCAGCAAGAATTTCAACCACTTGGTGTAATCTGTTCAATTTGGAGGCTGTCAGTAACAATTGATATATATAGTTAAATGATTCAACGTGTGAATTCAGAGTTGCCTCTAAAAGCACAGCATAATCGACTTCGTCGTTTTGTTTGGAATGATGAGTGTGAATCTTGGGTAGTTGACTCTTGATAAATGTCTCCACTGGCTTGGTAAAAACATCGGCTATTTCTGAAATGTCCAAGTTAGCCGAATTGTAAATATACTGTTCAAGGTTCTTCAGCTCAGTGATCAAAGACTTGAACGAAGATAATTGAGGATTGCTTGTATTGACAAGATTCTTCCAGTTGTAGAAATTATGGTCGGTTTCATCGTTAGTAGACAGTTTAAGATAAATTTCATTCTGCAATTCATCAACAATCATATCAAACAAGTTATTTGACTGGGTCTCAAGATAATTCTGAATAGTGTTCATGGCTGGTAATGACCAAAGGTTATATTTTTCGGCTGTAATATACCCATTGGCAATAACATCGTACACTTCATGAATCCTCTTTTCAACCACCAACTGTTCAATCTTGTCCGGAATAGCTGACATTTCTGACATGGCGTCCAAGATCTCAATCATTTCAGAGTATCTGGCAGAGGTCTGATTTAATTCGTTCATAACGTCAGATCTATCGTGAATATCCTTTG
This sequence comes from Teunomyces stri, assembly GCA_030563165.1. Classification (NCBI taxonomy): domain Eukaryota; kingdom Fungi; phylum Ascomycota; class Pichiomycetes; order Serinales; family Debaryomycetaceae; genus Teunomyces; species Teunomyces stri. The sequence continues at coordinate 28,792 of JAKUBI010000016.1, forward strand.
TCGTAGATTCAAGCATTTCCTTAATCTCTAGTGAGTCTTGCTGGGACTCTCTTAATGTTGAAATAAGTAAATGGTACGACCCAACACTGTTGTTGAAAAGTTCGTGGTGTTCATTGACAACGTTTCTTAACGCATGTTCGGTATTCTGCTTAATGTTGGCAAATTCATCCATACGGTGAGCCATACCCACGGAAGTGTCGTCGAGCAATGCAACTGCGGTTTCAATTGGGTTGGCATTGTCACCAAGTAGCTGAGGCCAATCGTACTTGATAGTGTTGTGGACTTCCTTCAATTCAAAAATCGATTCATTGATCTTGTTTTGCTCCTCCATGCCGAGTGCCATCGACATACTCAATGAGCGCCTTCGCGTAACCATTGTCGATTTGTTATTATAGTAGAGGTGTGAGTTGGTATCAGCAACAAAAAGGTCCGCTTTGGTCGTGTACGTTTTCCCAAAAAAATAAAGATCCATACAAACAGTGACTGCAAAACAACATGCTGACGCGTTAATGTTATGGACAGTGTGGAAATAGTCGATGTTATAGATAACGAGGTGATAGAGATGTACGTATTATAATTTGTAGTCAAAGACTTCATTACTAACAACAGCTCATCAGACACTGTGCGACGAGATGAAAGTATTATACTACTAAGTGATAAAACTCCAGATCATTCAGAGCTGCCAGCGCTTTTCGTTAATGAAGATTCGATAGACGATTCCTCCTTCTCATTTCACAACTCAAAAAAGCAAGAAAGCAATGGATCCTTTCTAGACTTGGCAAATTGGCTTTCTGATCCGGATAGTACATTTGAGGCACAACTCCAAGTTCCCAGAACAGCTATCAGTGAGAGAGCTGTACCTCAAACCACACCCCAGCTTCAAATACCCCAAACTGCTAGTGTTAGAAGCAATGAACAACTTCCTCCACTGTCACCAACAAGTCAACCCCAAGATCAAAAAGATATCTCTTTATCTTTAGTGTTTTCTGATCCAGTTGCAATTTCTTCTCCCACAAAGCCAATTTATGCTTATACGGCTCAGCAATTTAAGGAAGCAAATAAGGTTACTCGTACAAAAGAGGAGCTTTTAGGAGAAATAGTTCTTCGAATACCTATCAGCATTTATTCCCAATTTGAAGATATCAATACTTTATTGGAACATACCAACATAGAACAATATTCCTGTTATATTCCTTTGCTTATGTGGCACAGAAAAATTAAGGCCAGGTACGATACATCTACTGATTCATTTATACCCTGTCTCCCAACACGTTGTCAAGAGAAGACGTTAGTGCTTTATTATAACACAGAGCAACTCATAAGCAAGATCCAAGAAAGAACTATCGCTTCAGAGCAGGAAGCTGCGATACGAGTGGCTCAAAGAGAGGACCCTACTCTTGAATACCATGTAATAATTATGGTTGAAGGGTTCGACCAGTTCTTACTACAGCTTAAGAATATTGAAAACCAAAGGTACAAGAATGAGGTATTGAAAGGACTCAACGAAGAAGTAAGAACAGTGCGGAGGAAAACATTTGCCTCACAAAGTGGTCTTACTGTTAAAGAAGTGTGCAATCTTATTAATAGGATACAATTGGAATTGGGTGCCAACATATTCCCTGTTAGATCAAATCAGGAAGCTGTTGAATGGCTAAACAATTTCTCGTATACTATTGCAGCATCTCTCTACGATAAGTTTGAGAGAAATCAAAAACTATCCAACTTGGGTAGAGTAAAATCAGGTACGGATACAAAGTCTACCTATTCGCAGACGATTCGTCAATTTAAGTTGATGACGGAGCCCAAAGCCGATAAGTTGTGGGCAATCTACCCTAGCATGTACAAATTATTTGACCAATTTAAGAGGGAAGGTACCTTGGGAAAAGACATAAATGGCAAAAATATTGTACCTCCATCTACAGATCTTGCGATGTGCAAAGCGTTTTTGGCTGATGACCCAAATGATTTAATTAATGATTAAGTTCTCTATTATACACTAGTTTACAATTTTCTTTACCTTGCGGTAGTCATCCTCGGATATTCTGTCACTGAGGTGCTTAATACGTACCATACCTTGGGAAAAGTCAGCAATTTCAAGAGAACTGAATTGGTAACCCAATGTTGATAATTGGGTGATGATGTTTAGTGCCTTTTCGATACAGCCAGTATGACCATCTGCTTCTAATGTCTTAGCTAAGTATTGTACCAAGCCATCCTTGGAGATTTGTTGTTCCTTCTTATTGTCCATCCCTGTGGAAAAAATGGCAGACACCAAGGATAAGACTCTGAGTTTGGCTTTTGGGCTCTGCTCATTAGACAAAGTTACTAAGTTCCAACCTCCAAAAGAGTCAAATTGTGCATATGCTTCTGGATAGTTTCTAATGAAGGAAGCCATTGCAAATAACGACTTCAATTGTAATTCTATGTTCGAAGAGCCAGCAGAGTGGATCAACTGCTTTAAACCTTCGCTCTTGAGAAATGCTTCTTGCGATGTAGGGTTGTTTTGTACAGCAATACCAATGACAGAGGCAGCGTAAACTCTAAGCGAGTCTGGAATGCTATCATCTAATTGCAGAATGATTGCAGGCCATAACTTCATATTTTCAATATTGTTGGCGTTATCTAAGTTTTCGATAAGCATTTCAAAGTTCTCAAAGGCAATTTCTTTATCTTCTAAAGTAGCTTCAGGATGTGAGATTACGGTGATGGCCTGCTTCATCAAAGTAGGTTCATCAGGACCGCCAAATAGCTGTTCGAGCATTTTTGCATCAGGGGCACCAATCTTGTTGATTGCTTCCTTATCGCCCGACTGTTGAGCTATTGACCATTGAAGTAGTTTGTCCATAATTCGTGTGTGAACGTAAAGACAGAATAAATAGAGCTTCAACCTTCTGTCTTATAGAAAGGCTAACGATGCTTCTCGAAGCTTCTGCGACATCGCGACATTTTTTTGTTTTTGTGCATCAGTCACAGACTAGCCGGGGTTACACGGACCAAAGGATGGGGTGACGAATGGTGAGTTACCAGAGAAAGAGTAAGGTGCATCATTGAGATCCATAATTAGCTGATGTATGGGACCAATAGCATAGGTAATTTGCTCGTAACATGATATCCAGCAGGGTAGGGACGCAGGTGGTGCACGAAAGTGTAGTGGTCTGACCCAGGTCGTGCCCCGGCGGATGGTACTCGCCCGTTCGCTCGTTCGGACCTCAACTCCGACCTGCCCCCTCACTACTATTTAACGAACCGATCCCCTAGTGAAAAGTTGCGTTTAGTACTCAATTGTATTCCTATCAGAATCATAATGTCTTTATCTAACAAATTGTCTGTCAAGGACCTCGACGTTGCCAACAAGCGTGTCTTCATCAGAGTTGACTTCAACGTCCCATTGGACGGCAAGACAATCACCAACAACCAACGTATTGTTGCTGCTTTGCCAACTATCAAATATGTCTTGGAAAACAAGCCAAAGGCTGTTATTCTTGCTTCTCACTTGGGCAGACCAAACGGTGAACCAAACGAAAAGTTCTCTCTTGCTCCAGTTGCAGCTGAATTGGAATCCTTGTTAGGCAAGAAGGTCCACTTCTTGAACGACTGTGTTGGCCCAGAAGTCGAAAAGGCTGTCAATGCCGGCTCTGAGGGTGAAGTTTTCTTGTTGGAAAACTTGCGTTACCACATTGAAGAAGAAGGTTCTCAAAAGAAGGATGGCCAAAAGATCAAGGCCTCGGCTGAAGATGTCAAGAAGTTCAGAGCTCAATTGACCAGCTTGGCTGATGTGTACGTCAATGACGCTTTTGGAACTGCCCACAGAGCTCACTCCTCCATGGTTGGTTTGGACTTGCCACAAAAGGCTGCTGGTTTCTTGATGGCCAAGGAATTGGAATACTTTGCTAAGGCTTTGGAAAACCCAGTCAGACCATTCTTGGCTATCTTGGGTGGTGCCAAGGTTTCTGACAAGATTCAATTGATTGATAACTTGTTGGACAAGGTTGACCTTTTGATTGTTGGTGGTGGAATGGCCTTCACCTTCAAGAAGGTCTTGGACAACATGGCAATTGGTACCTCTTTGTTCGATGCTGAAGGTGCTAAGAACGTTGAACACTTGGTTGCCAAGGCCAAGAAGAACGGTGTTGAAATAGTCTTGCCGGTCGATTTCGTCACTGCTGATGACTTCAACAAGGACGCTAACACATCCACTGCTACCCAAGAAGAAGGTATCCCAGACAACTGGATGGGCTTAGACGCTGGTCCAAAGTCCAGAGAATTGTTTGCTGCCACTGTTGCCAAGGCCAAGACCATTGTGTGGAACGGTCCACCAGGTGTCTTTGAATTTGAAAAGTTCGCTGCTGGTACCAAGTCCTTGTTGGACGCTGCTGTCAAGTCTGCTGAACAAGGCAACACCGTCATCATAGGAGGTGGTGACACTGCTACTGTCGCCAAGAAGTTCGGCGTCGTGGAAAAGTTATCCCACGTTTCTACTGGTGGTGGTGCTTCCTTGGAATTGTTAGAAGGTAAGGAATTGCCAGGTGTCGTTGCTATCTCTGACAAGCAATAGAAAATTAAGTATTAATACCGAAATATTTCAAAAAGAGGTTTCTATAACTTTGCTTTGCCATTCACGATCGTTGACCAAGCAGATTCAGTAAGTTCTTCATATTTTGTACCGTTAAGCCAGTAGATCACCTCGTTACCCGTTTCACCTTTGGGGAGTACCTGATTCTTGAACTGATTTTTTGGCACCTTGTGATTGTGGGAGGATTCAATTGAAGAGGTAAGTTTGATGAATTGTGGGATTGCATACTTTGGGAGTGTCTTCGTGACGTGATCGTAAATCATCTGCAATACCTCGGTCTCTTTTTCTACCAAATCGTCAAGAGGTTCAGCAACAGCAAACCCAGCACGTCCCTCGTGATTAGGAACTCTAACTCCAACCACAACAGATTGTTTAAGAGCCTTCGACCCCATAAGTTCATGTTCAACTTCCGAAGCAGATACATTTTCTGATTTCCACCTGAAAGTGTCACCTAAACGATCAACAAAGAAAAGTAATCCATCATCATCCATCTTTAATAAATCCCCACTGCGGAACCAAGCATCTCCCTTTCTAAAAACATCTTGAACAATCTTTGAATTGGTGGCCTTTTTATTGCCGTAGTAACCTTGGAAAGATTCTTCTGGTTTCTTTGAATTCATAATCCTCATTAACATTTCTCCTGGTTCGTTGTAAGCAGCCTTTGTTGCCAACCCTGTCTTAGGATCTCTCCAGATCTCATTCTCATCATCAGGGTTCATCCGTACAAGAACTTGCTGCAAAGATAAGACAGTATTGATTATCTTACCATATTTTCTGCAAGCGCCAATTCCAAGGTCACCATATTGCAAATTAGTAGTAGCAATTGGAGATTCAGTGGCAGCATAAAACTCTCCAATTGCTTCGATACCAAACCGTTTCTTAAAATCAGTCCAGATATCTCTCCGCAATCCATTACCGTAAGCAATTTTCACCTTATGAGATTGCTGGTCAGGGTGGTCTCCTGCGTGCATTAAATAACGACACACTTCTCCAACATACTGGATGTGTGTAGCTCCTGTAAGCTTTGCCTGAGTCCAAAACGATCTAGCCGAAAACTTTTGCGAGATTGCTACACAACCGCCCACAAGGAAAGTCGGGCAAACTCCTAACATTGCTGCTGTCGAATGATACAACGGCATTGCTGTCAAAACAGTCGATTTTGAAGTGATTTTCATAATATAACCAAAGAAAGAGGAGGCCATAAATGCCTTCTTCCAAGACATGATACCTGCCTTGGGAAATCCTGTAGTTCCTGAAGTATAGATCAAAGCGCAACACGAGGAATCAGTGTCAGTGGGTCTTCTAGTATTATCAGGGGCTCTGTATCTAGGAATAGAAGGATCCATCAACATTTCCAAAAACGCAGGTTCATCAATGAAATGTAATCTCACATGAGGCAATTGTTCATGGATGGCTGCTTCAGTTGCTCTTATCGGAGCAGCACAATCAGGGTCAATGAATACTTGGGTGGCCTCTGCAATTTTCAAGCAGTGGACCAATGGTTGGTCTTTAGTGTTAAAATTGAGGAAAGCTGGGGTTGCTCCAATATTCCAAAGTGCCAACCATAAAAATATAAACATAGGCTTGTTCATTGAATCAAGTGCAATAGTGTCCTGGGCAGTGACTCCATAGTCGTTTTTCAATACATGTGAAAGTCTCAACACGATATCATACAATTCTTGGTATGTGTACGATTCCACAGAAAAACGTGTGTGGTAAATCTTGTTGCCATCTTTGTCCAAATCAACTGGTCCAGCATCTTTAATTGGACGTGGAAACACTATCGCCCGGTTATTGGGATATTTCTTTGCTGCTTGTTCAAAGTAGTACCAGTAACTGGCTCTGCCACGATACACGTTAAAAAGATAAGAAACAGTTGATCTGATCACTTTTTGGAGCAAAAATGCATCTTCCTTAATGTGATACTTAGAGTCCAACAATTGTGTACCTAAGATCGCTGCAGCAGTTATCTCTAACGCAGGCATTTTATTATTGTCTGATGCAACTTTTCGACTCGCGCAATCTTGGTCTTTTATATCCTGGCATGATATTTTTTCATATGGAAAAGCACTTAGCCTTATATGGGAATCACATGTCAGTCAAGCTTTATAATAATTACCATATTTGGAGTAGATTTCAAGACTACGACGCACAAAACCTTGTGTATCTATCTGATTTGAGAGGCACCGTGTAGCACCTAACTTTCTTGTATATTGGTAAGGGGCACTGGCCTAAGATTACCTTACTCTTGAAATCTTTTTTTTGTTGCAAAAGAACAAAAGCGATTTTCGGCAATTTCACATGTACTTTTTTGCAACAGAGATAGCAACATCGGTTTTCTACTTGGTAAACATGTATCAGGAGCTAGCATATAATTTTGATATATGAGTGACAGAAAAACTTAACGCAAATGAATTGATCAAAGACGTGCTGGCTTCAATATCCATTTTCTGGTTCAACCAATAATAGTGTTGCAAGTAATTGTACTTGGTGTAACTCCATTGTCGGATTCACGGATTAACATCTTGAGTATACTTGAGTGAAATACTGGTTACCGAATTTTCAGTTTGAAATGTACGTAATAAATTAATCGGGCAATGTGGGAATCTAAAACTTCGCTCATTACCTCCGCTCAAATTTAAAGAAAACTTCAAATTGGTTTCATTTCTAAGATAATAGTCAATAATTTACACAAATAACACTATAACAGTGAATTTAGGATAAGAATTTAACGCAATTGACCCGCTTCAACTAATATTTTCAGTGCAACATCCATTTATGCTGTCCTAATTTCAGACCAAATTACCCCAAAAAAAAGAAACAAAGAAAAATTATATACGTTTGAATTCAATAAATTACTATTTGATTCTTAATTTAAATGTCATTTCATTTATAGGTATGTACTGACAATCTCCACATACTTGACAGGCTCATTAAATCGTATGTCGCTCCAAAAGGAGTGTGGCCCCGACCTTCCTTATGTGCACACCCAATCGGACGATATTTCACCAAAAATCTCGCCAGTGAATGGGAAGATCAGTATTATTCAGCAATATGTTTTCGAATACCAAATTCTTCTTTACGAAGAACTCGTTTATGTTGAATGCGCTTACTAAAACACGAGTGAGCCGTTTGAATGTTATACCAAAGAAGTCTGTCGATTTCTCCAACTTTTTCACCAGGCGTTACACAACAGCAACAGTTAAGGCCGATGCACTCTCCAAAGCCAATATTGCCAAACCTAGTGATCTTCTTGCTCAGAAAGTAAGATCAGAAAAGGTAATTTCTAACAAGATTATTGGTTGGTGGTTGCTCAGTACTTCGGGACTTGTTTTTGGAATTGTAGTTCTTGGTGGTTTAACTAGACTCACTGAATCGGGATTATCTATTACTGAATGGAGGCCTGTTACCGGAGCAATTCCCCCATTGAATCAAAAAGAATGGGAAGAAGAATTTGATAAATACAAAGAATCCCCTGAATTCAAACAATTGAACTCCCATATCACCCTCGATGAGTTTAAATTTATCTTTAGCATGGAATGGGGTCACAGATTGGTTGGCAGAGGTATCGGTATGTTCTTCATTCTTCCAGCTCTTTTTTTCTGGAAGACGGGTCGCTTCAGTCGCCATGTCACAAAGAGAGTTGTTGGCTTAACTGGTTTGTTAGGTTTACAAGGTGCAATCGGATGGTGGATGGTGAAATCTGGTTTGGATGAAGAAAACTTAGCTGAGAGAAACTCTAAACCAACGGTTTCTCAGTACAGATTAACCACCCACTTGGGTGCTGCATTTTTAATGTATTTGGGTGTTTTGTGGACAGGATTCGAGATTTTGACTGAAAATAAGTGGCTTAAGGAGGCTAAACTGTCACCAAACATTGTCAAGACTGCTTTTACTCAATTGAATAGCCCGGAATTGAAGAAGATCCGTGGGTTTGGCTACGCCTTGTTGTGTTTAACCTTTGTCACTGCTATGACTGGTGGAATGGTCGCTGGTCTTGATGCCGGTTTGATTTATAACACTTTCCCACATATGGGCGATGACTACATTCCAACTGTCAATGAATTGATGTCGCCAGTATATGCTCGACTTCCTGACAAGTCGGACTTGTGGTGGAGAAACCTTTTAGAGAACCCAACCACTGTCCAACTTGTCCACCGTATCTTTGCTACCACTACGTTCTTCTCAGTTTTGGCTCTCCACCTCTATGTTGCTAAACATAAGGCCATTGTTCCAAAGCCTGCATTAAAGATGGTTCACACTGTGATGGGATTTGTCACTCTTCAAGTCGCCTTGGGTATTAGTACCTTGATCTACTTGGTTCCAATTCCTTTGGCTGCTGCTCACCAAGCCGGTGCATTGGCTTTGCTTACTGCTTCTCTTGCTTTCTCTGCAAGATTGAGAAAGCCAAGACCTCAAACAGTTACTTACATCAACCAAGTCATGAAGGATTACTTGTTGAAACCCAGAATATAATCTTGTATATAAATCTAATCTCTGTATATAGTCACCAAATGCGTTTACTCGACATTCCATACCGTGAAACCTTTTCAAGTTCATCGTCGGCTTTAAAATGCTTATTACGCTTTTCTTCTACTGTTGGCGGTACCAGCTCGCCAAAATCATACAAGAAACTTCTGGTGGTTGGATTTATCGACGATGCTTCGGTGTTTGGAATGCCAGGAATATATGTAAGATCAATAGGAGTTGTTGAGCCCTCATTTATCAATGAAGATGTAGATATTATCGAATCAGTTTCGGGTAGCTGGACATCAGTTTCACCTTCTAAACTGACATCAGCGTCATCAGTGAATGCAAACTGGTGACGTAGTTTCTCTTGACGAGCATTATGGTCATTCTTGATATTGTTTGCCATCTTCATAATCACCAATCCGAGTAATAATCGCATAAGTAGCAAAGTGAGAAATGTAACGAATACAAGTGCCAGACTTCCAAGAAGCAGGATGATTGGAGACGATACCTTTAGAGTGAAAATATGACTAAAATCAGAAATTGTCATTCGAAGAAAGCATACCGCAGCCGCAAGCAAAGGCAATCCAATTCGTTTGGTAAGCACCACGTAGTCAATTAATTCATGCAGCAGGTTGGAAGTTGGTGCAGACTTGAACACTTGTAAATAGTCCAAACTTAGTACGTATAAGTAGCTTTTGTATACCAGTGGCCTAAATTTATTGAACTTTAGGATGTAACAGTGTTTTAACCAGTCAACAAAGATTTCACTTCCAATCACCACAATTCCTGGTCCAAAAATGGCACCGAACCATGTATTCCAGCTCTTCCAACTATTAGGAATAAGTCCCAATTGAGTCCCTTGTAATTGGAGCAAGTTGCGTAATGAAATTATACCCAACATGAGAGATAACTGGAATCTTTCTGTCAAATCAGCCAAAGATACTTGGAAAAGGCCCTCGCGTTCAAACTTTTTGAACACCGACCCCTTGAGTTCCGAGAACTGGTTTGAAAGTAAAAGGGCCAATAATGCATTGGAGTAGGAATTGGCGGCCACATTCAAGGAAACTGTTTGGTAGATGAGAATATATGCGTGGAATGACAAGTATAGAGTACAAAGAACAAAGAAGCAGCCAAACTTGGCTGACCTAATGGGTGACTTGTGGAGAATAGTAAGGAAGTCCTGTCCTATTGATGAGCAAAGTTTATCAGCAACTTCCAATACCCCAAACATGACATACAACTTGACATCAGTTTGACCACGAACGTCGTGGTACATCCGAGAAATATCCAAGCGTGGAGAAGAAAGTGCAATAACTGACAAAGCAATTATACTCAAGGTGACGACATCTCTTCTTAGCCAACGAAAGTAGTGGGGTATCATCAACGTACCTGATGATCTGAATGTGTAGCAAATACTGAAAATGCTTTTGCAGAATATAATACAGATTTTGAGGGGGACCAATGTAAACAAAGTAAGGAATGAATTGATACATACCAATAAGCCAAATATCATGAATCTCTCGAGGTATACTGGTACCTTGATCATATTTATTAGTTCTTCGAACGAATGATCGGCCTCCAAGCCAGGTGAGGATGTGAACTTGAGTCTTTTTTCATTTCCAGGCAAATTGAGTTCTAATATCAATAGTCTGTAGAGTGAGAGAAAGCGATCCTTGTGTGATCTGTTCGTAGTAGAACCAGCCGCCACGTAGTTGAGAAAGGATGTAGTCGTTGAAGACCGCGAACGAGTTGGCGATCGCATACGATTAGATGGTACCTCCAATTGTGACGCCATACGATGTCGAGAACGTGTCATGGTAGATAATCCTATATAATGTGGGAATCGTAGCCGTAATCAGTGCAGTCCTGCTTAAGTTTGGCTCAAATCGGTGTTGGACTGTTAAAGAGGAAAGGTTTCGATCTCAGTTACCCGCACTCTCCCATACACTCCATTGATGATAAAGCCGACACCACACTCTCTAGACCATCACCAATTAACCAATTCACTAATGGAATCGTTAAATATAGAGCTGTTCTTGATACATATCCAATCACTTGCTGGTAAAGATTTACTTACTCCTGCGGAGGCCCTGCGACTCCAATTAACTATCACTGAGTTGCTCGTCGATCGTAGCGTTGACTTCCCACTACTCAAGTTGCTCAGTCGGTACTTGACTCAGCAGCTGTATGACGAAATTGTCGAAGAACGCAATATTGAGCACCAGTGTGGTTACTTGGTGTGTAATAAAACACCGAAACAATCCGTACGTCGTCCATCCGCCAACAGCAACGGCACAATACTGGCCCTGCTTCAGGACCAAGGCGCATCCACTAGGTTCCAGATCTATAACCGCAAACCGTCAATGATCTTGCCCAATACATATCTCTCACAGTACTGCTGCAAAGATCACTACCAGGCGTCGATCTTTTATCGCAACCAGCTCTCCAATGAAGCTATATTTGCTAGGAAAGATATCTTGACCACACCACCATTCTTAGATATTGCTCCAATATCATGGTACGAGAAGAGTATTACATGTTTAGAAGAAGTCCTTGCCAGACACCGTGAACTCAAAGAGCAAGGAAAAACTTTATCTGACGTGATAACCATGATGAATGGTCTCACAGTAAATGAACAGGCAGATACTAACGAACTTATCAAATTGATTGAGGACTTTGACATTATTGAAAAAGAATCAAATTTATACGGCGACCACATGCAAGATCAGGTCGACGACGAAAACGACGAAGATGACGATCACGATCCTACAGAAAAGCTTTCCAGAGCATTGGACGGTTACATTACGAACAATCAAAGTTTTGGCGGATACGTTGTATGAATTGAGCTTACGTATTCATTTTAAACCGCTTATAAAATGGCTTGCCCCAGGCAAAACTCTTATACCCCACATCATCCAAGTAATCGCCCAACTTTTTACCCATTCCAAGCCGTTCGGTTTCTTCAAGCCCGGGAAATTCGCGCTGGCTACGTGAATACTTGGCAAGTATATCACTGTACCTCATTCTGCGCTGGTTACTGTTGATAATCTCGGAGTGTTTATGGACACCATCTTTCTTGAGCTGCTCCAAAAGTTTACCATACTTCAAGATGAGATCATCATAATGCTCAAATTGTTGCTCCTGGAGTTTCTCCCTCTCGACAAAAATGGGGGAACCGGGATTCCGTAAATCGTGGGACTCCTTGATGTACTTGTTCAAGTTATCATTGACTACTTGAGAGGTAATTTCCAAGGGGGTTGTCCACAGTTCAAGACATTCACGAAATGGCCGTTTTTCTATTAGACATTCCCATGCTGCCTCGGCCTCTGCAAACCTTTGGTAATAATATCGAGGGTGAATGCATTCTTCAGGGCCAAAACCCTTACTGCCAACAATACTATAACTGCCGTCAACAAGAATATTTTCATCCCGCACCTTTCCTGGTTCAGATTCCCACACATTCTTGATTCTACTAGCCGTCCACAGTCGCTTCGCATCGATGGCAGTTTTGCTTAATTGAGGACGTGGGTATGGCATTTTGATATATGGCATAAGAGTTGCACCTGCTGAAGTGGTTTTCACTTTGACTTTATATGGACCCTTTTCGTTAACAATTGAATCGAGCTGACCCAAGAAATGATATCTGTTGATATCAAACTCAACCGAAGGTTTGACAATTGCATTGACATACTCCATGTCATATGCTGACTCAAGCATGGCATGTTTGGTTGATCCCAGCAATTCCAGCAGATAGTGTGTCTCCTCCGATTGAAACAACTCTGGGGTCGCGCACAGACGAAGTGGGTTGGGAATTACGTGATTAAACTGTTGCCAGCGAAAGAATCGACGAAGAAGATGCTGGGAATTATCACGAGACTTTTCCATCTGCTTGGAAATGGTGTCCCTTTGTTTCTGGCGACTGAGCTTGTGGAAGATGTCGATTTCTTTTGGCGGTTGGATAAGTTTAGCTTCACTACGTCGCACTTTCAATTCATTGGTATGTTTTTTGACAACAGCTTCAATCTTCAGTTTGTTCGAAAGGAAATTGAACCGCCATTGTTGGAGCTTGTGCTGGTGTTTCCGGAATGTCGTGATATTTTGGAGCAATGGGACGATCTTAGTATCCTTGATAAAGGATTGTAGACTTTCTTCTAGCTTTACGGCACGAATATATGACTTTATGAATGAATTCTGAGATCTGTTGACTCTAAACTCTGTTTGAAGACCATGAGCGAGTTCAAAGGTGAGTTGACGCAAGTATGCTTCGGGAAACCGAATATATTTGGAGATCTCATATTGTACTGTTTGGTTCTGATATGCTTGGGTGTCTGTTGCTGGTGGTACGTTACCAAGTTTGCGTGAATGGCGATACAAAGCCCTGTATAACGATAGTACTGCTGGTCGATGTAGTGACTTTTCTAGAGGGTTCATTGTGATAAAAGGAATCTCCTATGTTCACATAGACTTAGATATCTTTGTATCCAAAAATGAAATGGTGTATTAAAATGCTGAATTTACACTAACAAATGATTTCTGAATGATTTTACCTGGAGAAAAGACAGAAAACCTCAACTATGTAAAAATATGAACCAATTTAACAATTTCGTAAATATTTGTAGAATGAAACAAGATGTTAGTTTTGTTTGTAGTATACTGTTTTATATTGATTTGGAATCCGACTTCATGAATAATTGTCATGTCATTGTCAAAAAAGTTGCATCATAGGTTTCGGGCATAGTGCTAAAAGTACAAGATTCGCGGCAAATCAAGTTTGATTAACTACTGTCATAATGGTATGCGTGTCCACCCCCCTCCCCATATCGATTATCTTTACTAACAATAGCCACCCAAACTCAATCGAAATACAGCACCAGTTGTCATTCTCAAGTTTAAGAGAAAGACATCGACATATTTTATCGTGATCGATCCTAACATCAAGAATTCATTAACTGTGGAAAATTTCAAGTACCTACTCGTAGAATCCATAAACGGATCAGGAGGAATTGTTCATGCCATCGATGATATTGAAGAAGATATTGATATTCCCAAATCAGAGTTTGAGACGCAGCTTACCGCTGATGAGATCAAGTTGGCGATCCCTAAAGACAAGGCTGCGCCTTACGAAAACAACTGGATTGAATTGAACGACGAGATTCTTGAAAGCTTGGAGTTTGCCGATTACGATATCTTAGCCTTTGGAAGAAATGACGAGACTTTTGAAGTGACAGAGGCAACTTACGAGGAGACATAAGCAATATTACAATTATACATAGAACCAAAAAAAACAACATACTAATGTACACTACACAGCCAGAGGCCTGAGAGAAGAATTTCTAGAATTTCTTGCCGCTAACTTTCCTGATGCCACCAGACAGCACTCTCAGATATCCGGGACTCTTGATTCCCGAGTTAACTCTGGAGCTTGAGCGTGATTTTGGCATCTTGATTGCGCCATTGGGCGATGACTGTGGCGATGACGAAAGAGTAGTGCTTACTGTACGTGTAGTAGTGGTGGTAGTGGTTTTGGTAAGCAGAACTGGTTGATTGGTGCTGTTGACCGAAATGGAACGCAATACCTTCCATTCATGGCCGTCTCTCTTTGGAGAATCATCCACTTCCTCGCGAGATGGACTCTGAATATCCATGACATTTTCTTCATCTGAGTTGTTGATAATTTCAAGGACCCCCGAGTTGTCTGCTTCCTTGTGCTTTCTGGGCTGCCCTGGTGAATCGCTAGGAACAGCAGTTTGAATCTTGGCCGCCAACGCACCACTGATCTTTCTCCGTCTGATTGGAGTGTGGAAGGATGAGTCCATGTGTCCATAGGGTGAGTTCAGTTGCAGCTGTTGCTGAATCTTTCTTTGCCTTGCTTCCTGTTTCATTCTAGCCCTATATTCATCATAAGAACAGAGAGGAAACAAACCACCAATAAATTCTTCTGGTCTATTATCCAATACCATGGTGTGTCTCCAGTCACGGAAATCATGCTGATGCAAATAGAGCCAATGCTGCTGTGGTCCAACAACCATACCTGGTCTGATCATACGCATGTATCCAATACATTCGTTTGCAGTGAATCCATGTGTGTAAATAAGATGAGCACCGATAAGGCATCCTGTTCTACCCAACCCAGCTTTGCAATGTACAGCAATTTTACCTCCACGGCTAATGACAGTTTCAGCTGCCCCAATAAACTTGTGAACATAATCCATAGTTGGGCAGGTACCATCATCAAAGATCATGTCAATATGTTGGATGTTTCTCTTTGTAAACTCAGCAGCATCGTACAAATGGGAGTTTAACCGAACGACAAGTTGAACATTGTTCTCAATAAAGTATGACAACACCTTTCGGAATGGTTCGTTCAACGCTTTCCGGGAATTCTGTTGTGGAGATGCAAATGCTATAAAGTCTTTCGATATCACATTGAAGTCACCTTGGTCAACTCTTTCATACTGTTCATATTCTTCCAAGTTGAAGGATGTCAAGTCAATCATTCCTCGTTCCTTTGCTCTCCACATACCATAAACAACATCTTGGATAGTAATTTCGAAATCTGCGTTAGAGTAACCAGCGTCTCTAAAGCCTTGCAATGGTGGATCGATTTGAGAGATTGGTTGAAGAACCTGATGTGGTGACCACGATTGGACTAAGACCATATAGCAGCAAAGCATGCATGCAGCATTAGCTCTGTCCTTTGGGGATGTACTACTGTAAAACACTACAGCCTTACCCTGATTTGATTCTTCATTCAAGATGTTGTGCAAGCAAACGGCAAAGCGGTAGAGGTTCCCAATATGAAGTGGACCAAAATCCAAATGAAATGCATTATAAGGAAGAGAATCTTCCACGGTAAAGTACACAAGCTCATGTGTATCAACCGGCTTATAGTCGTAAGCTCCGAGATAAATGCGGTCTAGCGTTAGTATAACATACTATGGGTTAGAGGTATGAATTAACTTACTCTTGAGGAACTCGATTCTTCCAACTTTCGACGTAGGCATAACTTTACTCAACTAATAGTTTAATTTGAAAGCACTGTTTTCTCTTTTGTAGTCTTCGAACTTGAACTGGAATTGTGTCTAAAATGTTGTTTATATTTTGGTTTCTGTACACGACTGATTCCTATTTGGGGACGTAATTAAATATGTGCAGTATTTGAATTATCATCGACACATACAACGCTAAATCTGGATGAATTGATCGCATAGAAATGGTGAGTAAATGCTAAGCGTACTATTACTAAAAAGGTCATTAACTAATGGATAGGCTTCATTATATTCATTTAGCGCAGATACCTTGACTGCACTTCGCAAGTTCAGATTTGGCAGTGCCAGAATCAACAAGATGCAAGCAATCATCTGTAAGTAAAAATAACGATTTTTGTGGGATGAACAAACTAACAATCTAGATATTATCGAGAAAGAATCATATGAAATTAAAAGTGATAACGACCAAGTATATGACAACGTACTGGAATTGATCGAAGAATTACCCGATAATACGCCACGTTTTGTGGTTCTCTCGTACCCATATGAATCAGATGGTAGATTGAAAACTCCATTGGTACTTTTATATTGGATTCCGCCTACATCTGGATCAGAAAGCAGAATGCTATATGCTGGTGCCTTAGAGGAATTTAGAGAAAAAGCAGGTGTTTCAAAAGTGCTTAAATTTGAAGAAGAGGAAGACTTTGAAGATTTGCAACAACAGTTAGAATAAGCACTAAAATCACTTATACTATTTAGAGAAAAAGGACCAAAACTTACGCGTACCTCAGTAAATTTACGCACGCACAATCTTTTTGTATGAGAAGAGGTCGTGCACAAAAACGGTGTGCGCATACCAAAGTAAAATTTTTCACCAACATATAAGAAGTACATGAAAACCTCATCTTGTAAATTTTTCTCTTCAACTTTAACAAAAAAGAATCTGTCAACATGGGTCGTATGCACTCTTCTGTATGTGCTAATGATGATACTTGATATAAGGATCGATTTGGTTGCTTGGGTGTTTGTAACTATGACAAGTGGAGGTCTTTCCAAGAGTGAATGAGTCATGAACTTGTTCGTTAGCTTTTGGTTTGATACTTAAACTTGCGCCCTGGCGGAATGCTGAACGATACCAATATGAAGTGTAGTTGTGGACTATTTTTGAAACTATCTTTGACGGTCAAATGAATGTTTGAAGAGAATACTTGTTAGAACATCGCGTTTTACATTTATTTGATTGTGAATGTTCGACTAGAGTTAGTTGTCCACGTCTTTTATAAAGACAAA
The DNA here is from genome assembly GCA_030563165.1 of Teunomyces stri. Classification (NCBI taxonomy): domain Eukaryota; kingdom Fungi; phylum Ascomycota; class Pichiomycetes; order Serinales; family Debaryomycetaceae; genus Teunomyces; species Teunomyces stri. The sequence goes on from JAKUBI010000016.1 coordinate 46,117, forward strand.
TTACTAACAATTTCAGGGTAAAGGTATTTCTTCCGCCGCTACTCCATACTCGAGAAACGCTCCTTCTTGGTTCAAGTTAACCTCTGACGAAGTTGTTGAACAAGTCATCAAGTACGCTAGAAAGGGTTTGACTCCTTCTCAAATCGGTGTTATCTTGAGAGATGCTCACGGTGTTTCCCAATCTAAGGTTGTCACCGGTAACAAGATCTTGAGAATCTTGAAGTCCAACGGTTTGGCTCCAGAAATCCCAGAAGATCTTTACTACTTGATCAAGAAGGCTGTTGCTGTCAGAAAGCACTTGGAAAGAAATAGAAAGGACAAGGACTCTAAGTTCAGATTGATTTTGATCGAATCTAGAATTCACAGATTGGCCAGATACTACAGAACTGTTGCTGTCTTGCCACCAAACTGGAAGTACGAATCCGCTACTGCTTCTGCTTTGGTTAACTAGGTGTCTTAATAGTTTTTTAATAATTAATAGTTACCTAATAATTGTACTTTAGAATCTGAATCGATTTCAGATGTTTTGAACTTTTTAGTGTATTTCTAATTTTCTCATCGCATATTAACAGAACAAGTACGATGGATGCCATTTCAGACCGTGCATTCGTGGAGAACACAGCCGAGGTTTCGAACGATGATCCATCATTACTCACGGTAATACTTGATGTTTCACCGCTTGGGTGGTATAATTTGCGTGATAAGATTACTATACAAGACCTCACGAAGTCATTATTAGTGTTCATGAATGCCCACTTGTCTTTGAACAATTCCAATCAAGTGGCGTTTATTGCAAGTGCTCCACAGGGGTCGAAGTTTTTGTATCCAAACGAAAAGGACCATATCAATACTCAAGATACTGAGATTGAGCTGAAGGATGAATTGTCCAGTAAGGTCAATCCTGGAATGTACAGACAGTTTCGAGTGGTGGATGAGACGGTCATTGAAGAGTTGAATAGTTTTATTGCATCGGTAGCGACTACAAAGGGAAACGCAACCAATTCAACCTTGCCGAACGCATTGAGCATGGCTCTAACTTATACTAATCGCATGTTGACTATTGATCAATCTATCTCGACCACGACTGCATCGGCAATCAACTCCACCAATTCAACAGGGACATCATCATCCACCTCGATGAAATCAAGAGTGATGATTGTTTCTGTTAACGATGAAGATGATATCAAGTATATTCCTATTATGAATTGTATATTTACAGCCCAAAAGATGAAGGTATGCATCGACGTTGCAAAATTGGGAAACAACAACACACCGTATCTCCAACAAGCATCGGACGCTACCAACGGGGTATACCTTCATATTGAAGATCCTAAAGGCATAATTCAGGTTTTATGCACAGCATTTTTCGTTGAACCATCCATCAGACCTTACATCATCTTACCCACAAATTCCAATGTGAACTATCGAGCAAGTTGTTTTATTACAGGCAAATCGGTGGATATAGGATACGTGTGTTCCGTATGCATCTGTATAATGAGTATCATCCCTGAATCTGGCTCATGTCCAGCATGTGATTCAAAGTTTGACGAAAGGATATTGGAAAGTTTAAAGCGTGGACCAATCGTTATGTCCAAGAAGAAGCGTAAGCTTGATCCAGTAACCGCCAGTTAAAGGTTTGAAATTACTGACATATTCCACGATTGATAATTGCCCAGTCATACAGCTTAGGATAGCCATGCTTATCTATCATATGTAAGCGACGCTTTTTTGGCGTTGAGCACATCTTGGGACAGTCTATTAGAAAACATTTAAAGATTTTGCTTCCCTGCTCCTGTTCAATCTTAAGAAGAGGATTGTGGTTCTCGTCTATATGTAACTGAAGAAAGAAGTCCGACGGGAACACTCGGTGGCACTCAGCGCATTCATTCCAATGGTGTGTTAATACGTGATGCTCATAGGCATCATAACTGAGAAAATTTGTATCATGACAGGACGGGTCCACACAGGTGACACGCAAAGTGCTGCCGTTGCTTTCATCTTCAATATCCTCTCTCACCCGTTTCATGTGCTGGGACACGTAAATACTGCAGGTAATCAAGGATGATGTTTATCAACTATGTACTAATTAATTACTTTTATTAGAGCGATGCTTTTTTTTTTCGGAGCCTGGAAATCGTATCTATTCGCCGATATCTTCAAACCAGTCTTGAGGTCTTTCCTTGATGAATTTGGCCATGATATCTTTGCATTCTTGATTGTTCAAGTTGATGACTTCAACACCTTCTGCCTTTAATAAAGCTTCAGCACCCATAAAGTTATCGTTCTCTCCCAAGACAACTCTCTTGATGCCGTAGAGTAAACACGCTCCCGAACACATGTTGCAGGGGGATAACGTGGTATACATGGTACAGTTCTTGTAAATCTTACCTGACAATCTTCCAGCATTCTCAAGCGTATCAATCTCCCCATGAAGTGTAGGCGAACCTTTTTGGAAACGTTGGTTGTGGCCAAATCCAAGCACCGTTCCATCTTCAGAGATTAAAGCCCCACCAATAGGAACTCCACCTTCTGCATAACCTGAGGTATTAGTATTAAACATAGAAGAAGAAAAAAACCAACATCAAATGGTGACTACTTACTCTTTCTGGCTTGCTCCAAGGCAATTTCCATTCCCTTCTTATCGTCAAATGGCATTGTAGGTCTAAATGTGCTAAGTCTAAAAAGCTACTTTTTTTTTCAGAACTGAAATTTCAACGGTTTTTTGTGGGACTAAAAATTCAGGTACTGGCCTTATTTTACTATATGAATAAACCCATTACGATCTCCAGAGATAACTATCCCAAATGGTTTTGAAACAAAGCAAATATCAGTGATAAGGTCTTCATGTGTTTTCACATTTGGATGTTGATCATAAGCAATCCCATCAAGTTTATAATCCGTGGACCCAAAATTGTGGGCTTGTGGGACTCTTTCTTTTAGGTATTTTTCATTAACTAAAGTCAACGATCCGTTATTGAATGTATCAAGTGCAAACCCAGTTACATGGTCGTTGTTAAGCGACACCGACATCTTAGGGGTTTCCATATTCCACAATATCAAGCGTCTGTCCCATGTAGAGCTCAAAACGAAGCCTGTAGAGCTATTCTTCAACACGGTAAAACTCTTGTTCTTAGCATTATTATCACTCTCAAAGTTAGAGCCTACAATGCTGATTTCCAAATTTGCCAATATCGTATCTATACCCGGTTTGGAACCGACATCCTTCACCTTGTAGTTTTTCAATATAGGCACTTCAGTATGTGAACTAAAGATCTTCTTGCACACAAAACTAGGAATTCCCCATACCAGAATATCTGAAGCTTCACTACCTCCAATCATCGCAAAGTGGGTAGACTCCTCTGATTCATCAGCTGTATCATACTTTCGCAACAATACTAACTGTTTAATCTCTGAGGACTCGCTTGAACTTTCACCTGCTTGATATACCACCTGATAACTTTTGAGCAAAATCTTGAACCTTAAATCCCATAGACATAACACTCCCTTATCGGTACCAACCAATAACCAGTGTTGCTTATCCCCGACAATAAACGTAGTGGATATGCCATGTATTAACGGATTTTGAAGCTCAAACGCCTTTTGCATACGTAAAATATCAAAGGCAATTATCTTTGAAGTAGTCGTAATACCCAACATTTGGTTTTCGGGTGCAGAAATAGTAAACGAGCTCAAATAGCCATCAGATTCATCAAGTTTGAATTTCCGTATCAACTTCAACTTTGAGAAGCTCCGGATCTTTTTATTCTTCCCCCTAGCAACGTCAATTCGAAAAAGTCGAATAAATCCATCAGCAGTAGCAACCGCAATGTCAAATTTGTTTGGTACAAATGTAATGCATGAAACACAACTTGCAAGATCAAGCAGCAAACTGGCATTCTTTAATGAAATTATCTTATCCAAATTAGTAGTATCCCAAATCTTTAACCAACCTTGCTCTGATCCAGTTACAAAAAACTCTGAAGTTGGGCCAGCTTCAATGCAAGTCACTGCATCTTGAATTTTATCATTGATATTGATTCGAGCAACCAGAATTCCTTTAGGAACCCACAGATTTTCCGAGTTAGTAGATTGAATGTTAACAGTGGTACCAAATTCTAAAAAGCTGCTTAGGCTTGGTTCAAATTCCAAACTGTTTAAATATTTCAAAATAAAAGGATTAAACCCAGTGTAACTGTGCTTGATCAAAGAGGTTATCACTTTCAGATCACTAACACTGAATACTTTATGTGTTGAATGGTCATGTGAATTGTAGTTGTGCGATTGGTTCCGAGATTCATTGCTCAATTCCATCTCTCCAAACACATTGGCCTCAACAGTTTGAATAGAAGCCACGAAGCGGCCAAAGTTTGGAAGAATAAGAGATTGAGATCCTCTTCGAGTCTCAAACTCGTGTAACGATAGTGAATCCCCAATATTCAGTGATACTTCAATACTAGATTCGGTTGTTCTGATAGGTGTATTTAAGGGTTCAGACTTGTAGCCAATATCAAAAAAGACATTTCTGGGCATTAAATTGAGATCTTGAATAACAGAAAAACCATTCTGGTTATTTTCACCAGTCAGGTACAAGTTACCCGATCTACTAACATGATAAATATGGTCTCTCAAAATGAAAAGTTTCCACAAATCTCTATCTTCAAGTCCAATAGATTTCAATTTTAAAAGCCATTGCTTATCCTCTGGAGACCTGGGAAACGACGAAGTGCCTCCATTTGACAGTGTGAAACCAACATCATGACTAAGTCGAGGCAAATACACTGATTTACCCATATTCTTAGAAAATTGCACCACCTTCTGTTTTGTATCATTCAACGAGAAGACTGAGAAGTTCTTTTGCTGCCAAAATAATGATTTGTTAGTAGCATTCAAAGACCATGTAATAGCCAATTCATACACCTTTCTAGGTAACGGCTTTGCTAAACATGGATATAAAGTATTCCAAGCAATTATTGAAATGTCATAAGACAAAAAACTTTTTATCAACGGATACAAGAAACAATAACGGTCTGCATCAGTTAAATTATCACTGATAGAAATAATTAATTGAATCACTGATTGCCTGATCCACTCATTTGGGTGGAGTACCAAATTTATAGAGTGAACCAACAATTCTTTATAAATTTCCAAAGCATTGAACTCTGTTCTTGGATTTATTAATTTCGTCACAACAAATTCATTGAAAATTTCCAAAACTTTCAACACAACGAACTGCTCATTATCTCCCAAAGTTTGTACCAACAAAGGGAGAATATACTGCTCAAAAGAAAGGATTCCAACAAAGGGTACAATTTTGAGTATACTTGTAAGAAATGCCAATCTCAATTGATAATTGGAATCATTCAAGTAGGTAATTAAATGGGGAAGTATTATGTCATTGGTTTTGTCCACTCCAAAAAATTCACACAACGGCAATATATTATTCAAAAGACTGATCTTGACTACCGGAGAATGATCAGTAAGTAAGGAGAATGTAAGGTTTTCGAAATCTGTATCAAGCAGATCTTTTGGAATGCTGAACGTATTATATGGATTGAGATCTTCGGTACTTGTGGCCAAGTTCAGAATCTTATTTTGGTAATCACGAAGTGCATCACTTTTAAAGGTTTTCGACATCATCCAGAATTTTTTTGAAACACTTGCTAAATGTGGTAAACAGCCAGCTAGAGTCACTTTGATAACATTTTTATCGTGATCTGGAATATTGAGTATTAGTAAGCTGGAGAGCTTTGGTAATAAATACTCAGGGAACATCAATACATTAATTGGTGTGACGTATGAACAAGACATCAAGAGTCTTGTAATGGAACGTAAAGCAACACAAACCACCTTTGAATTTCTTGTTTGACCAGTGAGTTGAAAAGAGGCCAGAAACTCAATATATTCATCTAAAATGGAGGTCAAGTAAGGCAATGATCGGTCAAGCTTGCATTCATCATTAATTCTTTCCGAAAGTGCAATAATTAATTCACAAGCTTTAATTTTTGATGACGCCTGTTTGCACGATTTTGTCAATGAAAACACAAGACTAAGAATGATCAACGATGCTTGTTTCAGTTTATCATTTTTGAGAAGTTTGGAATCTTTGATATTATATTCGTGTGTCATTCCAGGAAGATTAATCTTCATTGGACCAGATCCAGAGTTACTTCGATAATCATATTCAAAACTTAACGCTGCAGCTAGTTTGTCAAAACTCAGATAAATCTTTTCAATCTTCAAATCATTGATGGTAGAATCACTATTTCCTTCGGCGACCAAAAAGTTTTCATTGTTGTTCAAGTCGGCCATGAAGTCGTAAAGAAAATCATAAAAGAAATCAGGAAAGCATTTACCCCGATAATCCAGAAGCAAAGTAGTAGCGGAGGGACGATCCACTGGATTGAATCTAATTAGGGAATTAATTATTTCTTTGATGTAGACATCCTTAACCAGAGATAAATCAGGGGTGAACTCGTTTTTCAAGTACTTGAATAATTGAGACAAGGTAAAAGTTGGTTCACCATCGGCGTAGACTTCGGCAATAACACACCCTAAACTGAACAAATCCATTTCTGTTGTTGTGGCATCCTTACCACTGTAATTTCCATCGTCGTTAATATTTTGTTGTAACCCTGGGGGTTCCTTGGAATTATAAAATCTTTCAGGAGCAATATAGCATACCCTTCTATCTGACAGGTCAAAGTAAAAAGAAAATTGGTTAGGATTGTCCTCAGGAATGTAAGTAGGCTTGGTGTAATTGGCAAAATCGGCCAACATTAGCCAGTTCCAAGAAGTAACAAGGAAGTTTTCTGATTTCAAGTCGCCATGGTGAATATCCAGTTCGTGAATCTGGCTAATGATCTTAAGCATCTGAAATACTAAAAAGAGCTTCTCTATTGGTTCGAGAAAAGGCCTGAGGGAAAGGCGGTCATATAGGTTTGTTTTAATCATTTGACGGATAAGATAACCAGCTCGATCCGTCTCAATGATTTTATGCCATGGTAAAACATTATTGAATTGTGCAAGAAGTGCCAGTTGTTTAGCAATTAGTTCAGAAACCTCTGTAAGACTTAGATTATAGTTTGTAGAATGTTTGAGGAATATTTTGATTAAGACTAAGTTCCCAGTCGCGGTATCCACCGCTTTGATTGACTTTAAAAACCGGGAATTATTAGCTAATTCAATGTATTGGAACTTCTCAAGTACATCCACATATGAGCTGATGGCAATCGTCGGTGCCGAAGGAGCCAACAATGATAATCGAGGCCCCATGGTTACGGTTGGTGGAGTGTGATATGTTTTTGATGATGATTAAGCGCGAGATTTTGTATGTCCGCCATAATACGTATCTAGAAATGGGTGATGAGCTTTTTGGGCAACAGCCAGCATTTCCGTTAGAAGGTTCTAACAATGTCTTGGAGTACTTGAAGAATGTACGGCAAGAAGCAGAGGATGATTTACTGATTCACTATGTGAAGAGAAGCACCTTAGCAAGCATTGAGCAAGACGCGGAAGGCGATGAGGAATCAGGAGAAGCAGTCGACCAAAACCAAGATGGCCTTGTGGATTGGAAAACTCAAGTTCTTTCTACTCTTGAAAGAGAGAAACAGCAACCCTATATGAAGGAGCCGGAGCTGTTTGAGATACCTGTCACAGCCAATGCATGGCGTAAATATGTTTTAGAAAATGATCCTCCCACGCTCGGCGTATTTCATCAATTCCTTGACCATGCCACTGTATTCAAGTTAGTGATTTATATCACCAAATGGCTTAGCACTTCTACAAATGAGCATCTTTCTAAGTGGGTATGGATCCTCTTTATTAGGATTGATCGCGTAATGGATGCAAACGAGTTGTCCGTTATGCGAGACTTGGCAAAGAAGGCATTGAAATTACAAGCCAAGGCAACAGCTCCAGTCTCCAAATTTACCATGGCAATGATCGTGGAAGTTGTAGGTAATTACTATGGCCAGAAAGACCTATTGCCTCTTCAGTGATAAATTTCGCGCCGTCGACCTTTTGAAAAATTTACCCACCTTGCCACCTGAACATGTCTAAAGTCAACCAGAATTTGGTCATTCCATACCATCACATCCCAGCCAAGCAACGTAATGATGCTACTTCGGGTATGGTTTCCCAATCATTGCCTATGGCTGCCATGTTCATGAGAAACAAGCTTTTGTCATGGACCTCATTTTTCCTTGCTATTCAGACCTTCTTGAATGAACCAATTAACAAACAACCCACTAAGGATGACGCAGCTCAACCACCATTATTGAAGATAGTATTTGCTCTTATTGCTGTTGTTACCTGCTACATTGAACTTATCTTTCCTACTGCTGGTATGGGACCCAGACAAGCTGCTCAATCTATCGCTGAGGCCGCCTCGTCCACGGCATCTGCTGTGGCTTCTACTGCTACTTAAATTTCAGTTCTGTTGAATTAATTATAATAATACATAACCTAGGAGCTATAAAGATGTAGCTTTCCAATTGAATATTACACTAGAAACTCCCTTGTAACTCACGCATATGTGTTGAGAGCTAGAGTCCCAACAGATATCACAGACCCCCACTTCTTTACTAGTGTATTCGATCGGCAAAGCAATATTATACACACCCAAACATCTCAAAAACCCTCTTGGGCTCTGACTATGGTAGTCACTCAAAGATACATCCCAGACAGTTATAGTGCCAAAATCGTCTCCTACTGCCAAGTACCTTTGGTCTGGAGATAAACAGGCATTAAATACCAATGCATTCTTTTGGGTATGTTGGTCAGTACTGAAGTTTTGTTGATTCTTGAACAATTCAATACTCTTAATATTGGATCCAGAACTAGCATTCCAGATATTCAACACCCCATCCATGGAAACACTGAGTAGCACGCTATCATCTCCTAGATTTTTCAACCAAAACAATCCCATTATAGGAGAGCCATTCCTTACGTAATTGGAATTGTCTTTTGTGATGTTCAAATCTATTGATTCCTGTGACGATCCTCGCGACCAAACTTTTATGACGTAGTCAAAGTCGGAACATGATGCAAGAAGTTTAGACTCCTTATTGAACATTAGTATTGAAATAGAGTTCTCGTGACCATGTAAATATCCAATGGTTTGTACATCTGCTTGACCAAACGCCTGGGATATGGAGTATATTTTGATGGAGTTCTTGGTCGTCGAAACAGCAAATTTATCTTCACCGAGCCAGCATGCGTCTAATGTTGATGATTCTTCTACTGGTGACTTAATCTGTTTAACCAAAGAGAGAGTATTTCCAACCCATAGAGTCACTTGGTTATCCGAATCTATTGAAAGTAACAATTCACCATTTTCGTTCCACTTTAGACTACTTACAAACAACAATGATCTTTTGTCTGCTGTAGTATCTTCGGTTAGTATGCTAGCAATTTTCCGAAGCTTCCCATCTGGTGACCATGCTCTTAATTCACCACTAGATCCTGCTGTCACGATTAGTTTCCCTTGAGGAGACCATGAAACAAGATTGATTTCCTGGTTACAGTTCAGCACATTGGGATGAATTAATGAAACTGATTCAGCAATAGAACCTTCCAGTAACGCATTGATTACTGCTGTTGAATCACTCTTTCCGTACGCAAAGACAGCTGTTTGTGGGTGCCAGTCGGCAGTCAAACTTTCGTCAAAAGTAATAGAAGGCACAAGCTTATTAGTAGTAAAGGAATCTAGACTGTGATCTTCTTGGGTCTCTGATTCTTGTTCTGGTTTCATTTCAACCTCGGGTACCGTTTGATGATTTCCATTTGATACTTCAACATCGGATGTTAGCTTATACTGAGCAACATTTTCGTGAGTTATCTCTTTGCTTAGGGTTCCAATTAGCGAAAGCTTCTCTTGTCTTGTTTCTGAGTTTAGTTCGGCATCTGCTTCCACATATGAGTACAATATTCCTTTCTGCACGAGTTTTACCAAGTACCCTGGCTGTATTCGTGCCGCCACGGCTTGGTTTTTGTTTAGCTCATACTCCAGACACTGCGAATCCTTATCCAAGGCATATGCCGCAAGGTCGTAGCCTGATTCTTGTAGGTACCTCCAGACTAGGTAATTGAGCTCATTAGAGGTAAGCGACATTATAATATAACTTTTCAATAGTCGTTCTAGTCAATATCACAAAACAAATAATTACAATATTAGGAACTATGTCACAAACAACAAACGAATGTATTAGTTATAGGTGATGAATCGACGAGTAGTAGCACTGGACGGAGCTTACAATATCTTCTTCCTCAGTTGTTTTTTTAAAAAAAAAAAAGTTGTTCCTTTGAAAAACAAATCTGGCTCCAAAACAAAAACCAGTCAATAATCGAAACTATTGATACTCAAACACTATAATTAATTGATGTCAGCTTTTGAGGTGAAGAGAACACACCGTCAGAGTAGGGCAGCATGGGCCAATCCCAATGCTCTGTCCAGGATTCCCAATCCATACGCCATTGCCAACAACTCGGTGAATTCAGACATGGTATCAGTGGCGCCTTCCACGCACAACCCCCCACCATCCAATCCTTATGGAGTGCTGTCTGCCATGAATCGTAAGAACAATAGAAGGATGAGTATTCATGCTTCAGCAGCAGCCCATGGCCACGGTCGTTCATTCTCGCTGGCCCAAGGGTTTGATACTAGTGGCTTTCCGGCACTCCCAACTCTCCCCAATGCGCCAGTACCAGACCAGCCAGAACCTGTTGATGAGTTTCAGATTATTGAAAAGAAGATCTTTCACGATTTATCTAATGGTACAGCCGGAGAAATCGACGATTACTATAAACTCCTCATCAAACAAAGAGGACTAATTACCCGTGAAATCAAATCCAACATAAACCAAAACCAAAAGAATATCTTGCAATTGACCAATGATCTCAAGCAAACTCAAGAAGAACTTTTACAATTGCGTGTCACGTCCAAAGAGCTTTTTGAAGTTCTCGACGACTTCAAAGAAAGTGCTCGGCGTCGTTTAGCATTGGAAGTTGACACTCCTCAACCACAGAAAAACCTCGCTTCTAAGAAGAAGAAAGACCGTTCTTCTATTCTTGTTTTGGAGAAGTTATGGGCTAGTGAATTGCAATCTTTGTTCAAGCATGTCGAAGGAGCGTCGAAGTTTATTCACCCATTTCCTGGTAGACACGTTTTAGCAGAGAGTGGAAGATGGCAGGAAATTAACATGGGGACTTGGAAACCAATAAAGGCAACACATTTATTCATTTTGAATGATTTACTCTTGATGGCCACCAAAAAGAGCTCACAGGATGGCGGTAACAACAAGTCACGATTGCAAGCAGTCCAATGTACCCCACTCGACCAGGTTGAACTTCATGAGATAAAGGGCCCTAATTCTCCAAAAGAATCGAAAGATTCAACGACATATTTGATCAATATCAAGTCCAAATCGTTGAGTTATGTGTTTCAAACTGACAGATATGATCACTTCATCAAAATAACCGAAGCTTATAATAAGGGTAAAAGTGAATTGGTTCAAAAGGAGAGACTCTTGAAGTCTGATAGAGCTGCTAGCAGTGAAGTTAATATCACCAATGAAGAAAAGAAGAAATTGCGTGAATCTTTGAGAAATTCAGGTCTTATGGAAGGGGATGAAGTTGTAAGAAAACATAGTAACTCAATCAGAAACAGCGGAGATGGTGTACTTCAAGATATTTCTGCTCGTGTTCACTCTAGTAACCGCTCACACGACTTTGGGCCTTTGAAGAAATACTCCACTGAAAAAAGCCACTATTTCCATGAATTGAAAGTGTTGGAAGATAAACTTGACGATGTTGATGTGGAAATAGCACATAACAATTATTCACAATCAGTTGGATTTATTAGTCATATTGAAGGTAAATTGAAGAATATTGATTCAGCCATCGAGAATAGTGATAGCAACAAATTGCCAGAAGAAGTAAAACTTCTTGTTGAAGTTATTAAACTAAAACTCAACAATAGAAAGATAAAGGTTCAGCAAGTTTTACTGTTCGATTTGCAGCATAATATTGCCAAATTGACTGATGACGAAGTTGAAGAAATCTTAATCTACTTTGAAAGCTTTGATCAGTTGGAGAAGGGAATTGCTTCATACTTGGATGCTATGTCACGTCATTTATCCAAAACCGTAACACGCTTAATTGTTGGGGTTCAAGGCTCTACTAAGATTGACATAGTCAACTACTTATCGAATTTGGTGGTGATCTACGTTTCAATTATCAAAAGGGCAGTTGCTGTGTATAATATGAAAATCCGGAATATCCTTAAAAAGAATCTGGATGGAGTAAACTCGAGTGGATTGATTAACTGGTGTGTTGAGGAGATCACAAAGTTAGTTGCACAAATTAAGAAGCACTTGAACGGGACATTATTAACTGCGTCGGGTATAGATCCAGAAACCGACCAACCAATTTTTAAGATAAAGGAGACATCGTTATACGAGGACTTTCTTCGTATGGTTGAACCACAATTGGAAGAGCTTCGAGGAGTGCAAGTAAATGTCGGTTACTTATTCGAAGAACTATTTGTGCTACAAGACCAATAAAATAAATGCATTAATGAATCTAGAGCTTATCGTATAGTTTCCCAAGATCGTAGTTGTCTCTGAAATAAGACCCTTTCCATTTCAAGATAACCAAGGATAGTGAGGCGCATGTAAGAATACTCATCAAAATAGAAAACAAGATACCTGGACCAATTCCCTTTAAAGCCGGCTCCACGACAAATGTTGCAATTGCAGCTAATATCTGACGGCATAAGTTATTGAGGGCAACACCAGTGGCACCCTTACCTGGGAGAGAATCAACCAAATAAGTGGTGGAGGCACCAATGACCAACATGGAACCAAAGCCAAAGATTGCAGTTCCAATTAAAGGAAGCAACCAGAATTCGCCGTACTTTAAACACCACCCAAAAATAAGACATGCGGCTGGGAATAAGATGACTGCAGTGATAATATTTGGACCTATTCTTGCTTCAGGTGCCATTTCGTTGTTATGAGCCTTCATGTACTTATGGAGAAGATGGTCGTTCCATTTTCCGCCCAAGACAGAAGCAATCACATATGTCACTGAGTTAGGAATATATAAAAGACCAACTATGATTGTTTTGAAATGATATGGTGGACGGGCATACAGATAGGATATTGTCATGTTGAAGAAGTAAATCACCGAGAAACAGATGGACGAGTAAAAGACAACCAATGCCACAGGGGGATGTTTCAACAATACAAGAGAGTGTAATGGGCGGATAATACAATTGTACATGACGGTTCGACGATGTTGCCATTTCGTTGGCTCGACCATGACCTCGGAAACATGGGACTCTTCACGACGAAGTTCTTCCTTGATTAATTCCTTGGCTACCCTCCTTGAATATGTGGACCTATTGGTATTTATGCGGGATAATGATGGCATAACAGTATCCATTACAGGAGCTTCATCCTCATTTATGGTTGAATGAGAGCTGAGTCTGGTAAGTCTGGTGGCAATGCGTTCCAATTGCTCATCACTGATTTCTAGGTCTGCAGTTTCCTTGTCATTTCCCAACATATCCTTTAAATTCGCAAGAGTATCGGTCTTCCGGAGGGTCTCGGGAAGTGCAAAAAGTATGAGTATAACATTGCATCCTGAAAATATGACAAGTAACCATTGCGTAGCACGCCATCCCCAAACCTCGGCCACAACACCGCCAAGAATAGGAGCAAGAAAAGGGCCACAGAGCGGGCCTAAATAATAGTACCCCATCGCTGTTCCTCTTTCGTGAGGTGCAAACAAATCACTGATAGTTCCTGCGCCCACAGCTTGGACTGAAGCAGAGCATCCACCCTGTAACACACGTAGGACAATCAAAGCAGATATGCTCGGGGCCAAAGCAGTACCTATGGAGAATCCAAAGAACATTACAAAGGACGTGAGATAAATAGTACGACGGCCATTCATTTCACTGAACGCTGACCACCAAAGTGGGAAAATTCCCAATGCTAGTAAATAAATGCCGACAGAAACGTTAACCATCGATACAGTAGTGTCTAGTTTAACCACAATGTCATCGATTGCCGGTAACATGATGGATGTACCCATAGGTCCTGTGATTGATGCGAAACCAATGATAAATACAATACAGTATTTGTAAGGTCTAGGATAATCACGAGCATCGCGGTATTCTGGTAATATGGCAAGTTGGGCCAATAACCCGCGTCTTTGACTTAAAGGTACTTTACTGGATACTGTAGATAAATGGCTCGTTGAACGGCTTGGAGTTCCTCTAGTTTTCTCTGATTCAGGTAACGGGTTGATCCGGTTAGTGTTTGAGTCAATGGAGATGCTGGAATCAAGAGAGCGGATCGAGTTTTGCCCAAGTGCTTCTACGGAGTAGTATGCTTGTGAGGCATCCTCATACTCATCCGGAGCCTGAATTGATTCTTTGTCTGACATAATTAATAACAAGATTCAAGAATACCAGGAAAGAATGGAATGAAAAATGACTTTAATCTTAGTATCAATGTGGAGAAAGGAAGGAAAACAAGTTGCATTAAAAAACTTTTAGTGTAGATGACTGCTTGGGAGGAGAAGTCCCCTGGTGCTGAAAAAACTTCTATCAGAATAAAAGAAAAAACCTTGTGTATGTCTTTTGAGCAATTTGATCTATTCGATATTCCTAGCTTTGTTCTGAACCGACTGGAAACCAATATTAATCCAATAAGAACAATAAGAAGAAGTAATAGATGTAGTGTTACTTATAACAAAATTTTAGGGTACTAACCGATTTTGTATTGAGAATTAGCATATCCTAAAGTGGTATCATTAGCGCAACTTAAGGGCTAAAAAAAAATAGTCCATGATAAGGCGCGGTCAAACAATAAGCCATAGATACGATGATTAGTCCGGTGACATTTTAGAACTAAACTCGCCTAGGCTGGAAACAAGAGATCGAATGACATTAAAATTGAAAAATAATGTTTTAGGAAGAGAGTGATTACTGATGGTCCTTTGCTTGCCCAAGGTTATAATAGGGTTTGATAACTCGACTAATCTTAAATTCTACTACTTCAACCTTAATTGTGCGATTGAGGCACCGCTGTTTAGTCACACAACACGCCATGACCCTGAAGACACAAAAACTAAGTCCGGGAATGTTGTAATTGTGTTCGGCACGCCCTGTAGTAGGCGCGCTAATGTGGATCGTATTCTTTGGGTGACCTTTTTGGCGTCCTCGCCAGCACACGCCCACGAAACTCTGTGTCACTATCTGTTCCAACCAAACAACTTACTTGGGTACCACGATACTCTCATCAAGTGTAATATTTGCAATGGGCGCGTTTCGAAATTCATACCCAGTCTCCATTGTACGGTCGCTGATTCTTGGCCCGTTGTTCGTGTTTGGATGCCTCTCTACCACATACTCACAGTGGCTCTTTGTTACCCTTTTCCGGGGCCATCCAGAACAAATTCAAGCCTTGATCAACTTGACAAAAACCTACTTTATTATCCTTCTTACCTTCATCACCTCCTTTATCAGTCCCTCCAAAGTATCGATCTCATTTGACCCTTCAGCGTTGCCAGCAGTCGATTCGTTCAAAGCTGAAACTGCAAACAAGTTGGTAGCTCAATTAACTCCAAATTCAGTATGGATATCTAACCATCAGATCTACACTGACTGGTTATACTTATGGTGGATTGCTTACATTGCTAGACTTAGTAACTACATACACATCGTTCTCAAGGATGGCTTGTCCAAGATCCCCGTTCTCAGCTACGGTATGAAGCACTACAAGTTCTTGTTCTTGTCAAGAAAATGGGAAGTTGACAAGGTCCTGTTGACCAATCAATTGTTGGAAATTGATGCGAATGCTCGGGGTTTGGGCCCAGCTAATGGAGTCCAGATAGTAGCTTCTGCTGAAACACCTTATCGTCATTGGCCCCTGGGCGAAACCCCTAATAAAATATGGCCTTATTTGCTCATATTGTATCCTGAGGGAACTGTTCCTTCTGAGAGATCAAAGAAGAGTTCTCTTGAATACACCAAGAAAAAGGGATTATCTCCACTTACCCACGTTCTCTTACCTCGTGTGCGCGGTTTATTTTTGACATTACGGAAATTACGAAATACAGTTGAAGTGGTATATGACTTTACTACTGTTTATGGTAACTTGAAACCAGGTGAAATAGGAGAAGAAGTCTTTTCCTTGAAGAGATTTTATTTGCTAGGGATAGGCCCCTCTACAGTCAACTATCACGTACGCTCTTGGAAGTTGTCAGAAATTCCCTTGGGTGAAGAAACGGAAGATATCGATGATGTCGGTTCTGAGGATTTACAAAGGTTTGAGGATTGGTTACTCAAGGCTTGGTACGAGAAGGATAAATTAATGGATAATTTTTATAAGACGGGTAAGTTCGTTGAGTCTGATACAGTTCAAACAGTGACAGGTGAATTCAGATTAAGATCTAACTTTGAAATTCTAATCCCATTCCTGGTCTCCATCACTTCATTATTGTTGTTGCGGTTGCTATTGAAGTTATTATTTAAAGCTTTTTAATGTATACTAATATATGAATAGAAGATGTTGCAGCCTCTACTAAAGTTGATGTACAAGAGTATTTTTAACCAAGAAAAATAAATCTTGAGGAAGTCTCACTGAAGCCCCACATGCCAAGTTCGGAATATTTTGTTGCAATTTGTTCGCAGCCAGACAAATTTATGTCATTTTCTGAACCGGTTTGAAACGGCTTTAGCAGTCATTGGTAGTATAAATAACTTCGAATCACAGTTCTTAAGAATTACCAAGAATGTTTTTCCTTCTTACTAGCATTCCAAAGTTCTTTTCGGGTGTGTTACTTCTAATAACTTGTTTTCTATTGTCGTTCCTCCTCTCGGCATGCACCAATAGTGGTAGTACTTATTCAAATGTCTTTCTTACCCAGTTTCATTTTAATCAACTGTCACCGCTTTATGCAAATCTTCAGGCTGCCCATTTTGATGCTGAATTGTCACAAATGTCAATCAAGGTGGGCTACCTAGGTGTTTGTGTTGGATACAACAAGTCCCTTACATGTACGACATATGATCAGATCAATACAATTTCAAACATCACTGGAGTCCTGTTAATTCCCACCACAGCAAAGGCAAATACCGAACTCAACTTGATCCAACTTGCCATATCCTTCATCAATAACTGTCATCCACGAATATTAATGACAGCAATTATAATGTGTTTAATATTACTACTTTTGAAACTTTACAATTCATTTCCAGGAGTTTCAGGTAAATCCCTTGTATCGAAGTGCCAATGTGGACTAGCTTTAATTTTAGTACTTTTGTGGGGCTTGGGTTCAATGTTACAACAAGAGGCAATATCATCTGCAACAGAACTCATACCTCCTGTTTCTATGGGCTTGGTACTGGTATCCAAAGGAAAGAAAGCACTTGCAATGACTTGGACCGCTTTTAGCTTCATTTTAATTGTATGTCTTGCTAGCATACTTGAAGTTCTCCAGAACTTAAAATCTCAGAAAATATCAGAAAAAGTATAAATATGAAAGATATGTGAATAAAAACATTTGCACAGATTTATGACATGACAATTGAACATTCATAATTTATTATCAAAGACTCATTGGCACAGGTGTAATTTACTGCATTCGTTACCATTTACTGTAGAGGGGAACATAGGATTGCTGTGCTTTGTTTTCTGCATCATGTGAAACTCACGTGATTTTATATAATTTATCTAAAATCGATTCCCACTTTTGTTTTCTAAATTTTCTAAGCGTGTTTTCAAAGTGTTTCTTCACAAAATATGTCATATATTGCACAACTAGACACATTTGTGTCTCGACTCACAGAGAATGCCGACTATAGGTCTGCACACTCAGTGTTGTCTGAATTGCTTGATATGATAGAAACATTCAACGGTGCTGCTGAGTACGAGTACTTTCTTAAGAACTTGATGCCAATTTTCATCAAGACATTGGAAGAAGTGCCAATCTCATTCTCGAGTAACTCACAAGAACACAAGCTCAGGAACTCAGTATTGGAGATTATTCATAGATCCATTATGAATGAGACCTTTCAACCATTCGCAGAACACATCTTAGACACGTTAACCAAGATTCTCGTCGATGAGAATGAAGACAATAGTGTTTTGTGTATGAAAATTATTACCAGTTTACACAAGGCTTATAAGGCTAAGTTAGGAGAAAATGTGAAGCCATTTGTGGAAATTATAAGCAGAATCTATGACAACATGCCCAAAACCGTGAATGATGTATTTGGTCAAGATTCTAATGGAGACAATAGCGAAGGAAATGAGGATAACGAACAATCACCATCTACATTTGATGATGTTTCCTCAAAGACATTGGCCAAGGCAATGTATTCCTTCAAGACTTTGGCAGAATGCCCCATAACGATGGTTTCTTTGTACTCTTCTTATAAATCCTTGGTAGCGACTTCTTTGCCAGATTTCTTACCACGAATTATCAATCTCCTTGAGTTACAGGTTGAAGAACAGAAATCATTTAGAGAAGAAGCTCTCAAAGAAGGAAACATATCTACAACAATTTCTCCAAGAATCACCAACAGACAAGCATACAGCGATTTTATTTTGGGACAAGTTAAAGCAGCTTCGTTTGTTGCCTATGTCTTTATTAGGGGCTATGCCAACCAACATTTATCCCCAGAGCAATCGAAAGTGATTCCTGATGTAATATTAAGATTGTTGCAAGACTGCCCAGCAGAGTTATCAGTGGCACGTAAGGAGTTGCTTCATGCCACAAGGCATATTTTATCAACACCATTCCGCAGTCAATTCATTCCTAAGATTGAATTATTATTTGACGATAAAATTTTGATTGGAGATGGGTTAGCTTCATACGAAACGTTAAGACCATTAGCTTATTCTACGGTTGCAGACTTTATCCACAACGTGAGAAATGAATTAACTCCCAAGCAAATATGGTCTACGGTAAAGATATACTGTGACTTGTTGAAGGACGATTCATTGGCCCTTACAGTACAAATAATGAGTGCCAAACTTTTGCTCAATTTGGTCGAGAGGATTATGAAATTACCTAACAAATTGGAAGGCAGACAGTTATTCATGATTATAATTGATGCGTATGCTAAAAGATTTGAAAGCTTGGACAGAAAATACAACTATATTTTAAGCAAACATAAGGAATTCGAAAAGAAGAGAGCAGTGAAAGAGAAAGAATCCAAAAATGCAATTAGAAGATACTCGTCTCGAAAGGTGCAAGACATATTAGTCGAAGATACAAGTACGTTTGAAGATGAGGATACGGAAATGACTGATGCAGGGGACGTGGCTCCAAAGGAGGAAACCGCAAACGACGCTATGATCATTGACGCCAAGGATACCGATGAGCTGGAATCAGACACCCCCACAAAATTCATTGATCTTTTCAATATTGATTCTTTTTCTCCAATATCATCATCCCCAGCGAATAACAGTTCAGATTTATTGAAGGATGCCCGTTATTTGTTTCGTACCTTAATGACTTTTTTGAAATCGGTAATATTTGGATTAAAGAATTGTAACCCTCCAGTTCCACCTCAACCGACACAGACAGACCCAAATAAGCATGGACAATTAGTCAATTATGATAAGTGGAATGACTCAGCAAGAATACGCTCCTTTGAAGAAGTGAATATCTTGAGATCTTTGTTTCGGGGTGGTATTTCATGTTTGAGATTTTTTTCTGTTACCAATGCTAAACCAGCCGAGGCACAGAATAAGGCTTTTGACTTTTCCACAGGTGGTCCTAATTTACCAATAACCTCTTCGAAAGAAGAAAAAGACTTGATGGAGATCTTTGCAACGATCTTTATTCACATCGACCCAGCATCATTCAATGAGATTGTAAGTTCCGAACTTCCACTTATGTTCAATGCAATGCTAGAGAATGCAGCATTACTCCATTTACCTCAATTCTTTTTGGCAAGTGAGTTGACATCAGCTAATTTTTCGAGTATATTGATTCTGTTCTTGAAATCCAATTTAGATCAGTTAGGCAAAGTGGAATTGGTCAAGTCTAACATTTTGATTAGATTATTCAAACTATGTTTCATGTCAGTCAACCTTTTCCCAACAGCCAACGAAAGCGTTATTTTACCTCATTTAAATCACCTAATTTTGGAATCATTGAGACTTGCAACTAAAGCGGAAGAACCAATAGTTTATTCGTATTTGGTTCGGATATTATTCAGAAGTATCAGTGGAGGAAGGTTTGAAAACTTATACAAAGAAATTATGCCAATTTTGCCAGTTTTACTTGAGAATTTAAACAAGATGATTGTTAATGCCCGCAGAGTTTATGAGAGAGATATTTATGTGGAATTGTGTTTGACAGTTCCAGTTAGACTTTCTGTTTTAGTGCCACACTTAAACTATTTGACACAGCCCTTAGTTTACGCCTTAAATGGGTCACAGGAATTGGTTAGTCAGGGTCTTAGAACATTTGAATTGTGTGTTGATAATTTGACAGCTGAATACTTTGATCCAATGATTGAACCGGTCATAGATGAAATCATGGCTGCATTATGGAAACATTTGGAACCAGTCCCATACCACCACCAACATTCTCATACCGCAATCAGAATTCTTGGAAAACTTGGTGGAAGAAATCACAAGCACTTCAAGCCTTGCAACAAGCTTGTATCTCAGAATGCTTTAAACCAGCAAATCAATGCATTGTTCCTGATTCATGGATTAAATGGACAGGTTCCTGTTAGCATTACTCCTGGCGTGGAATCAGCTATTAAATTGTTGGAGGATCCAAGACTAAAGGTCCATTACCGCATCAGTGCATTCAAGTACTTATCAAGTATCTTCAAGCTTTTCATTAACACGTCTCCAATTCCTGATAATTACAGCAAATATATTTTGGAGAGTGTTGAATTTTTGAAGCAGGAAAAGTTGCTGGAAGGTATGGATCTTGAACCATCTGGAATTAAAGATGTGCTAAAATTAGACAACCAGCAAAAGTTATTTACTCGCTTATTGGAAATCTTGTTCTTCTCGATTTCTGTACCAGAACTTGAGAAGGAAGCTAGTGAGTTGATAGATGGGGTTACCACGCACTTCACATTAGCGTACTTGAATACCTCAATTATTGAGAAGGTGAAGAAAGAACGTCCATTTTCTGTTCATGATAATGAAGGTAAAGCATACATCAGTGAAACTACTTTCCTTAACGCATTGATATATGCTTTGAGCTTTTGGGACAAAGATGTCCGTAATAAAGGTATCAAAGTTATTAAGCTTATTTTCAGCACAACAGCCACGGTTTTTGGTTCTGAAGCCAATGCTTTATATTCTCCCGTTTTCAGAACTATGTTCTATAAATTTACTCACTGCTGCTACAATGAGTACTACTATTCAAAATTGGGAGGTATATTAGGTCTCAAGGCAATGTTTGAGGAAATAGCTATTCCAGCATCGTGGTTCTTCAAACGCCAATTTGAATTGGTCCGTTCGATATTCTTTGTTTTAAGAGACACACCAGAAACAGCACCTTTTAAGGTTCGAGAGCTCGCCAAGAACTTGGTATTGAAACTCTTACATGATTGCAATGTCGGATTGACAAAAGAAGTTATTCTTGAAAAGCCATTTCAAACTTTAATTGGTGCCTTGGTGTATGATTTAGCCAGTGCAAATCCGCTTGTCAGAGAGGTATCGCAAGCCTCCTTAAAGGTATTATCAGACACCACAGGAGTACCTATTTCTTCTGTGATGGGACCATCGAAGCATCTCTTGTTAACCCCTATTTTTGGGAAGCCATTGAGAGCATTACCATTCCCTATGCAAATCGGTAACATTGATGCCATTACCTTCTGTTTGGACCTTCCTGAGACGTTCTTGACATTCAATGAAGAATTGAATAGATTGTTACTTGAAGCCTTGGCTTTAGTGGATGCCGAGGACGAATCTTTGGCCAATGTTCACCGTCTCTACGAATACAGAACCTCTAAGCAGTTGATTGAGCTTCGTGTGGTCTGTATCAAATTGCTTTCGTTGGCACTTACCAGGCCAGATTTCTCGTTGGGTTCCCTCGCCGAAGCAAGAATTCGTATATTGGGTGTGTTTTTCAAGGCACTTTGTAACAAATCGACCGAAATTATCAATGCTGCTCATCTAGGTTTAAAATCTAGCTTGCAGGAAAATGCTAAACTTCCGAAGGAACTTTTACAAAACGGTCTTCGCCCAATGCTTATGAACTTGTCAGACCACAAGAAATTAACAGTGTCAGGAATTGAAGCCCTCGCAAGATTACTCGAATTGTTAATTTCTTACTTTAGAGTTGAAATTGGAAGGAAGTTATTAGATCACTTGATGGCCTGGGCCCAAATCAACACATTGAGACAGATAGCTGGCCAGGATTTGGAGAATATCCATACAGTACAAATTGTGATGGCAGTTTTGAATATTTTCCATCTTTTACCACCAAAAGCATACACATTCATGGAGGAAATTATTAATACGTTGCAGTACTTGGAAGGTCATTTAGATCGTCACCAGGATTCTCCTTTCAGACTCCCAGTTTCTAAGTTCTTGAATAGATTTGCTGATAACTGTCTAGATTACTACATCACCAATTTCAAGAATCGAAAATTGGGCAACATGTTAGGCTCAATTGCAGGTATGGAAGGTTGTGAGAAGATTCGTAGTCTGGCCAAGGAAAGAATATCTGAAATCTTTGAGAATGTTCAAAATGAAACGAATGATGAAACAAAGGTAGTCAAATTTGCAAATATTATTGACCTTCTTGCATCTATTGTGAAGTATGATGACAATTGGTCAGGTAATAGCTTGAAGGAATTATTACTCAACCTTTCTCAGCTCATTGAAGAGATTGTTAAAATTAAGAATGAAGCTTCACTAATATCTTCTGCTCACTTCCAAGCTGAACAATCTATTGATAAGTTCCAGAGTATTTTGGTTCACTTTTTAGAGAAAAACAAAGATGAATTTGACATGGTATTTACAATTGTGGATCGTCATTCTCAATTGAACCTTCCAATTCCTAATCAGTTAGAGGATTACATCTTCAACACTATTGTTCGTTCAGATGATACTAGTTACAGAGAGACATACTTGACCAAGTGTATTGATTTTGTTAGCGACTCTGATTTCAGGCTTAAGTCCAAGATCTTTTTCATCAGGAAGATTTTTAACTCAATAATTATCTACGAAGCTGAAATGAAGGGTAAAGCAGATGCCTTTTTTGAGAATGGATTGATTCCAGATTGGTTGAATAAAATTAACGAGAATATTTGGAAATCTACGATGGACATTATTACAGACCACACATCAGGAACAATTGATAACTACAGATATGCTTTGCTCGAGATGACATCTATTCTTCTTAAGTGGTGTGCCCAATTCATTAGTGATTTACGTAAGGACATCATTAAATTTAGTTGGAACTACATCAAATTGGAAGATAATATTGCCAAACAGGTTGCTTACGTTACAACATCCTATTTCATTTCTTCCTTTGAAACACCAGCAAAGCTTTCAACTCAGGTTTTTGTTGCCTTGCTTCGAACACACCAAACTGACTCCAGACATTTGGCAAGACAAGCATTAGATATATTAGCACCAGTGATGTCAGAGAGAATGGTTGATGCTGACTCTCCGGACAGTTGGATTAAGTGGCCTCGTCGTGTAATTTCTGAGGATGGATTTAATGTCACTCAGGTATTGAATGTCTATCAATTTATTGTACAACATCCTGATTTGTTCTTTAATGCTCGTGAACATTTTATTTCCAACATAATTACTGCTATGGGTAAATTGACCATTTTAGCTAATCCAGCTATAGAAAATCAAGTCTTGGCAATTGAATTGGCAGAGCTCATTTTGAAGTGGGAGACGAAAGCTAAGTCTCTTACTCCAGAGGAAATTAAAGAGGACAGTTCCAAGGATAGTGACTTTACCACATCCCCTAATTATAGTATTTCATTTGGCCAAAGAGAAGCATGTGTCACATTTTTGATCAGATATGTTTGTATCAGTCCACAAAGAGCTTCTGAAAGTGAGTTGGGACAAAAGGCGTTGGGAATTTTAAATGACTTATTAAGTCCAGAGCATTGGGCTGAAGTTTCAGTCAAGCTTTCATTTTTTGAGAAGTTTTTATTATCCAATGACTTGAACTCATCAAACTTATTGGGATATTGTCTTAACGCTTTAGAAGTATTAGGTGTTGTTTTGGAATGGAAACAATCAGCTTGGATATTATCTAACTTAGGTTACCTCCACAAGCTTTTGGAAAAGTGTATCAAGTCAGACAATCATGATATCCAAGAAGTATTGCAACGTGTTTTGAGAATTATCCTTCAAGCCATCAATGATGAAAAACAAGGTGAGGATGACGATGATGAAGATGGTAGTGTCAAAGAGTTCATTTCCTTATTGTCTGCTACAGTATCCGAAGATTTAGGTGATATGCCTTCAGTAGCAGCGGGGGTTACCTTGTCATGGACCTTGGCCAACTACCGGCCATCGATTCTTGATTCTCTCTTGCCTCTGATAATGAGAACATTCAGTAAGTTATGCAAGGACCATATTACCATTACCCACCAAGGTTCTCAATCATCATCTTCTAAAGATAGTTCCAATTCTGAGTATGAGGCAAAGATGACTACTAAACTATTGGAGAGGATCCTTAATTTGTCTTCGATGAGAATTTCAAATTTGGGAGATCAACGTCGGATCTTTTTGTCATTGTTGGCTCAGCTAATTGAGCGTTCCTTAGATAAGGATACCCTCGAGAAGATAATTAAAATAGTGAAGAGTTGGGTATTTTCTAGAACTGACTTATTTCCTACGACTAAGGAAAAGGCTGCAATTTTAGCGAAAATGATGGTATTTGAAATTAGAGGAGAACCTACATTGTCCAAGGAGTTCTACAAGATTATCGTTGATATCTTCGAAGATGATACTTTTAGCTGTACAGAGTTAACGGTTCGTATGGAGCAACCATTCCTAGTTGGTACCAGATCTGCGGACGTCACTATTAGGCGTAAGTTGATGTCTATTTTGAATAATAGTCTTGAAAAGGATATAAACAAGAGATTATACTACGTCATTCGGGAGCAAAACTGGGAATTCTTAGCTGATTACCCTTGGTTGAATCAGGCCTTACAACTCCTTTATGGATCATTTAATTTTGAAAAGAAGATTGAGTTAGTCGACCTTGAATCCAAATTAACCGCGCTTGCTACACTTCCTATTCCAACTGAGGGAAACATGGATATTGACTCCGAGAACGAAGAATTACAGAATCTTTTGCAGAAACATAGCGATTTTTTGAACAAGATTAGCGAAGTTAAAGCTAGTGATATCCTTGAACCGCTTGTTGACATGTTTTATCAGAGTAGTGAAACTATTCATCGTGCATGGGCCAATATTTTCCCTATTGCGTTCACTTCTATCCCACGATCTGAGCACTTGGACTTCACACGCTACTTGGTTATTTTGTTGTCCAAAGACTACCATACTCGTCAGATCGATAGTAGACCCAATGTTGTTCAATCATTGCTAGAAGGTATTGCCAAATGTGATAATTTGCAGTTGCCACCGTTCGCAGTTGAGTGTCTTGCATCTAACTTTAACTCCTGGTCTCAAGGTATTCAAATTCTTGAAAATATCGAAGAGCAATCTGTGAATGGAAATGCAGACGTTCATGAGATTACTCAGGATGCTCTTGCTAAGCTATATGCTACATTGAAGGAAGATGACATGTTCTATGGTTTGTGGAGAAGACGAGCAAAGTATTCGGAAACTATCAGTGCATTGTCTTATGAGCAGATTGGTCTTTGGGACAAGGCACAACAGTTGTATGAAACTGCTCAAATTAAGGCTCGCAGTGGAGCGTTGCCTTATGGAGAATCAGAATATGCTCTTTGGGAAGATCATTGGATTTTATGTGCTGAAAAGTTACAACACTGGGATATTCTTACCGATTTGGCAAGACATGAAGGGTTTTCTGATTTACTTTTGGAATGTGGTTGGAGAGTTGCAGATTGGTACAATGACAGGGAAACCTTGGATCAAACAGTAAAGAATGTGATGGATGTACCGACACCTAGAAGGCAAGTATTTGAAACATTCTTGTGCTTACAAGGTTTTGGTCAAGAAAAAGAAACATTGCAAGATCTTTCGAGGTTATGTGATGAAGGTATTCAGTTGGCATTGAGAAAATGGCATGGTCTTCCACAGAGATTCAACAATGCTCATATTCCTCTTTTACATACCTTTCAGCAGTATGTGGAGTTTATGGAAGCAAGCCAGGTCTATGCAAGCCTTGTTAATACAAACGCTCAGAACTTGGACGTTAAATCTCAAGAACTCAAGAGAGTATTACAAGTTTGGCGTGAAAGATTACCAAATACCTGGGATGATATTAATATTTGGAATGATTTAGTTACATGGCGTCAACATGCATTCCAGGTTATTAACAAGGTTTACATGCCATTTATTCCTATCTTACAACAGTCTAATTCAGGTGGAAATGCCAACTCATATGCTTATCGTGGTTTCCATGAAATAGCATGGGTCATAAACAGATTTGCTCATGTTGCGAGAAAGCATAACATGGCAGATGTTTGTATCAAAGAATTGACCAGAATTTATCAACTTCCGAACATTGAAATCCAAGAAGCGTTCCTAAAATTGAAGGAACAAGTCAAATGTCATTACCAAAATGCAAATGAACTCAACACTGGTCTTGATGTTATTAGCAACACAAACTTGGTTTATTTTGCAACGCAGCAGAAGGCAGAATTCTTTACCCTAAAAGGTATGTTCTTAAATAAGTTGAATCAAATGGATGAAGCAAACAAAGCATTTGCTACTTCTGTACAAATTGATCTCAACTTGCCCAAAGCTTGGGCTGAGTGGGGTATGTTCAATGACCGTCGTTTTAAGGAGAATCCCAATGATATGGTATATGCTAATAATGCAATTAGTTGTTACTTGCAGGCTGCTGGGTTATACAAGAATGGTAAAACTAGAAAGTTATTGGCTCGTATTCTTTGGCTTATTAGTTTGGACGATGCTTCAGGTACATTGGCACAAGCATTCGAAAATTTCCGAGGCGAGGTACCGGTTTGGTATTGGATTACCTTTATCCCTCAACTTTTAACATCATTATCACACAAGGAAGCCAAGTTGGCTAGACAGGTTCTCGTTCGTATTGCAAAGAGTTATCCACAAGCCTTACACTTCCAGCTCAGAACAACAAAGGAGGATTTTGCTGCCCAGCAACGCCAGGCTCTAGAGTTATCACGTCAACAGGCTGCCAATACCAATACGAATACAGAATCTAACCATGAAAATGAAAAGAAAGTAGAAAATGACGATTCTTCAAATGAAGGCAACAAGGAAGAAAAGAATGGCAATGTTGATGACAAGACCCAGAATGACGAAACCAAGAATAGTCCACAGTCTAGTGCGACGCCATCTTCTGCTACCAATTCTCTGGCACAACAGGGCAAGAGTAATATCTCGACTTCTATTCGTCAATCTTTGGAGCATGTGGAAGAAATTATGGGCATTTTGAAAACGGCCTATCCATTATTGGCCCTTTCATTGGAGTCACTTGTTGATCAGATTAACCTGAGATTTAAATGTACTGCTGATGAGGATGCTTATAGACTTGGAGTTGCTTTACTCAATGATGGTGTTCAGTATTTGAACCGCCTTGGAAACCCTAGAGATGATGCCAAGTTACCACCGGTAACAGAAGCTAATATCACCAGATTTGCGGAGACTGTACTTCCTAAGCAAATCAGAGCCGAGTTTGAAAAGGATCTTGTTATAGGAAAGCCTAACTTGGAAACTTACATTACTAAGTTACGGAAATGGAGAGATAGATTGGAAGACAAATTGGATAGAAGATTTTCGGAAGTGAACCTTGAGAACTTATGTCCACATTTGAGTGAATTCCATCACCAGAAATTTGAAGACATTGAGGTTCCTGGTCAGTACTTGTTAAACAAAGACAATAATAGTCATTTTGTGAAGATTGAGAGATTTTTACCAACCATTGATCTAGCTCGCGGAACAAACGCCTGCTACAAGAGATTGAAGATTCGCTGTCACGATGGAAGTTTGCATACATTTGCGGTACAATTCCCTGCTGCTCGCCATTGCCGTAGGGAAGAAAGTGTCTTCCAAATTTTCCGTATTTTCAATGACACTATTTCAAGAAAGGTTGAAACTCGTCGTCGGAACATTCAATTCACATTGCCTATTGCAGTTCCTTTATCGCCGCATATTAGAATCATCAATGATGATACTAGAGATATTACAATGCAAAAGGTTTATGAAGATTTCTGTCTTCGTAATGGAAAAAGTCGTGATGAACCTTTTATTTACACAATTGAGAAGTTGAGAGCTGCGTTCGATCAACGTTTGCCAAAACCTGATATCATGAGTATTAGAGTTGAAATTTTGAGTGCTATTCAGTCTCTATTAGTTCCTTCAACAGTATTGAAAAACTATTTTATTGAGTTGTTCCCACAATTTGAAGATTTCTGGCTTTT
The DNA here is from genome assembly GCA_030563165.1 of Teunomyces stri. Lineage (NCBI taxonomy): Eukaryota > Fungi > Ascomycota > Pichiomycetes > Serinales > Debaryomycetaceae > Teunomyces > Teunomyces stri. The sequence continues at coordinate 74,702 of JAKUBI010000016.1, forward strand.
CAGAGAGCAATTTACCTCGCAATATGCTTCATTCATTTTCACTACCTATATGATGTGTGTGAACACAAGACAACCACAGAAAATACATGTGAATAAGGGATCTGGAAAAGTGTGGACTTCAGATATGCTACCTTGCAAAATTGCCAGTAAGAGTGCATTAATTGATAATCCTCAAGGCAGACCAGCACCGTTATTTTATAATGCTGAAATGGTTCCCTTCCGGTTGACTCCTAATATTCAAAAGTTGATTGGTGAGACAAGCTTGGAGGGTATTTTATCTGTTTATGTCTTGTGCATTGCCAGGGCTTTAACTGAACCTGAATCCGATTTGGAGCAATACTTGACTTTGTTTGTTCGTGATGAAGTGATTTCATGGTGTTCTCAACAAGACCCTCCTCGTCCAATTCCCCAAGACAAACAATTGCGGGAAATTGTACGTATTAATGTCGACCTTATTATCAAGAGAGTTGTATCCATGGGTCATATCTCATCTGGTCCTTCAGTTGCAACACAAAACGTATTGGAGTTGATCTCACAAGCAGTCAACCCAAGAAATTTAGCCGCTGCAGACACTTTGTGGATGGCTTACTTTTAGTTCAGCTTATTTGTTTAATTATTAAAATTATTTTATATGCGGAGGTGGGAACGGCTCAAACATCTGTAAAGAGATGAAGTATTGAGATCTTGATGGAGGTTCAAACCCATCTTGTTTCCTCTTAGAAAATGCGCATATCGTTCAGCCTTAGTTGAAAACGATCTATCTTAAAGGTGATGGAGTAATTCTAGTTTGTGACAACGAAAATACTGGACATTCTCTTAACCAAAACAACTCTTCCTGTTAGAATGAAGTCAAGCAAGGTACGAGATTTCTTTTTAAGAAAACAGGGCTATCCCCGACATCGCACATCAAAGTTGTGACATTCCAACATGGTTATGAGCGGTGCTAGGATTTTTTTTATCTGATCGCATCAATAATTGGGTCGAAAATGACTTTGCCAAGAAATGAAAGAAATTCGTAAATTATCCATCACTCTCCGTCAAGAGATTTTGACAGCTGGAATATAATGTCATATTTGCAATTCAACAAAGTGCCCGCAATTATTACGTGGTTAGTTCAATATGGTATCTTGGAATAATTTATTCGGTTACAAAAATCCATTCTAATGAATCGGTCAAGGATGATGACTAAAATCTTTTTTAAACGGATATTCTCTAAATATTTTATTTAATTTCCCAAAAAAAAACAAGGCATCTGAGAATCTACCCAAGTTTGGAGGGTGCCGCATACTGTCAGGGCCACTTGCAGAGATTTATTTTGTCTATGTATTATTTTATTGTTTAGGTTACAAACCAGACAAAGCAGATGAGACTTCTTCCGAAATTTCAATTACGAACTCTATGAGACTCGACCATACATGCAAATTACAACCAACCACAAGTGTTATATTCAGTAATACTAATTATTTTTTTAAAAATTAATATTACCATTACCTTAAAATATGAATTAGAAAACTCTTGAAGTCCAATTCCCCCGTTTAACAAAAGGGTTAAAAATAATTGCTGTAGTATATAAACTGGCAAGTTCCTGGTTTAAAGTGAAGTATAATATTTAAGACCCTGAACATGTTATTCTTTGCCGCTGTTCTCTACTTGGTTAACTTAATAGTAGCAGCAGAGTCTTTTCATATTTATGGTCCAGCTGGAAGAGCTTATTATTCATGCCAATATACTCTTGCTGAAACTGCAGCATTCTGTGGAAAGAATGACAGTAAGGAATATCTTGGGGCTAAGTGTGGCTGCATCAACTCAGATTACTTTGCGTCTTTTGCTGGATGTATGGCAGTTGGAAATAGGAATACTTCTGATTACATCAAAACATTTTTGGACACTTGCAATAAGGAATTTAATACCACATATACAGTGGTTGAATTTCAAGAAGCATATATCAACTATACCACATATGCTGTTTTGCCTGAGAATATTCCAAACTTCAATAAAACGGTTCCTGTTCAGGTCCCAGTGAAAATTAATGAAACTTTTGCTTTAGAAAACATAGCAACCTACTACGAATTTTTAGGTAATTATGACTGGTCTGTTTATTATGGGGCTGGCCTTGTGGGTTATTTTGCTCTTGTATTTCTTGTTGCATCGATCGCAAATTGGATGCAAATTCTTTGTCCTGGAGTTACCCATTTCTTTGCCGGACCTATTTCCAATGCCTGGAGAAAGCATGTTACTTTGCCAGCTTTTGTTGGGAGAAAGAAAAATAAGGAGATTAATTGCTTGCAGTATTTTCTGGGGTTAATCCCTTCAAGATTTGAGTCCTTAGTCATAATTGGTTTCGTTGGTTTAACAATTGCTTGCTCGGCTGCTCAAATCAAGGCAATAGATAATGATACTATATTCCAGTCAAAAAAAGAAGCCATAGCACGCTACGTTGCTGATAGAACAGGAATATTAGCTTCATTTTTAACCCCGTTATTGCTCTTGCTTGGTGGTAGAAACAACTTTTTGCAATTTTTTACCAATTGGGAATTCGCTACATTTGTCCTTTATCACAGATGGATTGCGAGAATTACATTTATTTTGATTTTAATCCACACAATAGGTTTTGTGATAACATTTGTTTGCCAGGACAACTACGCAACAGAGATGGCCGAAACATATATAATTTGGGGTACTATTGCAACTGTTGCTGCAGGAATAATGTTGGTTCAAGGAATGATGTATTTAAGAAGAAAGTATTATGAAACGTTCCTTCTTATTCATTATATTCTTGGGGCAATCTACCTTGCAGGTTGCTGGCTTCATTGTGATATTTTGGGTTATGCACAATTCTTTTATGCTTCTGCTGCTGTATGGCTTTTCAATTTCCTTATCAGAGTTGGGAGATTATGGGCTTTCGGAGTTCCAAAATCTGAGGTCACGTTGATGGCAAATGAAACCTTGAGAGTAACTGTTCCTAAGCCGCAATATTGGAGAGCTACACCAGGTGGATTTGCATATGTTCACTTTTTGAGGCCAAGTTGCTTTTGGCAATCTCATCCATTTACATTAACTGAAAGTGATGAAACGAATAGCAAGATCGTTATTTTTGCCAGAGTCAAGGGTGGAGTAACACATGGCTTGTATCAGTATTTGCAACACCTTCCTGGAAGAACTGCACAAATAAGAGTTTCTTTAGAAGGCCCATATGGGACTACATCTCCGGCTAAAGGTTACAGAACCGGTGTCTTCATTGCTGGTGGTAATGGAATTCCTGGTATTTATTCTGAAGTACTTGATTTGGCAAAGCGATCTCCACATAATATAAAGCAATCTTTAAAATTAGTGTGGGTTGTTAGAAACTACAGTTCTTTGCTTTGGTTTTACAGGGAATTGGCTGCATTAAATGATACCAGAATTGAGACCACTATCTACATTACAAGACCTAGTTCTGACGTGAGTATGGATGATTTCGAATTTAGAAATGCAACTACAGCTAGCTTTGACAATGACAAAATTGAAAAGGAACTTGAGAAATCCTCTGACACTGATTCAGGAAAACAGAGTGACATTATTGGTACCATTCAGTCAGAATTAAGCCATATCAATTTTTTTGAAGTCAGACCTGATATGGAACAACTTGTGATGACCGAGACAAAGCAATCAACTGGTTCGATTATTTTTGTCACCTGCGGCAGCCCGGTTATGGTAGATGATGTTCGTTACTCAGTTGTTCAAGTATTGGATAAATCAGAAGGTAAAAGGGTTGACTACTATGAGCAATTGCAGGTTTGGGCATGATGCAATGAAAACCGTCAATGACCTTCAATCACCCAACACAACTATGAGAGTTTAGTTAATAGACTTACTTAATCTTGGTGATGAGATACATTTTTATTTATTTGTTAAGTTCCTACAATTGAACAATGATGAAAAATTCAAGTAAAAGTATTCACAGAGATTCTAATTGCAACATAGATTTGGGAATCAACTAATAGTAGTCTCCGCATACCGCTTAACAACTAGCACATTTGTAGCTGCAAAAAAATAGTCTAATCTGCAATTTTAGGTGTTGGTGGTTCATAGGGAGATTTCGCACCACTAACTAATTGTGAATAGAGCGATCTTTCAAGTTTAGGAAAGATTTTTTGCGATTCTTCGACTCCCTCAGACAACCATAGACCCCAACTGCCCATCATATTAGCCATTAACATATCAGTGAATAGCCTATCGCCTACTACTATGATTTCGTGTGGTTTTATATCCAATTCATTGAAATAAGCATGGATTTCGTTGAAGCAACCTGGTTTCTTTGTTGGGTGCCTCAAGACAGTGACACCAGTGTCTCGCTCCAATTTGAGGGCTTGTTCGTAGTTAATATCGTCGTTTGTCCCCGCCGAATTACTAACAATAAGTAACTGTTCTTTTGTATACACCTCAAGTAATCTCTTCCATATATCTGAGTAGGCCGGCCATACCTTATCGTCGTGATCTTTAGCAAAGCAGTTGTCTTTATCTAACACTACACCTTTGATTATGGCAGTAGGATGTCCTTGGATGGAAAATGGAATGGGAATTTGATCAAATGACTTCACAGCAAGATGTGGAAGACATAGAGAAGGATTGTAGAGTAACCTCGAGACATTTAAACTGGCGCTTACGTTGAACATCTTCTCAAGGTTCTGGACTGAACCTGCAAAATAATAAAGCGATCTATGAAATTGATTTCTACGTGCTGGGCACAAAAATGTCAAAAACTTTACATTAAGCATTCTGATATACTCAGCAGTACCGGAACTGTAACTTAGATTTTAAAAAGACGGCTCTTTGCACCTAATACGATAATGCAAGAACCTTCAAAGAAATCCAGAGGCTCGCGGGGTGGTCGTTTTGGAGCTGCAAAACGTGGAAATCTGCAAAATCGCAATGCCTTGGGTGAAAAGTCGATGTCAGCGCTGTCCAACCGCCCGTCTGTGGAAGAAACAGAAATGGAAGATCATGAGCAGTGCATCATTTGTGCAAATAGGATTGAATATGCAGCAGTGACTCCTTGCAACCACACAACATGTCACAAATGTACTTTGAGACAGCGGGCATTGTTCGAAAAGAACTCATGTTTGATATGCCGTAGCGAGAATGAAAAGGTGGTTTTCACTCATGAAATCACCAAGGTTTTTGACGACTTTTCACTGGACGACTTTGTCAAGTTTGATGAAAAATACAGTATCGAATTTACAAACGAAACCATTTATGAAGATACCATTGCATTGTTATCCAATGGTTGCACTGCCTGTGATAAGGTATTTGACAATTTTAAGCAATTAGCTGAGCATGTGAAGACTGATCATAGTAAGTTTTATTGTATGATCTGTTCCAAAAATAAGAAGGCATTTGTAAGTGAATTACCACTCTACACGTATAAGCAACTTCTCAAGCATCAGAGTGAAGGTGACGGGGGTGATTCAGGCTTTTTTGGTCATCCTGAATGTAAGCATTGTCATGGAAAGAGATTCTATTCGATAGATGAATTGAATGTGCATATTAGACATAACCACGAAAGATGCTACATCTGTGATCAGTATACACCAAAGACTGCAGACTACTATGGGAACTACAACTCCTTGTACGGTCATTTCAAAAGAGACCATTATGTGTGTACTGTGCCATTATGTGTTGAGAAACGATTCGTGGTTTTTAGAGAAGAATTGGATTTAACGGCGCATATGTTGAAGGAGCATGGTGGTTTGTCTAATGGCCAACGGGTTGTTATTGGTTCAAGACACTTTTCCCAATTGACAAACTTTGAATCGTCGTCTTCCAGAAGGAGTAATATTTTGGGAGAACAAGAAGAGGATCATGATTCCCCTGAAGTGAAAAAGAAGCGGTTTGAAGAAAGAGCTAAACACTATTTGAATTACAGCTCCGAGGAATTTTCCATTTTCACCAGTATTAACAATTCTTTTAAATCGAAGAAGATCGATTCACGAGAATATCTCGATTCTTACCGTCAGTTATTCAAGCATCAATCGCCCGAGGAGTTAGGCTTCTTGGTTAAGGAGTTCATGGAATTTTTCCCCTCTTCTTCAGATTTGCATAAAGCTTTGATTCCCATCTTAAGCGACTTGAAGCTTAAAGATGAACAAATTCTGTTTCCAGCCTTGGGTAATGGGAAAGCTTTCAACTCGAACTCCTGGGTTAAAGGCAATGGTGCAGTATCTCGTCCGAGAGACGACAACTTCCCTGTGTTGGCAAAGACTAAAAAGCTGTCAATAACTCCTGTTCAACAGCAAGCAATTAGATATACTACAATCAAGAAAAATATTGCACCTGCTAAGCCTAAGCTTAACAGTTCACAAGCACCATCTGATTACAAACCAACGTACCTTGACAATCTCAACAAGAATTCGAATACCAGTTCGTTGTCCACTTTGGGAGGTCGGTCACCTATTACTTCACCCCCAGTATCGACGGGGACGTCAAGAAATGTGTCGAGAGAAAGTCCCAGCGTGAACTTAACCAAATTTCCTGCTTTGGAAAAGAAATCTATCAAGAAAATAATACCACGGGTTAATCCAGTACAAGTGGCTGATCCCAGCAGATGGGGAATAGTTGAACCAGCACCACAAGAATCAGTAGATGATAGTTTTTCAATTCCTATAGTTGACAAGAAGAAAATGAAGCTGATGAAGAAGCAACTGCGAATTTTATATTCAAGTCAGTAAGGGACTAGATAAACGTATAGAGTACAGGTAAAAATAAAGATTTTTCTTTTGGATAAGAAGATGACATAGCGAAAAAAAAAAGTCAGAACAGTAGATGTTAGATCCCACTTCTCCTGGGATGAGTATCGCAGAGATAGTACAGAAGTATCCATTTCTTCTTAAGCATTGTAAGAAGCGTAAAGCCGATGGTCTGCCTGTGTATGATTTTTCTACGGCTGATAGCCAGTATGATATTACTGAAGAACTTGTAAGAGATCTGTTTGGACTTGAGCTGTATAAGTTGGACAGAACAAGGTTGTGCCCCAGGTTTAACAATCGCGTGGAGTATATCAAAATAGTGGAGCAATGTTTGGCGATTACTACAGACTTAGTGCGTGGGGAAAACAATGATGACAGGTGGGTCATGGATATTGGCACGGGGTCTTCAGCTATTTATGCAATCATCATGGCAAAAAATACGAATCATGCCACCAAGGTTGTCGCAACGGAGGTAGATGCGGTATCCTACCAGCATGCGCAAGGTATTATACGAGAAAATGACCTTGAAATGATGATTGAGTTGAAGAAAATAGATTCCAGTGAGACTATACTTCCGGAGGTTTCCAGGTTAATAAGGTATACTGTATGCAACCCACCATTTTACCAAGATGCCAGAGAGCTTCGACTCCTTGAAGGGAGCAAAAAAACCCCTAAAGATAATGAGTTGGTACTGTCACCTAACGAACTATATTATACAGGAGGTGAGGTTGCATTTATTATGAAGTACATTGACCAGAGCTTAGTAACAAGCAAATGGTATGCCGGGTGTTGGTTTAGTTGCCAAGTCGGCGTTTACAAACACTTGGCAATAATAAAGTCCTATCTCCATAACAAGGAGATAAGCAGTGTTGCTGAATACTGCATTCAATTTAACACAAGACGCTGGATAATTGCCTGGAATCACAACAAACATTTCAAACCATTGCCATACAATAGAGCAATCTTGGATCCCAGCCGCTTGTTCCCTGCATCTACGCAGAAAATATTTTTCTGGGATGACATTAAGACTAAAACAAGTGACTTGAAGCAGAAATATACTAAATTGGAAATCGTGCTTGCTTCGCAGCATGGACGATGGTTTATTATTAGTAACGAAATTATTTTTATGCGAAAGGTCAAAAGAGCCCTCACGAAAGACTCTTTTCATTCCAAGATTATACTTCTGTTTACACCCTATGATTTAGCTGTTGCATACAACAATACCTGTTACGAAGACAATACTATTGCGAACAGTGCTCGTGCTTTTTTCAGCTGCCGGAACTGACATCCGAGACATAAGGTTCATAATATTTGGCACCACAAAAAATTAAGTTCTCCGGAATATTCGGCCATAACTGATGATTGCAGGTACGGTTACTACGTTGACTATATAATTGCTCTACTTTCCTGTTATTGTTATCAAACGATAGATCCATCTAATATAATACTTACCCTTCTAATATGCTGCTTTTATTACTGAAATGTAGAAGAGTCTACAATGTATACTACTATAACACAGCACTTCCCCTTTTGACAACTGGAGAGTTTGCGGCGTTAAACCTTATTATGTTCCTGGTGGCATTATTGGCTACTTATTACACGATACAAAGATTACCGAATGTATTGGTGAATCTGGTTGGAGCGTTAGCATGATACCCTTGTATTATGTCATTTTTGCCACTAACCGCTCCCAACTTTATGAAACTTGACGCTCACACAAACAATCCCCAATCATTGATTGTATAATCCAAACAGATTTGTTTAAATAATGTATAATTTTCCCTGGCTGCTGGATTGGCAGGGTCCTTACCCTCTATTCCCTCTATTATTGTAGTGTAATTGGTCTTTTCGAGCAAAGGTACATTCATGGTGATTAGTATGTCTGTTTCGACCGTATCAAGTCGCATCAAACTGATCAATGTCAAAATGCAAGCTGGTGCATAAGTGTCCTTAGCATCACGACGGTCATTTTCCACAAGCACAAAGCTCAAATGATTGTCAACCTTTTGTTTACCATCAATGTCATTGGAAATGCATTCCACCAAATGGTTCTGGACTGCTTGTCCTTCAAACAAATCCGTCAAATGTAACAGAATAGCCTGACCATAGTCATTGGCATCGACCTGTTCCAATAAGTCAAAAATCACCGACCGATCAAAATGGGCATTACCCAGACCTTCTAGAATGAAAACTTCTTGAGTATCGGGAATCTGACGAATCTGTGATACATCAATGACATCCTTGTAGTTGATATTAGTGGTAACGGCCCCTCCATATAAAGAATGCGACATTGCAACTATGTTTTATTTTTAAAAAATTGAGCTCAAAAGTGATGATTTGACACTAAATAAAGTGCGAAATTTTTTGTCAACAAACAAATCCTAGCTTTACAGCATGGGCAATTACTACAGCAAGAAACGAAGCCCTGCGATCATCGCTGTGGTGATAATAGTGGTCATAATACTTATTGGTCGACTCTCTGGGTCCAAAAGTTCAGCCAAGAATATCCAGGAGGTATTGCAAAACATGTCCAACGACAACATCCTAGGCTTGTCCAACCTAATCTACAACGAAAATGAAAAAAAGCAAGATGAATTGGTCAATAGATTGGATAAGTTGTTCCAAAATCAAGAAGAGCGTTTGGTTATCTTGGAGAAGCAAAACGAAATTATCTTGAGAGAGCTTAAGTCCATGAGACATCCACCTCCTGAAGCCTCGTTAAGAGACAAATTGGTTTATTTGTACCCATACGACCCAAGTGTCAAGTTCCCTGCTTATATTTGGCAGACTTGGAAACATGGCTTGAATGATGAACGCTTTGATGAGAAATTTCGTGAAGGTGAATCTCAGTGGGCATGGAAGAACCCTGGTTTCGTTCATGAATTGTTCAATGACGACACTGCTCAAACCATGATTAAATACTTGTACCATCAGATTCCTGAGATTATTGAAACTTACGAAAGCTTACCTGAAGTTATTTTAAGAATGGACTTCTTCCGTTACTTGATCCTATATGCCAAGGGTGGAGTCTATGCCGATATAGATACATATCCATTGCAACCTATCCCTAACTGGATACCAGAAAATGTTAGCCCTAGTGAATTGGGAATGATCATCAGTATTGAAACTGACTCTAACTCCCAAGACTGGAGAAAGGAGTCTGCCAGAAGGTTACAGTTCTGCCAGTTTGTACTTCAAGCCAAGCCTGGCCATCCAATATTACGTGAAGTCATCGCCAAGATTGTCGAAGAAACATTCAACAAGAAATCACAGGGTGTCTTAGATTTAACTGGAGCTAGTAACCAACGAATCTTGGATATCTCAAAGTGGACCGGCGCAGGTAAATGGACCGATGTCATTATGTATTACTTCAATGATTACATTCAAAGTTCCATCTATCAGAAGATTACTTGGAAAGAATTCCATGCGTTGGAAATTCCCAAATTGGTTAGTGATATTTTGGTGTTGCCTATCCATTCGTTTGCATCAGAAATTGAAATTCCAAAGGATGGTAAGATTGAAGATCCATTGGCATTTGTCAAGCACTACTCTGCCAAGATCTGGAAAACTAACTAGAGGGATTGCATTTTTATAGAAGTCAATATGTGCCAATAATCTACTTTTTCTTCTTGTCAGCCAACATGTTGGCAGTTGCTCTTCTTTTGACGAGTGTCTTGATCAATTTGTAGACAATCAATACTAAACCCACCAAGACAGCTGCCGTGGTGATAGTGTATGCTGATTCATATGAAGAAGTACCATGGGGTATTGGAACCGATGCCTTAGAAGTATTGTCGTGCGTGAAATGGTAAAATACAGTATCATTGGTAAATAGTAATTCATAATTGCCTCCAATATTATCTCTGCTATCAAATGGAGAGGTACTTAACAAAGAATGGTCTCTGACGTCACACCCATAAAAAATCATTGGTAAAGAATTTGAAACTGTAGTAAACTCAGTCTTGTTATTAGGTAGTTGATACCGTGCTTGTAAAGTTACGTTTAGGTATTCTGTTGGAAATTTATCAAATTCAAGTAGAATTTCATTGCCCCATTCTTTTACTTTGTACTCAGGGAGTTCTAAATCGGAGTTTCCAAACGAAAACACAAGTCTGCTTTCATCAGGAACTGACTGGTACTTATCAAAGATAAATGATCTATCAACATTGAGATAGTAGTATAACTTACACTCCAAGACATCATCATCAACTGGATAACTAAGTTGTTTTTCCTTGAACCTAGTGGTCATAACAGGATGAAGACCCGCTTCTATTAGTTCGGTATGAATTTCTGAGACATAGCGATGTCTTGGTTTGATGTGGAACATGGTCTTAAAACGATACTCTTCATCGTCTGCTTCTTTGCTGGTCAGACTTGGTAGCAATACACGCAATCCAGATAAAACCAAGTCTTCTCTGGAGCTGATTTGCAGATCAAGCATGAACAATCCCACTTCCCGATTAATTGATTTGGTTCTCGGAAAAGTAGTTTCTTTCTGTGGTAAGGAACTTAATTGCTTGATGGAGATTCCCTTTTCAAAATCGTAGATGAGATCTATCGTTGTCGAGTCTGGCAAGATAGCTTCAGCCACTGCTTCTCCTGCAAGAAAAGCACTGAAGTGGATTGGGCGGGTAGTATGTAAGTAGTAAGAATTGACAGTTCTGATCCATCTTGGACCGAATTCGGACCAGCCCAAGAACTCACGAACAAAACTAGATATTTCTTCGACGAACTGGGCCTCTTCTTTTTGGGCATCATTGTAAATCTTCTGGGCAGCATAAGCGTTGGTACCTCTGTCAAATTGGTAATTGAACACATGATGGTTTTCGTCAACAAGTTTTGATTGCACACGTAAGCTTTTGATGTGTGGAAACTGTTTGTTCAAGGCAACAACTGATTGTGGCACCTTAAGAACGCTCTCAACAGAAAAGTCATCAGTGGTGGGCTTAATAGTGATATGCTGCCTAACGATATCAGTTATTATGCCATCCTGAGAATTGGTTGGATTGAACACAGTAATCCTCTGTCTAGACATTTGAGACTTTGTACTAATGAGGCTGTAGAAAAAAATCGCAGGCACTGAAGATTATTGAATCTGATTATCTAAGCCTTATTTTTTTTTATATTTGTTTATTTCGTTTTTTTTACTTCCTGTAACTAATTTTCTATAAAACGTAAAAGTTCCCCGATGTATTCCCTGTAGTGTTCATTTTTGATGAACCTGGATTCTATAAATTGGATAAAGACACTGATATCGTCCTGAGTAATATTTTTCTTTATTTTTAGTGTAGACTCGATAACTTCATAGTGTTTCATAATGGCATCGGCAAACGCCTGATTCTGAAACAGAACAAATTCATGATTATTTTCCATCAATAAGTTGTAGTCGTACAAGAGATTGATGATAGTGTCAATGACTAGGTTGAGATGATCACCCAAGTATTTGTCAATAAGGGTCTCGAATGTTGCCTTGGCAGACTGAAGAGTTGACAAGTCCAGCTTGTCGTTGGCAAACTTTGCCATAGCTGCAGTAATTTCACAGTTGAAATTCTTGATGATAGCAACAAGACTATCCACTTGTTGTCCGAGATTATTGAGCTTATATAGAACCAAGCTATTTAGTGTCTCATTTGTAGTTCCTTGGTTATCAAAACACACCGGGAACAAGACACGGGTGGATGAAAATGAACTGAATTCAAAGTTTAGGAAAGTCTCGGTAAGGTTTACGAGGTTATTGGCGTAGAAAATCTCATTGGAAAAGTACTGAGTTAGAACTTGTAAATGCGTCTTGTTGTTGAATAGAGCTGGTAACATTGCTTTAAGTTGTTTGAGGCGAAGCAAAAAGCCAAGATCTTCCTCTTCCTCATCATCCTCATCGAACCGTTCGGATAAAATGGAGTCTGTATCGTCATCGTAGTCAAAACTCCTTAGGATATGATGGCAAGCCTCCTCATTGACGCCAAGCGTACTCAGAGGTGTCGGTACGGTAGTTGTGGCCATTAGTTTTGGATCAATCAGCACGTTGTTCCTAAAAAATTTCTCTTGCCTTGATTTAAAGAAATTCCCCCATATTTATCGTATGGGGTTTTTTCCCCGCCGTTTTTTCAGCATTTCTTTTTCGAGGGTTTTTTCTGTGGTCTTTGACCGCCTTAGTTAGGAGCCTGGGGCATCAAAGAACTAAATTACGCGGGGGATGCGGGAATAGTGTCACTCGCGAGACTATGAGGCTACTTCAAGTATCAGGAAATAGGTCAGTCTCTCGTTCTCGATTAACATTTCTGAAGAAGAAAACAAGCATCATTCACAGTTCACTCAAATTGTAACACAATGATACAAGCATCTGATTTATGATTTTTATCTTTTATCTTCGCTTGAATTCTAATATTTTATTTTTGTGTTCCTTTGAAATCTAAGCTGTTAGAGCTCATCGTGTTCAAGATTTGCCCCTGCAGCTTTCCCGCCAGGAAACACAACTCTATACTCAATATACAAATCGCCATATTCATCGTCATGATGGTCAGAATCCTTCGGCATCCCCATTCCCTTAATTACTTCTATCTCCCCGTCTAAAACGATGATCCCCTCTTTACGCTTTAAATTAACCACATCATCATCCTCTCCAAAGAATTTAATATTCCGCTCCCAACCGCCTCTCAAAGACTCGTTCAAACTTAAAACTTCGGTACGGTACAAATTGTCATTAACTCGTCTGTATCCCCAACTCTTGGTAAACTCCTCATGGAAAACGACAATTAAGTCACCCGGAACTACCCCAGGTCTTTTATCACCTTCTCCTTGTAACACGAGATTAGAACCACGCTCCTGACCGGGTTTGACCCGCACATCGTAATGTCTCTTGCCTTGTTTGCATCCCTGTCCACCACAATGCTTACATTTGTGCTTGATCTCATTGCCTTTTCCTCCGCACTGGTCACATGCCATATTAATCTGTTGAATCATCCCAGGAGCCAATTGTCTCCTCACCATTATGTGGCCAGTTCCATTACATTTGGAACACTTGTGCGATTCCCCATCCTCAGATCCGGACCCATCACACTCCTCACAAATGTTTATCATCTCCACGTCGAACTCTAACATGTTTCCATTGTAAAAATCAGAAAGTGGAATATTTAAATTGAGTTGAGAATTAGCTCCTCTTTGTTGGCCAGGATGGCCGCCATGGCCACCATGCCCCCCACCGAAAAATTGGTTAAACATATTACCAAATTCGAATTGCTGTCCTTGGCCATCTGGGTTGCCAAACTGGTCATAGTTCTGCTTCTTCGTGTTGTCACTCAAAACGTCGTAGGCTTCTCCGACTTCCAAGAACTTCTCATGTGCTTCCTCGTTACCAGGGTTCTTATCTGGATGATATTTGAGACTCATTTTTTTGTAAGCAGTTTTAATCTGTTTCTCATTGGCATTTCTATCCACACCTAAGATCTGGTAGTAGTCCTTACCATGAACGAGTAGGAACCACCCAAGCAATGAAATTAACCCTATCAACAACCTCATTGTTTGATACTAACTTACACACATACACGTTGAATGTCAAGAAAAAAAATTCGATGTGTTTATTACGTGTCTTTATATTGATCACGTGAAAATATTGAATATTTGGTCCATGTATTTCCTTCGCTCCTTTGCCGGCGTTGATATACGTTGCCTTAGCGATTTTAAACAATTTCTGTGTCGAAAAGGATTGGCTAAATTACTGTTACCGATTTCTTATTTGAGACTTACCTAAACAGAAGTGAATCTATCAGTATTTTTGCTGTCGCCAGTAATACCGTCCCAACCGGCATGACAAAATTTCTTTTATACAGGAACCGAGGATCTAATCTTTTACCCCAGAGAATTATTCTTAGCGACAACTTCTCTTTAATGGGCTATCTGTGGTATCATTTGCCTGTGTCAATCCGGTTTGTGGAAAAGGAATCGTATGCAAATTCTGGTATTCATCTCATTTTGAGAGATGAAAACTCAAACTACATCCTGGACTTTGTACTCACCATTAATACACTCCCTGATGTATCCAACTACGAAATCCTAGTTAGCTCCGGGGCTAGTAAAAATCTGGTAAAATGGTATAGGGCAGTTTACAGTACCCAACACAACATTTTGGATCCTGATTTACTTGAATACTTGAAATACTTTAAATCAACAGGATTCAAATTCATTCCCCATGATGTAAAGAATCCCCGAAATATTCAGTTATCGGTCTTGAAATTTCATATCACAAACAATTCAGAATTCTACCGAGAAAATTCTTTCCAGTACCAATCAATCAACTTTGTCAGTTGCTCGAGAAATGATCTTGGAAAGCCTATTAGTATCACTTCTTATCCATTCAATTTCACAAATTCATTGTTGTTTTCGAATTTTGTTTCTCACGGGAGTATCAATTACATAATGGAAGGTAAATCTCCATTAGGTTACTTCTCAGATATTAAATACTTGGAAAACATGCTTGGGGGAGTGGTTCATCTTCAGAACTCAAAAGATTCATATGGCTTAATATGTGGAAGCTTGAAAAAATATAACGGTGATGGCGACTTGGTGGTAATTCTATCATGGGATTTAATCCTCAAAGTCTTCAGATCTGATCCTATGTTAGAACTTAATATGTCTGACGATTTCTCACATGTTGGAAGTTTCAGTCCCTCTGTATTTCCTATTGTCGTGAAAGATGACTTAACTAGATCTTGGGGGTCTTGTATACTCTACAACGAATCTACTGTTATTACTAACTATCATGTTGTCAGTCCATTTCTTCAGGAAGATAATTTTGAATGCACCATTTCATTATCAAAATCGGTCTCCATTTCATTGACTTCAAATGATATTATCCGTGCGCCTCATGAAGGATTGGATTTGGTCTTCATAATGCTTTCTCCCAGTAATCAAATGGAAATCAGTAAACTCGGGTACAAGCCAGTTCAATTCTCACCTGGTTGTGAGAAAGGAGATGAAGTTGTTTCCGTGGGATTTGGATTATTTTTCAATAACTCGTCCATACTGCCAATCACATCAAATGGATTTATAAATACAAAGTTAGCACTTCCTAGTTTTGAAGGCAGTTCAAAAATATTGGATTCTGTGATCGTTACCTCGTCTTCTTGTTGGAACGGGTCCTCTGGTGGTGGTCTTTTTAAGGACAATAAACTTGTGGGGATGATTTGCTCAAACGCAGAAATTAGTTTGCCATTACTTGGTTCAGAACCAAAGCAGTTTGAGAAATTGTCAAAAGTGGCATTTGTTCTTCCTATAGAATTGATCAATTATTGCTTCACTGAATCGATCGGTATTAATTCAAAAATACTTGACGTTTGGAACTTGAAACCATTCCACGCTGACATAGTATTTGAACAAGCTAAATTGTGATTATTTAAATTAATATATGAAACAAAAAAGAACGGCAAAAGATAAATTATGTATTCTTTCGAATACTTGGAACCAATGGCTTAGTTCTCTGCTGACTCTGTTCTGTGGCATGGCCACCGTTTGTGTATATGATATCTCCTTGGCTTTTTGTATTCTTGCTTATTATTGGAGGGAGTAACAATTCCAAGGAGCTATTATTTGTGTTTTTAAGTCCTGTTTGTTGTAATGTCCTTGATTGTGCTGGCGGGAATGGTGAATATGAAGCAGGAAAGTGTGCACCAGTGGGCGTTGTATCATAATTGAAAGCGAATTGGCCAACACGACGTCCAATACTATTCAAACTCCCTGAGCTAGGCAAAATTGTTGATATGGAGTTGCCTCCTCCAACATTTTCATGGTTATTTGCTAAAATTCCCAACGTGATAGAGTTAGATCTCCGATTGTTAAACCCTTGCATAGCAATAGCAGTATCAATATCCCTGTTGATGCTTGAATTTGAATAATTGATGAACAAATTGCTTGTTGATGGTTTCAGTGTTGTTTCAGTGGGTGATGCAGCCTCTTCGTTCAATTTTTGCAACTCCATAACCGCCAATTCGTTCAAGTATTTATTTAAATTCACTCTCAAATGCGAAGCACTGTTTGATCTAGTGATGAAAACATTTGAATAGGAAGGGTTGTTCAGAAAATCTGATGCAAGCTTTGAATCCATGTTCTTCTTAATAAAATCCATCCATGATTCAAAAATGGAATCAAATTTCATTTTTAAAATCCAAAACCATTTCCTATCAAAGAGGAATTCTTCGTCTTTTCCTGCCGGCGTTTGATTGTTTGGCAATTCCAATTTTAACTTCTTTTGTAAACATCTCTTGTTATCCATCAAAAAGTAAATAACATTTTGTAGAATATAGTTGGCTTCAAATAATTCTGGTTTGTTCCAAATCATTAACAATATTTTATTCATGATGAGGTACCATTGAATAATAAATCCATTTAAAAAATCTAACTGTGTTATATTAAAATCTTGAATCTTTACCAATCCCAAGTTTAGATAATTTGTGAAAAAAATAACTGGAAAGCTAATAATACTCAAGTTATTATTGATCTCAATAGGAGAGGTCTTGTAGTTGAAAAAATTATCAAACTCAGCTGCCAATGCTGCTGAGGAAACAAGATTTTGTGGCAGTAAGCATTCCATCAATAAATTGTTCAATGAGGTGTTCAAAGTAAGCTCTTGCAAAGTAACGTTTAACAATTCCCAGTTGTAGTATTGTGAGGGAACAAATAAATAATTGTTCAATAGTTCATGAAATTTTAATGGACTGTTGATGATGACATTTTTTTTAAATAATTCAAATAATTTTATACCGCTTGTAGTGTGATTGTTATTGCCTGTAGTAGATAACAAAAGTTCAGATGTTTCTGAACTTTTGGAGTTTATACCCACTTTTGAAGGTGAAACTAGTGTCTTATGCACATTAATCGATTTGTTAATTAATATTATTGCGTTATGAAGACAATTTTTGGATGAAAAAATTAGGAAATTCCTTCCGCTGTTGTACAACTTTAATTCGTTCGATAAGGTAGCAATTATTATCATTTTCAAGAAATTTGAGTCATGCGTTGAACTCAAATTGATATGCGACTTCGATAATTTGTTCATCATCGTATACAAATCTTCATCTTGGATTTGTTTCTTGATAAAAAAGTAATAGAACTTTGGTGGGCCTGATTTTAGGTGGGTTGACAAAAATATGTATATGTTCCAAAATAAATTCAAGTTTAGGTCAATTATGTTGTCATTTATAGTGTTTGAATTGTTCAAGTTGGAAATTATTATGAAACTTATATCATTGAGATAGTTTAGAATAATGTCATTATTGATAGTTTGTTCCTCTGGCCCCTGATCTTTCACTTCAGATATAACACCAAGACTGTAATTCAAGTAAACAAAAGACAAGAGAAATAAGCTGCTCAATATATCAATTTGATCGAATAAATTATTGTTGTTATTGTAGTTCGGGATAAGTTTCTGTATCAAGAGATCCCACGATTTGTTGAAAAATGTTAATGATTTGGTCGCATTGTTGTTATTAATATAACCCAAGGAAATAATTGAGTATACAATTCCTATTTTGTAATTATTCGGGGTGTTTCTTTTGGTAGACATATGAGTATAGTTGTGGTTATGGTTGATGTTGTAAGAATTCAAGTAATGTAACAAGTCTTTAAGAATTTTGTCAAAAATCATGTAGGATGATGAGCATGATAACAAATTGACATAACCTATTAAAAAGTAATCATTTAAGTTAAATTCGGCATTTGTGGGGTCGAAAGTTATGAGGATGGATTCTAATTTTCTCGTTATGGATAGTAGGTGAATTAAATCATGGTTCTTCATAATTTCATCACTCTTAGTTACATCTTCTGTGACTTCGGCTTCCTGGTTATCTACCTCCAATTTTGGTTCGCTCGGGGATCCATCCGAGCTTTTTCTCCTTTTTCTTGATTCATTGGTGTCACCAATCTCATTTGCTGTAGGAATGATGACTTCAACCTCACTAATTCCATCCTTAGGACTTCTCATTTGTCGAGAATTTAATTGAATATTGTGGACTGTTCTACAGTGTCTTTGGAGTAAATCTCTTCTGACGAAGGAAGAAGTGCAATGTAAGCAGTGGTATGGTTTTTCGTTAGTGTGAGATCGTTCATGTCGTTGTTTGTGTTCTGATCTCGTGAATGCTCTGGCGCAGAATGCACAGATATACTTCTTGGGGGTAACCATAGACGCCGGCGTCTTTTCTTCTTTTGTTATGAGGATGGTTAATATTGAACGGAAAAGAAAATGCTTTAAAGGTGAATTTATATATGAATAATTGGTGGAGTTTACATGTAGCTGGGAAACCTAACGGCCGTGCTATGCAGCGCATTTCGTTGGGCTCTTGGAAGTATTTTTATATCGTTGTGAGTTTCTGTCAAGTTACCCCGCAAGTTAACGTGTATAGTTACCCCTCTCCTGGTCTGTAGTTGCAACGAAAAAAATTACTTTTTTTTTGCGGTAAAAGCACAGATGCATAACGCCGAACGATGAGTAGCAACCATTTTAAGTAATGTGGAGTTCAAAGTTGCTTGATTGAAATTCCCATAGTTACAACTAGGGAAATATTAGGTATTGGCTAACATCAAAGGATCTGTCTATAATTACCCCACTATGCGGTTGTCCATTTCCTCTTAGGGAAGCCAGTTAGTGGCGCAAGGTTGTATTATACGAGGATTTTTGACGATCCATTCTTTTTTCGGCGCAGGTGGGGTACATGCTCGTGCTACCCACGAAGATTAATGTCCGATACTCTTTCAAGAACGTAACCTTTTGTCTTGTGTCTCTTTTTAACCTCTGTACAGTTTGCTAGTCCCCTTGTTTTTTCGATATTCCTGTTCCCGCATCACCAACATGATGCTAGCCAACATAAGACTATCCCTGTTCATCGTGCTGTTGCTGTCGAACATCTTGAACTTGCCGTAATTAATGTACTTATTGCCGATCTTCACACCACCCTCATCGAGATAAGTTATTAGTGGCAAACTTACTAACGGGCGCGCATCGTTAATCATATTTTGTATCTGGGCGCGGTCTTGTCGTTCAACTGCATCATAAAGTATGTTTTTGTTTACCGTGACTTTTACCTTGTCCTTATTCTGCGTAATGTTCATGTTGTCGGTCAACAAAACATTTTTTGGTTTCATTATTTGCATTTTGATTATTCCATTACCGCCAAATGTAGAAGTCGTCCCGGTTATCCCCACAATGCGTAACTTTGTGTTTCGAAAACAAAGGTCAACTGTAGGTTTGTGACTGTTGTTGTTCATAAGAATGACGGTTTCTTGGGAATCGTCTTCTTCATCTCTGTCCGCATTGTCAAAGTTAAATTTAAGATAATAGTACGATACTTGTGACGAAATAACTCGGAAGAACGCTTTGCAGAACTCGTACTTGTCATTGAATGAACGGTACCGATAAATCACCATGAACGGGGCATTTTTCATAAACACACTCAACATTGGCGATGACGTTTGTAGTAAAGGATAGTCTTCCTCTTCGTTGTTATTCCCTGTTGCACCATCTTCGTCATTAATATTATTCTTGTTCTCCTCTTCAGTGTGGCGCTTCTTATACTTTTCAAATGCCTTCATACTTGAAAATACGTGGACTCCAGAGTGTAAGAACGACGAGATGATAGGCATGTTTCGTACCACATTATAGTTGGTAATAGACGTACCCATCACTTGAGGGTTGACCATTGTTTCTTCAGATACATTTGTGAAAATTGATACAAGATCATCGGTATCAGGAGAATCAACCTGATCAACTAAGGTATTTACTGTCTCGTGGCTTGTGGTTCGTGTAAGTGGTTGTAGCCGGACAGAGTATGGAGTTTCAGTATTATCGGGACCATTAGCATTACGCTGGTTCCTCTTCAAAAGACGAGGGAGCATCTACTGTAAATCATGTGGACAGATTAGCCGGTAGTTTTTTCTGTAGCCCACCCCAAATCGCAGCTTTTCCAAATGACTACAAACTCAAAAATAGACATTAAGATAAGATGGAGGAGTTATTAGATAGCAGGTAATATTACGGACTAATTTTGCAATTCTCGAATTACACTAAGGGTTGTGATTCAAGCCCACAATCTATTATATATAGCCGTGAGTCAAATGCATTCCAAATTTTGAACCTCGTGCCGAAAAAGCAATGGCGTTCGGTTTGAGATATGAACTCCAAACCCCGATTAATGTCGACAAAATACCGTCGTTTCCTGAATTTCTCGTCAAAATTGAACAAAGTAAATTTTCCATATCACTTGAACAGATCAAGGTGATTGTTGTAAGAAATTACGTGTTTATCTTGGCATAAAACTGTTATTTAACTATCACTAATTTTCTAGTTATAATCTCGGTCCGAGAAAAATATATTTTTTGAAGTATGCCACAGTTGACTGAGCCCTCACGACCTTCTTGCAGCCCGACAGTTTGACCCAATTGAAATTGAATATGTGATAATTTTGTCAATATTCGGAGTCGATTTCGGATTCCTGTAATCCAACTATTTGTTGAATTGTCTCTTTTAAGTGCTGTATTATTTTCTAAGTCCGTACTAAATCGCAACAAACGAAAACATGGATGCTAATCTTCAATCTTTGTTTTCGCACCACTTCATTCCGTCATTATCTCAGACACGTCGTTAAAGGGACACATGGAGGGCTTCCCTTTCAGGCAGATGTTTGTCATCTGTTTAATTCGGTTTTCAGAACCGCTTGCATTTACGTCGTTATTTCCTTATGTCTATTTCATGATTAGAGATTTTCACATTGCAAAGGAAGAAAAAGATATCGCCAAATGGAGCGGCTATTTAGCTTCTTCGTTTGCATTTTGTCAGTTTCTCTTTGCAGTAAAGTGGGGCAAATTGAGTGATCGTATTGGTCGGAAACCCGTGCTTCTCTGTGGTTTAATGGGTACTTCCATCTCCCTTATACTGTTTGGTTTTAGTCCTAATTATTACTTGGCGTTCGCAGCTCGGAGTCTTGCTGGTTGCTTAAACGGAAATGTGGCAGTACTTAGAACAGCTATTGGTGAAATTGCCACTGAAAGACGCCACCAGGCGGCCGCATTCTCTACATTACCATTGTTATTCAACTTTGGCAGTATTATTGGACCTGCAATTGGGGGGTCAAAACTATTGACCAGACCCAAGTCGCTGAATCCGTACCAAAATTTCACAGTTTCAGTTGTCAAATCGAGCTATCAAAACTTTATCGAAAGCCATCCCTATGCTATGCCTAACATAGTTGTGGCCGGATTTTTATGGTTCAGTTTTATAATTGGGTTTCTTTTCTTAGAAGAAACGAAGGATGGATTACGTGATAGAAGAGATCGAGGTTTAGAAATTGGTGATTGGATTTTGGCAAGATTCGGCGTCAAACTGAAGCCTAGACCGTGGCAAAAGAGTGTTATAGATGAGAGTCAACCATTGTTAGCGAGGTCCATTTTGCATTCACTGCGGGACGAAGATGAAATTTCTGTGAGTTCTGAAACTAACTCTGATCAAGATGATGAAATTCAGAGCCTTCGACCAATTTTGTCACGGTCATTATCTAATGCTGTGGTTCGTACTTATTCTTTGAGTGATAAAGATAAGAAGGACTTGCAACAAAAGGTTGATTATTCAGGTGCGTTTACGCCTCGTGTTATCACAGTTATCATGGGTAACTTTATTATCTCACTTCATTCGGTGACATATAACGAGTTTTTGCCTGTCTTCTTAGCTGCCAGGTTCCAAAAGGGCAAATTGAAATTCCCATTTAGAATAGAAGGTGGTTTTGGCCTTGATCTGAGTTACATTGGTACTTTATTCTCGTCAACTGGTATTATTGGCATGCTGATTATTCTTTTTGTTTTTCCAATAATAGATAGGAAGTTGGGGGCAATCAACGGATACCGATTATCTGTATCCATATTCCCGTTGGCATATATATTGGTGCCACTTTCCATTTTTACTTTGCATTCGTATAACCCCAACATCCCTCCTTGGGTGACTCCGTGTATGTTGTACTTTTTGACGGCGTTAAAAACGTTGGCCACTGCTACGGGAATGCCTCAAGTCTTGATACTTAATCATCGAGCAGCTGCCAAGAGGCATAGAGCATATGTCAACAGTTCTACCATGAGTATCATTGCTCTTGCTCGTTGTGTGGGACCAATTATATTTGGGTATTTCATGACGTTAGGTGACGAAATGGGACGCGGGTGGTTAAATTGGTGGGTAATGGCTCTATTGGCTGGTGTAGGTATGGTGCAGTCTTATTGGATGGATGATTATGATGAAGATGAAGATGAAGAAAACAACAGTTGTGACGAAGAGCAGCCACAGTCTATTCTACAGGAGGAAGAATCGGAATAGATTTGCAACCCTGTTTATATATGCAGGATATCTCATTAATATTCCTAATCAGTAATTGTCGCAATTCCATGTTAGCACTAGTGGTCCATTTAAGGGCCAGGCTTTGAACGGAACCCTTAAACGTAAGTTTTTACTAGTTTTTCAAGCTTTTCATCCTTAAAAATGTCCCTCAGACTTTCAATCAGAGAACAGTTAGTGGAATTTCCTGTATTTCAAATGAGTATAACCTGTTGTATCAGGCTAGCTGAGCCAATTGCAATTGCATCTTTATTTCCCTATGTCTATTTTATGATTGAATCGTTTGGCATTACCCCTAATAAAGGTGACATTTCGCGATCTAGTGGATATATGGCTGCATCATTTTCGTTTAGCCAGTTTTTAACATCCGTGCAATGGGGACGGGCATCAGATAAATATGGTCGCAAAGCCATCTTACTTCTTGGTTTATTGGGTACAGCTTTTTCCATGATTGTTTTTGGTTTCAGTCGCAATTTCTATATGTCACTTGTCGCCAGGTCAATGATGGGACTCTTGAACGGGAATACTGCTGTGCTTAGGACAATGGTCGGAGAAATTGCGCATCAGCCAAAGCACCAACCACTTGCTTTTAATGTCCTAACAATGCTTTGGACAATTGGGTGTATAATTGGAACCTGGTTAGGTGGAGTTTTAACTAATGAACTGCAGTCAAAAGAAAAACAGGCCTTGTTTACCAGGTATCCATTTTTATTACCCAATTTGGTCTGTGCCTTTATGTTAATAATTACCACTGGTATAGGGTGGTTATTCCTAGAGGAAACACAAGAGTCAAGGAAACTGAATCGAGATTTTGGGCTTGTCATTGGAGATTGTATCAAAAGAAAAATAGGCATTGATACACCTATCAGGTCTTGGCAGTATTCCAGTTTGCAACAATTGGAAGATGGGCCAATTGTCACCTCCTCTAATATTATTCTGTCCTCTGAAATTGAACTATCATCAGTTAAAGATCTAACTACAATTGAAATTACCGAAGAGCTAATAGAGCCAAAGATATTTGACACGCCGGTTGTCAATGCCATCCTCAGTCACTTCCTATTATCATTCCATAACTTGGCTTACACCGAATTCTTTCCTGTTTTCATGGCAGGCAAAGTTATATCAAATGATTTGAAGTTCCCATTTCGAATACATGGAGGATTTGGGTATTCTGCTGGAGCTATTGGTCAACTTCTAGCCATTTCGGGATTCGTGGGTATTGTGGTGCTTATTTGTTTATTTCCATTGGTAACAAAAACGTTCACCACTATTTCGAGTTATCGTCTTGCAACTGTGCTTTCGCTGGTGTGCTATTTCCTTATCCCGCTAGCAATCTATACATTGCCAGAATATAGCCAGCATTTTTCATCACGAGCAACAAATTCAATTTTATTATGTACATTAGCAGGATCCGTTGCATTTGCTTCAGCATGGTCGTTTGGTCAGATTATTAGTATTATACATCGGGTTCTGGCTAAGGAACATAGAGCCGTGATCAATGGCTATACTCTTAGTATTACTGCTCTTGCACGTTCAGTGGCTCCGTTATTGTGGGGCTGGGTTATAGCAAAATTTGATGGAATGGGTTATGGAGGAATACCATGGTGGATACTTGCTGGAATTGGCACATCTACAGTACTTCATACATATTTGCTAAATGATTTGCAGGAACAGTAAATGCATTTCTAATTCACCGGTTTGACAGACACCGGCCCGAATTTTTTTTTCGGCGTTGAACCGACATATGTACGATGATGTAAGCCACAACTATGTTTCCATGTTTGTTTGTTTATTATGTTGAGGGATTTTATCTATTTTGTGTTACCAGCTTGTCCAATAATTGTTGATGGTATACATATGACGGTAAGCAACGGTTGGACCGAGATGAGATGTACCTATTGTAGTCTACCCATCATATGGTCTACTTTAGATTTGTTGAGAGATATATATTAGGAATACACACAAAATTCAGTAAGGAGATTAAAAATTCTCGTTACTGGATAATACAATTTTGGTTTTGGTATTTTCTGTGACTTATATAAAACATGATAACGAGCACAAACACGCCTCAGTGGTGGATTCCCCAACCCACACTGCAGCAACCTTCTCATTAATCTTAGTCATAGGTAAATATTAAATTTGGATTCCCCAATCCAAACTCATGGAGTTTATCTGATTCCCGTCAGATTTGTAACAAAAAACGTATTATGAAAAACAATAAAACCAATTAATAAAAAATGATAATAATATTAGTAGGTATAACCAAAGTGAAAAGCAAAGAAAACATGACGAATCTGAATGGACAAAAAAGTAGTATTCAGGTTATGTCAAGCTAGCTTAGAATCTTTGGTTAGACTTCTTGGCCTTAAGCTTCTTCTGGATGAAGACACCAAGAACAGCACAAGCGGCAAGGAAGATTAAAACAAAAACTAAAATAACACCGGCTGGAAACATCTTCGTGTTATACAATTAAAACTGTTGAAAAGAAAAAGAAAATTTTCCTTGACAGCTGGATTTGCTGAATATATATGTATCGGGGGACAGAGGCCGGCAAGAATGCGACACCTGCAGATAACTTCCGAGACTTTTTTTCATCATCTTTTTATTTTTTGTTTGTATATTGCATTTTTTTTTACTGTTCCGACACTAGAAGTAAGCGGCTGATTGCCTCTTTAATGCTGCGGCATGGGTGTATCTTCGGACTAGCCGGGGTATTTTTATCAATGTCTGAGTGATTTTCTCGGTAAATCCGGTGCCGGGTATTACGACGACTGTACGCTTATTGGTGGAGTTTAGTCTTATTACTTTATCAGCATCTACACACTTGCTCTTCATCTACCAGCACACTTGAAGGTAACCTTGAAAAGAGCCTCTGATTAGGATGGCTGGTAGACCACCTGATAAATTTTGCTCTCCCTCTCTATTTTCCATTTTCTGTGAGAATATGGACCTTTCGACCTAATTAGGCAATTGTCCCAATTAGGAATCTTTGTTACCCTAATGAGACAAATTTGCAGAGATAATGCCGGTTGACACGAAGGTCAACAATTTGTTGCAAGAGAGAACTATATCAGTTGCAAATTGAAAGTCAACCTCCCCGTATGTCTGTATGTGTTTTGAAACGGTTGCTTATGAGTACCAAATTCAGTGCATGCTTTCGGGCGTCTCGAAGCTTCGAAGTGGGGGTTCCTGTTTGGCCGAAGGGCATTTTTTTTTTCAAATTGCTGGAAAGCGCTCGCCCACAACCGGTTTGAGCCGTCCTTCTCTGGTCTCGGGTATACGTCGGAAATAACCCCTTACTTGTACCTAATTTGTCCAGCCTTCGATAGCCCTGCGGATTAACCGTAATAGGACCCTTAGCAAACATAAATATAAATTACTTCATTTGTCTAATGTTAAGTAAATATATAAATAACCAAGTCATAATCATACAGGTAAACTAACCGAGTCTATGAGAGTCATGCGTTGTTATATTTGTCAATGATTATTACAATCAATTATTCGCATACATCTCATCAATTGAGTTGGGGGTATCAAATTCCTGTGCAAGTAGAAGTTTGGATAGGATCCTAGTGTCAATGATAAAGCTCTGTTTCATCAATTGCCTTATTCTCAAACTTTTCTAAAAGTGTTTTTCCATGAATTATGGGTGTTGGTAATGGAGGACGATGGTGAATCCTCTCGTCGCTCTAGCTTATATGCGGGAAACTCCGACGGTCGTTTCGGTGATTTCGCTGGGAATTTCTCCGAATTCATATCGGGTCGTGAATTATTATTCTGATAACTGCCTGTTCGTACAAGCGGTCTTCGTCGACTTCCGGTTGTCTTTTCGGATCCCCATCCTTTTTGTAGACTGGCCTTAACCGTTAGTTTACCAGTCAGTTTTGTAAGCTTACCATTACCTGGTAATCCGTCAGAATTGCTCGGATACTGGCCTACCCATTTAAATCCCACTTTCGAATTAGTTTGTGCACGGCTATTAATGTTGCTCTTTCCTACGGAAATAGCCAAAGCCTCGTCACCATCTTCTCCAAGATCATACTCTTCCATTTGAATTCGAGGCTTGAAGCTAACGCTCTTTTCAGCAAAATAGGCTGTCTTGGGCCTCTGCTGTTGTGCTGAGCTCGATCCGGAGATACTTTTCTTTCTCGACATTTTCTGTCTCGCTGTATTGATTTTCTTCATTGTCTCCTGTTGTTGTCTCTCTGTATCTGATTGTTTTATCAGACGGATATATTGACTAATATTCTTTCTCCATTCTTCTTTATTGACTGAATTCTGAAGGCGAATTTGGGATATTTGAGCTGACTTATCCAATCCGGAATCCATTTGTGATATAGCCCTCGGTCGTTTGACATAATTGTAACTGGATAGGTTCATTTGTTCCTTAAACAGATCAAGAATATCGCCGTTTCCAGTTTTCTCTAACAAGCTGATAATATTTAACGACTCTCCTGCTGGAATAGGTGTTGGGCTAGATGGTGTCACACAATCCATGTGCACTTCTTTCCTTAATACATGATCAATATCAACTTCAGAAAAGAATGCACACGATTGAGGAAGTTCCTTAATGCCAAGTTGTTCACAAAACATTGCTCTTGTCCAAACATTACTGATTTGCAATAATAATGCTGCCTTGTATTTGTCTTCTTCTTTTACAAGATATCTCAATTCATCATGAACAGTGATGGCTAATCGGGCATCTATTTGGTACTTTTCAATCAAGTATTCCATTCCAACAATAAGCAAATGCAAATAATCAACTCCTGAACTTTGAATGACCCAATTAACTCTTGAAGTAAGATAGCTATTCTTGTTTAAATTCTTCTTTGTCAAAGCATCAGTGATTGATGCTCCTAGAACTGGAGTTTTTGGATCCAGTTGATATGCAATAGACTCTAAGGCATTAAACATTACCGATTCAGTACCACCATGGTACATACGTCGATCCAAGTAGCTTGAGTTTGAAGTTTGTCCTTTTGTTTTGGCATATAATTCGTTGGCAATCTTTAGTGCATTTTCATCACTCAATGTAGGGTTGAATTGTTTAAGCAATCTTGTAGCGAACTTCACTCCCGCCCCATAGATTCTTCCATAGTTGAATACCTTGGCATCTCCTCTAGAAATCCCTAGAATTTCGGCTGTTTTAGAATGTAAATCAGTTCGTTCATTTTTATCCCCTTCTAAGGTCATCCAACCTAAAGCAGTCCCACCATGTATATTCAGCAACGAGTCACCTACTAGAGACGCGATCCACAACTCCTCTGAATCGACATCAGCTCCGACAAAGCAATAACCCGTTGGTGCCTTAATTAAAGACTTCAACTCGGATCCAATTGTTTTCTTTTTTGCATTGGAAGCTGTTAACCACGTATTTTCAGTCGCTCTTCTAGTGATTGTTCCCATAGTGACAAGCTTGGGAATAATCATGCCCATATCTTTGTTATCAATAGTATCCTTTTTCTTGTCGAAGAAGCTGTTCTTTGTTTTGTCAGAATATACCACAAATTGCTCCATTATTCTGTTACGGTTTCCCATCCAGTAAGAAGCCGTATTATTCAATGCTAAAATTTCTTGGGCATAATTAAACTCTGAAGTCAAAACTCCATTTTCAAAATATCGAAGATAATTTTTGGAAAATATCGAAGTACATCTCTTAGCTGGCCCATCTGTGTGTGTCACCATAAACAATTCGTATGAGTTACCATTTTCCCTAAGTTCCGGTAAGAATTTGTCCCAATCATCTTCACTCAACTTGGCCCGAGTATAATTCTTCGCTATCATTTGATCTGTTATATCTTCATCGAACGGAACTTTAAAACACCAACCGCACGAATCTGTCCATAGCAAAGGATATCCCTCCCATCTAAGACGCAACAACAAGGGAGTAATTCGAGTACGAACACTGATATTCATTTCCTTCTGATTTATTCCATCAATGTTAACTGTCTTGAATAAGTCACGATACCACTCGGGGTATCCGGTCATAAATGCTTGCTTGGCAGATGGAGACCCATCCTTTTTTAATCGAGGTTGCTTGATTGTCCAATTAAGCTGCTTTAGCCATGGGTCGTTTTCGTAATCTGGTTTATCTTTGGATTCACCTGTTTCTATGAACTTGATTAGTTCTTGTACACGATTTTTGAGGTTCTCAGTTACCTGCTTTCTGTTTTCCTGATAACATTCTTCCGCTGACTTGATGTACTCTTCCCAATTTTTCGTTGTAGGCAAGACTAATCTTCCCAACTGTTTCAAAGCAGCAAATGAAACAGGATGAGGAACTTTTTCTCTGAATTCAGGGAAAAGTTTCTTGGTGACTAGAAAAGTTGCATCCACGTCAGTAGCACAGTAGTTCATCAATTGTTGAAAGTTTGAAATGACTTCTTCAACCTTGGTTGTACCAAAGTAGTCTCGATCGGACTTATCCAACTTTATACCGCAATGGAAATCAAGAACATTGGCTAAAGAATTTGGGGCGCCCTTTGCAAGCCAGGGATCTTCCAGTAACTCGCTTTCTACTTCACTGTGTATATCTTGGAAAATCTTGTCATCTGATTCTTCTTTGTCCTCCAATTGAGTTTTGTTCTTTTTGTGTTTTAACCATTTGGGTCTTTGTTGGGAACAAATACCACTAATAGCCACATGGAGAGCCATTCCATCAAGGAAAAATGTCTGTGAAGGTTTGATGTTGTACTCTTCCAAAATACGGGAACGGTCATAACTGACGTTGTAACCAATAAGGAGTTTTGGTTGCTTTAAACTGTTAAATGGAATAAGGTGGTTCCAGTCATTGTAAGTTGAATCAGAGGCCTTGTTGGTCAACACTGGTGAAACCCAGCCGTACCATGCTTTCAGTGAAACGCAAGTTGCTAAAACAGCATAATTTGATATCTTATACATTACTTCAACATCAAACACAAGCTCATCTTCCAATGGATATTCCACTGTTTGATCCTCTTGGCCGGGGGCATATCTGGTCCATCCTGGTGTAAATCTCCATTTCTGTGGCCGAGCTGGCAATTGAGATTTGGGATCAAGAAACTGTTCTGCCTTGGATAAGTACGGTTCCAGTGACCACTTTCCGACCCGCGAAAAGTGCTCATCCATCGATTTCCCCAAAATATTAGGGAAGTTACTTATAGTAATTGGTTCCGTAATGTTTGTCCGTCTGTTGAGTAGGTCATTATGCTTTAAATGGTCTTTGGCTATGGATACAAGTGCTGGATGCTTGAGTTTGAGATAATCCTGCGGTGAAGTTTCTGGGAATACTTTGTTGTGGAGATCTTGTGATAAATATTGAATACCTAGTTGGTTGATACGGGGTTCTTCTTGGAATATCTTGGTTGTGCTAGTTGATCGTATCGCAATGCACGATCTACTTCTTAGTAGCACTCGTAGTTTATTCTTCATCTAAACCATCTACTGAGAAAGGATTGGTTCTAGCAGAAATAAACAACGTCAATCAATTTATAAGGCAAGGAAGAGACGTGCAGGTAGTAATGTTTGAAACCGTCCAAATCAGGACATAAAAATCTGAAGAGAAAAAAAATTCTACAGTATTGTGGGAAAGATTTTTCTAACTGTTTCGCAATATAATGGATTCAAACCTGGCCAAATCTATTAAATGAGATTCCATTTCCTGAGTGACCCAATCATCTTGAGGGATTTTAAATCCCCACATGAAATTGGAGCTTCCTTTTCTCTTTCCAAAAATGGCAAAGTCAAAACATCATGATTTTGCCTACTTGTCTGCAGTCTTGGAAATCCAAGTTATTTGTTGACATTTTTCCTTTGTGTACAAAATCAACTAGAAGACTTCACCATGTCCGATTACAAACATCTCAAGAAGGCCGAATTGGTCATTGTTCTTAAGAAGCTCGATATTCACACTACCACTAAAGATACCAAGAAAGTTTTGGTTGAAAAACTCGATGCATATGTTGCTGAACACCCAGAAGACGGTGAATTGACCATCCAAACTATCGTGGAAGAAGGAAACCAAACCGACGATGAAGACACCTTAAACGAAGGTGACGATGAAGAAGAGGAATCAGAGGTTAGGGCGAAAGAGGATAACGAAGAAAATGAAGAAAATGAAGACAGTGAGGACGAGGTTGAAGACAATGATGATGATGATGATGAAGATGAGGAAGATAAAGACTACACTGCTCCACCACCATGGGACATCAAGCAATGGCTCAATGACTTTGCTATAGAAAATTTTGAACAGCTTATTCGAAAAGCTTATGACTTTACCGATTCAGTTGGTATCACCTACTTGGAATACTCGGACAACTTGAGAGAGAAGTTGTCCAAGTCGGTCACTTTGAACTTTGCTCAATTGTTATTTGAATTTGCTGTATTTTTGTACACTTATGTTCCACTTGTTGCCCTTAGAGACAATTCATTAGTTCACCAAGTATTAAAGGACAATGTTCCTTTCTTTGCAGAATCCAATTTGCCTACCCCTCAGTTTACCGCATTGTTTCTGGAGGCTGTTGCTGCCGTTTTCACCACTTGGTTTGTTACTGCAATTTTGTTACCGTTGATTGTATCTTACTACGTCAATTTCACCAACAGAGCCGTCGCTGTTATTTTTGAAATTTCTGACGTTTATCCAGAGAGAGACTTTCAATTTGACCCATTTGTTTTTGCTGTAGCAAAGATTCTTATCTTCTACTATTTCAGAAACTCGGGAATTGTTTATTTGGGCACATCTGACAGCTTGGTTGACTTATTGAAGAACTACTTTTTAATCCACTTTGGGGTATTTGGCAAGTTCTCTCAAATCTTAGGTGACACTCCAATTGTATTTGGTATCGCCAATGTTGCCATTGCTCTCTACTCCCAGTTTGAACAATTATAATCAATCTACATCCTTAAATGTTGTACTACTGATGACTTTACTCTTTTCTATTCTTCAAATACTGTGTTAATACGTACCACGTTTCTATTGTTGTTTAATAAATACTAAGATCGTATATCATTTTTGTATCGGCCATCTTGTTTTCACGCCTATCATTTCCAAATCAGATGTAAGTTCATCTGGTTTGGCCATCTGTGGTCCCGAGAATTGTTTCATGATTTTAGCTAAGAGTGCAGCCTCAGTATACTTGATATCAGGTCCATCACCCTTCAATTTTTCACCAGAAGTACCAGGACTTCCATTGTTATTACCCGCTACCGCTGGACGTCTTCCTCTTCCTCTCTTTGTAGTGGTTCCTAATCCACTACTGTCAGAGTTTGTATCTGAACCAGATGTAAGTTTATCATATAAGGAGTTTTGAAATATTTGGTGCTTGATGCTAACAGAATTCTTATTGTTAGCACTATCTTTTCCTGAAGATGTACCTCCTGATGTCTTGGCTTTGGTAGGCATATCTCCTGTAATGGTGCTAAATTCCAACGGTGTGACTAATGGCATAAAATCATGGATGTAAGCCAATTTTGGCTCTTCACTATTTCGATCCTCGGGTAAACGTGATAAATCGGGTAGCGTAACGTTGAAACTATTCAATGCTTCAATTTCTGCGTCTTTTAATTGAGACAAAAATGAGTTCTTCACAATATCCTTTATCTCATAGTTGTACTCTCGATTGGATAATCCTTGAAAAACTTTCACCGCCTCCTTAGTCTTCACATCAAATATGTCCAGATCATTACTCTCTAACAATTCAATAAAGAGGTTCCGTTGGTATTCGAAGAAATTCTTTAACTTCTCTAGCTTGTTGATCAAGACTACCAACAATCGTTTATACACCCGGTTGGAATCCTGATAAAATATTAATGAATTCTTGAGTAACTCATAGTTCTCAACAAGTTTTAACCTAATTAACTCTTCATCGCGAGAAATCTCTAATGATTCTTGATACCTAATCAATTCTGCATCGTGAATATCTGATGCTGTAAATGATATGTTGGATTGCTTCAAGTTTTTTAGTCTTGCTAAAAGTTGCAGCTTCCTTGATAGATACACTTCCTTTCTATTCACCTCCTCACGTGATTTAAGTTCGTGATAAGTTTTCAGTAAACCAGTTCGCCTTCTTTCTTTATTGCTATTATTAGCTGCGCTAACCTCTACTCTTGGGTTTGAGATAACTTCTGAAGAGTTCACTGGTAAAAAATCAATAGAAGGGACTTCAGAGTATTCTGTATCATTCAAAGATGTAACAGGTTCACCGGGAATGTTTCTTTTTATATCACTCGTTCTTGGTTCAATCTTTCCGTAATTTTCTGGCTTCCTATTAGATTCGTAGGTCGATTGCTGCTTGTCTTTTATCTTGTCGAAGTAGTCATAGTAATCACTGGTGTCTATATTATTAATGTATTCCAAATAGTCTTCGTAATCATCTTCATATGCCGTGTTGTATTCATTTTCGTCTCTTTCGAATAGTCTTCTTTTTTCATTATCCAGAAGACCTTCACGTTCAGCTTGACGTCTTTTTCGTTCAATTTTCCGTTCCGCTTCCTGTTCTCGGCCATGTTCTTCGATGTCAAAATTTTCTTCTCGTGCCTGAGCTTTAAAATCGTAAAGTGAGCCGGCGGCACTAGCAACTACCATATCTGAACGTGGAAGGTGATTGTGAGCTTCAATAAAACTAGAAAACACATCTTGTGGAGTTAAAGATGCCTTATCGGAAATTAACGGGTATGGCATGTAGTTTGGTGGTGGAAATGGGAGTGGTGGTACTTCTAAAAATACTTGATTTCTTTTGGAGTCCAATATTTCCTGCTGGGGTGGACTAGGTACCTGTGGTGGTTTAGATGGCTTACGTCCTCTTCTTGCAGGTACAGGTGCTGGTGGGTTTCGAGCTTGTTCTTCCTTTTTGTGTTCTTGAAATCTTTTGTAGAAAGAGGCTACAGAATAAGGCAACTGGTCTGGGTTAATCACTGGTGGTGGTGGATAAATAAATGGAACCATAATTCCCCCTCGGGTTGTATTTGGACCTCCTGTGTTTGTTTCTTCGTCTGAAGAATCCTCAGATGAATCAACATCCGAGTCGGAATTTTCACTTTCGTTGGCAGTTAAGGGTGGTAGTGGTGGTAATGGAGGTGGAAACAGACTTATGATTCCTGATATCTGTGCTTTTAATTTGTCATCGGTGAGGTCCGTCGTTATGTCAGTAAAAAAGTCAGAACTCTTAGTATTAGGTGGTAAAATTGGTACTAAGTTCGGTGGTACAGAGTGCAAAACAGGAGCCTGTTGTGTCTGAAACAATTGTGCAAAAGGTGGAGGGGGTAAAGCATCTAAGCTTTGTCCAGCTGCAAGAGTTTTGGTGGTGTTTGCGTCCAAATTTGCATCATTCTCACTACGGGGCACAGCTGCAATTTTTCGATTCTTTCTGTGAGAGGCTTCAATAAGGGAGGCTAGAGTCTTTGGACTGGGAATTTCCCATTTTCTTTTTTGCGGAACCAACGATTTATCCATGGATTATGGAGGTTGGTTTCAAGTTGTAGTTTTTTTTTTTTGGCGACAATTATTGAATTTTCCCCTAACTGCTGCGAAAAATCATCTGGGTTACGAGTAGGAACAGTTGACATTCAGGTTGCGAAACAGAAAATAAGAGTTGGTGTTTCAAACAAGCTATCTGATTTTGCATTCCAAAGAGATATCACGTAACTTCTTTTAAATAGATAACAAGTTTTTCTTAATTATTTGGCTTTTATCAAATCTCTACAGAATAATTAAAAATATAGAATTCATTGTCAGAAAAAGTTCAAGCTTCAGTTATTTTGCTTTTGAAAGGGTTTTGTTTTTTGTTTTAAAAAAGAAAGCAAAGTTGAATCAAACAGATAACTAATAGCAAAAGCAATGAATATTCGACTCATAAATATTTTTGGTATATGTTGCTCCTCCACAGAGTCGGTGTACGGCTCTTTTGCAGCTGATTCACCGAGGTCGTGTCCAAGTCAGAAAAACCAAGTCTTCCTTCACACATGAAATGAAAACATACGGACCTCCAATCAATTCACCCTCGTAATAAATTTTGACTAGGTGTCTATCTGGTACATCTATTCAAAGTACTTATCAATTTTTGGGTGATTTATTTATCTCCTATTCTATTTACATTTTGGGTTGACTGCTACCAGCCAAACAGCAATCAAACATCAACAGGCACTTGACCACAACCACAACAACCCCACATATCTGCCTTTAATCCCTCCTAAACCATGCCTCCTAAGAAGCCCACTTCGTCACTCAATGCTAAAGATTTAGTTCTTGCAAAGATGCCTCGCTATCCCCAATGGCCAGCATTCATCATGCCTGACGACCTTATACCAGCAGGTGTTTTGCGTGCTAAGAAGAAAGCTACAAATTTCTGTGTTATTTTTATTCCAGACGGTGACTTTTATTGGATGACAGATAAATCTTTGGAACCATTGTCTACTGAAAGACTCGAGCAATTTCTTGATAAGGTACCCTCCCAATTTAAAAAGAACCCCAAGACCAAGAAGAATGGAAAGCAGTCAAATATAAATGAGGCCTTTGCAGCAACAGCTGGTTTGAATTTTGATTCCTTCATTAGTAATATATTCAACGATGAAAATGAAGAAGAAGAGGAGGAGGAGGAAGAAGCTGAAGAAGCTGAAGGTGAGGATGATGAAGAGGAGGCAGAAGAAGAGCAAAAAAGGGTCAAAATAGAAGAAGAAATAAAACAGGGAGAAGGAGCAGTTAAAGAAGATATTGAGGAAGACGATGAACCAAAACACAGAATACCTGATTCCCATAATGGTACCAGGTCTGAATCGTCTTCCGAGGTTTCAAACAAAAGAAAACAAATAAATGGTAATAAGGAGCAGACACCTTCTCCATCAGAAAAGAAACCCAAACATGAGAACAAACCACTAACTAGTGAAGAAAAACAGCACCAATTGTGGTTATGTCGGACCAAACTTCAGCGCACACTCATTCAGCGAAACCAACCATATACTCCCAAAGACACAAGTGGCTTGAAGCCACCAACAGCAGATGAATTACTGGTAGCGCGGTTAATCTTGTACAGGCTAGGAGATTTCCCTGTGAGTGTTGAATTGTTGAAGAAAACCAAGATTCATAAAGTCTTGAAGTGTATTTTACGAGATGAAACTTTGGAGTATCCCGAAAGCTTCAAGTTACATGAAAGATGTCACGAACTATTGGATAAGTGGGATAGCATGATTCAAAGTGTAAAAGCAGACAAGGAGTCACGAGAATTCAACGGCAAGAACAAGAGTTCCGCTGAGGAATCAGAGATCTCAGCCATTAACATCGAGAGGAAAGAAGATAGTGAAAGAGGAGATGGAGACAATGAGACCGAGTCTCCACTTGAGAGTGCAAATGATGTACCGGTTACAACAGTCTAGACCCAAAGATGTATGTAAATATATATATTAATGTATCAGTACTTAACGTTTAATAGTCAATGTAAATTGTAACATGAGAATAAACCTGTACACTTATAGACCGGGTAACAGTCTCAAATATACACCTGTCCAGTAAGAGCCCTACATTTACGCTGACGGTGCGCACCAATTAATGGGGAATATTCACCAGGACCGCCATACATTAATCTTGGAAAAAAAAATTTTTTTTCGGTGATGAACAAGACAACATTTTTTCATCGAATTTTTGTCTTCTCTTCTTTCTTTCTGAATCAATAACATCAATCAACTAAAATGGCTGAAGAAGAAGTAAGTAGATTATAATGAAGGCTTGACAACTGGCAAACACAAGTTGGTAGAACTTAAATATTATACAAGAGTTCTAGCAAGTGGAATGAGTCTTTGTATGGCTATTGAGATGGAAGAATCAGTTTTACTAACATTTTTCAGCACACCTTTGAAACCGCCGATGCCGGTGCCGCTTTGACCTTCCCAATGCAATGTTCTGCTTTGAGAAAGAACGGTCACGTCGTTATTAAGGGTAGAGCTTGTAAGATTGTTGACATGTCCACCTCTAAGACCGGTAAGCACGGTCACGCTAAGGTCCACTTGGTTGCCATTGACATTTTCACTGGTAAGAAGTTGGAAGACTTGTCTCCATCTACCCACAACATGGAAGTTCCAAACGTCCAAAGACAAGAATACCAATTGTTGGACATTGATGACGGTTTCTTGTCCTTGATGACTAACAATGGTGACACCAAGGACGACGTCAAGGTCCCAGAAGGTGAATTGGGTGACAAGATCCAAGCTGAATTCGACGAAGGTAAGGACTTGTTGGTTACTATCATCTCTGCTATGGGTGAAGAAGCCGCTCTTTCTTACAAGGAAGCTCCAAAGGCTTAAGTATGACGTCTCATTTATTGTTTTGTAATTAAATATAAAGAGAAAGAGTATCGACAATTGTAGTCCACTTTCTATAAATGGTCATTGTGTTTTGGCTTGCTCCCCGACTCGCGATTATATAAGCTGGGGCCAATCGTCTTATCACAGGAGTACGGCGCAGCTGAGCAATTTAAGCCTTGTCTAATTAATAATCACAATTGTTAGTTCCCAATACACTACCTAGCGCCATCACAAAACCGGGCTGTGACACCTTAAATCTTATCCATTTATTCGAGCCAAAATCGGCATTTTTTAAAAATTAAATCTCCCCGTGTGTGGTGATTATACATAAAACTTTCGGTGAAACAGTCATCTCTTCAGATCTTGGCAGCTGATACGCATTTCGTATTTTTTATTCTCGAACACATTTGTTCTAATATCCACAATTAATACCTTACCCGTTTGATAGGGCTCACCATCTATATGGGCACTTGCTGATCTCATTTTGGTAGTCTCCTATAATAATGTCCTCGCCAGCACCATCTATTTCATTTCAATCTGTATCTCCCAGCTTGGGACATAATGCACCTAGTGGTTCGGGAACTACGTCTTCGTCATCCACACCCACATCTACTCTGTCTTCAAACCCTTTATCATTTGTGGGAAATGCGCCATCGACAATATTGTTCTTCCTAGCATTAGCTATAGGGGTTGTGATTGCACTTGTGTTCATATTTTTCACAGTTCGATACTTTGTTAGATCAAAATATGGCTTGCATGTTTATCCTCTCCATCGAGACATATTTAATCCATCCTTAAGTAATCGGCGAAGTGGAGAAGTTGGTGGTCGAGGATCTTCAAGACAAACAGGCTTCTTCTCTTCTACAGTGGACAATGCTGAAATTCTTGAACAACTTGAGTTTATCCGAAGACAAGACTCAGACCAACGGCGTATGTTGGAACGGCGTATTGTGATGAACTACCGGCGTCATAGAAGAAGACGCGGTGGTCGATACTCGAAAATGAAGAAATTGACAGAAGAAGAAGTAGAAAAACTTTTCCCCAAGAAGGCATACCACGACTGGTTAAATGGCGGACAAGAGAGAGATCATAGACAACGTGATGGAGTGCTCCACGAGGAAAAGGAAAACTTCAAACTTCTGGATGTGGCTGATTTGAGTGAATCTGAAACTAATCAGCTTTCACAGATAGAAACTGCTAGGTCAACTGTCAGCATTGATGTATCTCCAATGGGAGCTTCGACCTCGGCGGTCAAAGAAAACATTGAATTGAGTGTGATTTCAAACGTCGAAGATGAAGGTGAGCTCCATTTTTCTTCTGGTTCATGTGCTATTTGTCTCGAAGTTATTGAGAACGAAGATATTGTCAGAGGATTAATTTGTGGCCATGTGTTCCATGCAGACTGTTTAGATCCTTGGTTAACAAAGAGAAGAGCATGCTGCCCTATGTGTAAACGTGATTACTACGCAAAGAATATAGATAACGCAGGAGAAGCGGAGGTTACCGAGGAAGGACCTTCAGCAACATCTGCATCAGACACAAGAAATCAAGAAAACGAGTCTCGAGTCGAAGCTAACGATGAGGCTGATACGATGGGTGAAGGGGATACCCACACTAGATCGGAGGCTGAATCTGATGATGCCAATAACATTGAATTTGACGTTGAAATGTTGAGGAATGACCCTGTCCTTTTAGCTATGCTTCTGGAATTGGCTCCAACAGAAGAACGTGTGCGTATATTACTTCTTCAACAAGAGAACATTGACGATGGAATTGAGCAGAAAGCGACCCAGTTAACAAAGAAGAGGTATGGTTCTTTCTTGAAGGTAATTTGGTGGAAAATTATGGGTGTGAGAAAGAGTGATATCTTCAACTGGTATGTTATAAATCTTGTGAGAACAAGACAGGTTGAAAGAAATGGGACACGGGAAGCAGGGGCAGGGGCAGGGGAAGAGGAAGAGACAGATCCACAAGAGACGCAAGAAGCTACATTAGAGGTCCCAGAGACCCCCCAACAAAGTGTTTCTCTTAATCTAACCAGCAATCCCGAAGATTCATCCACAACACTTTCAGATACCGAAGTACACCGCGATGTAGTAGAGCAAAGGGTTTAATTTAATAGTTTTAATGTATAATGCACGAACCATTTATTTTGCAACATTCTCGAGATTTTTTTTTTCTTTATTTGCAACTGTGTCAGATCGTCGCGAGTGTATCTACCGAAAATTTTTTTTTTCAATTTTTTCACTTACTTACCCCCTCACCTTTTCAATTACAAACTAAGGTACATTTTCTAGCAACGCCTAGCACTTGTATATTACGAAGAAAAACAAGCTACCATGGGTAAAAAAGCAGTAAAAATGGATTTGGGCTCGTTCCTTGCCGATGATTCTATCGGTGGGGGATCATGGGCTGATGAAGAGGTAGATTTGAATACCATCGGTGTCAGTGTTGGAAGCACTGCTGCTCCAATTGGCACTGCTGCTCCAATTGGTACGGCTGCCACCTCCAGCTCGTTCTCCAAATTCTCTGGTGGGTTTGAAGAACAGAAGCGTGAAAGAAAGGAATTTCCAATCCCAGATGCTCCTCCTTATCGTGCCAGAGTTGGTAACTTGCCTTGGGAACTTGATACAAGCCAAGTCGTCAAATTCTTCGAAGACAGAATGCAAATGCATGAAATTATTACTGACGTTGCTTTACCAATGGACAGAGAGACTGGTAGATTGAAGGGATTTGCTTTTGTTACCTTCGCCGAAAGAGAACTTTTGGAAGAATCATTAAACTTGAATTTGTCTGACTTCAACGGACGGAGAATATTTGTTAACGTTGCTGCCCCACAAAAGAACGATTTTGAGGGTGACTGGAAGAAGGGTGGCGCTTTGGGTAGCAGAGAAAGAAAACCGGAAGTTGAATTAGACTGGGGATCAGCTAGAAACACTCACCAAACTATGCCATTCAGGGAAAGATCGAACAGAGAAAGACCCGACAGAGGTGAAAGACCACCAAGAAGAGAAGAGCCAGACTTGGACTGGGGATCTGCTAGAAACACCCATCAAACTTTACCTCCAAGAGAAAGATCCAATAGAGAAAGACCTGATAGACTTGACAGACCACCAAGAAAGGAAGAACCTCAATTGGACTGGGGATCCGCCAGAGGCGGTGCTATACCCGCTTTCCAACCAAGAGAAAGAAGTAATAGAACCGAAAGACCACCAAGAGAAAAGAAGCCTGAGCCTGAATTAGACTGGACTAGAGGTTCGGCTTTACTGGCCCGTAACAAGCCATCTACCCCAAGACAAAAGGCTACAGAGAAGACTGAGGAACAACCAAAGCCCCAAAAGTCCTCGTTCAGCGTGTTGTCTGTTGATGACTCGGATGAAGAGGAAGAAACCGCACCCCCAGCCCAAACTGAAGCTGCTGCTACTGGCTTGGAATCCGCCACTGCTAAATTGTCGGTCGCTGAATCCAAAGAAGAAGGCTGGGAAGTTGTTGGAAAGTAATCAAGTTTTGCATTATTAAATTTTTGTAGATATTCGA
Organism: Teunomyces stri; assembly: GCA_030563165.1. Classification (NCBI taxonomy): domain Eukaryota; kingdom Fungi; phylum Ascomycota; class Pichiomycetes; order Serinales; family Debaryomycetaceae; genus Teunomyces; species Teunomyces stri. The sequence continues at coordinate 115,589 of JAKUBI010000016.1, forward strand.
TATATAATTTGTTATGTTTTATTGACTTTGTCTCATAGATTATTTTTTTTTCTGTATGGAATAGGGACCTAGATTTGCACACGAAAATTTGGAATCCTTAATAGTAATTTCCATCAATGACGGAGAGCAATAACTACAATATAAGGGAGGGAATAGAGAGCTTCTACTTAATTGATTCGAATCGTATGTATCCTCATATTGAATATACTGCCTTTCACTCAGTTGTATCAGTTACTAACCATAAGATGAGTATAATCCATCCAAGCCATCTCCAATGGATAACCTTCTAGTCCTATATGGGTTGGAACCAATAGCCAAATCATTGGCAAGAACTAACCCAGACGGATCTAAAGGTGTTAAATTGAGAAAATCTTACAAGAACCAGATCCTGGACTTACCAGGAAAACATCAGATACCCGGACCTACGCCAATCCCTCCAGGGCTCTTTGACCCCATGGTGGCACAAGCACCAGATATCATTAAGGAACTTGATCAAAATTTGCTCAAAAATGCTTTACGGTTTGAAAAGACACCAATTAATGGTATCCCAGGTTTCAACACCGCCGACTTAGCTATCAACGACCAACAGACTTTAATGCGTGGTGATGATATGTCGGAAGTGGATGAACATGGCCAAAAGAAGAACAAGAGAAAGAAGAAACAAGTCGGTGGTGACATAAAAAGACAAAACTTCTAGATCTATATAGTATTACGACTGCTTACGACTTCTATTAATTTATTTAATCTAATAATACAATTTTTTTCGAGTAAAGTCTATTCTAAGCTAGTAGTTGTGCTTCCCCGTAGCTCGCTAAGCTTAGTAAATCGAGCATATTTGCGAATTGGCTTGAGTGGCTTATTGATAATTTCCTTTGACCGTTTCTTTTGACGCTTGAACTTATTCTTGATTAACTTGCCACTATGGCTCAAAAGTGTTTTGACTGCCAATTTCTGATATAACTTGGCTATATCAAGAAAAGAGAGCAACTCTTGCTCTATCAAGAATTCCGGTAGGTTCAAAGGGAAACTTTCTACATTCAAAAGTCTCATGTAGCCATTGTTTAAACTGATCGAAATCAGAAGTGTTGTCGGATGCAATTTGAAAAGAACAACACTGAGATATTTCTTCGATCTCTTAACCATCTCATCCACTTGCTCCTGATATTCATGCTCTTCACTTGATCCCATGGAGCTAAAATCAGGCGACATCTTTGTTATACTGCTTTTTGATCGTCCAGAATCATCTTCAAACCTGACCTTGCCTGTACCTTTATTACCATTTGATAGACTCGATTCTTTCTTATCGGGTGTATCAAGAGTTTCCTGTTTGCCGTGATTTGCAATATTGAGAAGAGGACTTTTTTGGATATTGTCAGCTTTTCCAAAAATAAATGACATCAACTTCCGCCCAGTTATTTCATCAATCCTGATGTTCAACGGTCGTGAAGCAACTTCTATTTTCTCAATAATTCTGATACCACCAACAGACCTATTCATGCTCCAGTCTGCACTTATTAATTTAGTTTCGTCTTCCCCTTCAGAATCCTCCATTGGTTCAAGTAATGCCTGGTATTTGGCCTCCCGGAATAGGTTAAATATTTGCATCATTCCAATTTGTAACATATTAACATTAGAGCCATCTTCATTGATAGCTCTTCTAAATCTTCCATTAGCCAATGCTATATCGAGAATCGGCTCTCTATCATCTTCAAGAAGATGCATAATAATTTCGTCTGCTCCAATAAACCAATGCGCCTTAGGATGACTAGACGAGTTAAGGTGAATATCACCCGTTAAAATACTTTGCATCAAAAGAAGTACTTCTGTGACAATTTCGGCCTTCTCGAGATTAAGTGATAAATAATCATTTAAGTCTTCATTGGAAAGGTTGTTCTGTCTATACCCATAGTTGTGCGATAAAAAGTTGATCGTACGGTAGTACTTTTGTAATATTACCACTCGATCATGAATAAGCTCCATATCCTGGAAGTCGATGGAGAATTTTAGCTTATCTAACTTATCCTTCAACTTTTTGCTCATGGGCTCAGTGTAAAATAACAAATTCACAACAATTGAGAATAAGGTAAGATATTGCTTGGATGTACAAGAAATGACCAATTTAGGAATATCAATGTATAAGTTGTCAATAACTTGTGTTTCTTCATTCGAAGACGAGGAGGTTGTAGAACTGCCGTCATTAGATTCACCAACTTGGGTTAGTCTGCTGCCCAATGGCAGCAATTTTTCATAAATGAACATCATAGATGTTTTCTGAACTAATAATTTATCGGCACCAGCCCATAAACCATTCTTGCAAACTTCAATGCCCAACCAAGGCGGCCAATTTGATTTCGAACCGTAAGAAGTCTTGTTCAAAATCAAGTTGTCCGATTTAGCCAAATCGTCCTTGTGTAAAACGAATACGTTTGACTCTTTTAGAATAACCCCATATCTTGATTCTAACTCTCTTGCGTTTTCGATCAATTCATCTTCGGAATGGTCCTTCACTGAGATTATTTTGGCATCTATACCAGGAGCGGCTAGTATGACTACTGAGTCGGGCATTTCATCGCTTTGTAATTGAATCTGAGGTGATATCACCTCGATTTTAAAATCTTCAGAGAAAATGTTGCTAGATCTGACTTGTCTAAGTATATCATCAAACTTTTCGTATCTCTTCTTCGAACTGGATAATTTTTCTCCTCCAAATGGAATAGAAGACAACAGACTAATCAGTTTTTGTCCATCGGATGCTGTACTCTGATTGTCATTTTGCAGTTGGGGGGTCACGAGTTCCTGTAAAGTTCTTATTGATTCATGCGACAAATATTTGAGTAATGAACTTTTCATCTGCACAAAATGAATGTACTTCAACAAGAAATTCCTATTCTCTGCATTCCACTTGAGGTACATATTTATCAAAATGAATTTGTTATTAAAGTTTTCTTCACCTTTTACAAGCAACGTTGTCCTTGAGGCAATAGAGGAGCGTCTTTGTGTGCTCCATTTTCGTTCATTCTGTATTAATTCGTCATTAAGGAATTCGATCCGCTCCTCTAATTGAGAAATGGACTTATTGTTTGTTTTGTTACGATAAATTTGTTCCTGTAATTGAGCAATTCTATCTTTGATTAATTCAATTTGAGGTAGAAAGTTATTCTCTGAATTTAAATAACAATTGTGGATATCTTCATCTCCGAAACTATTCTCTTTTTTTGCATTATCTGGATCTGTAGTGTGGGTATCTCTAATATAAGAAAATCTCTTCGAGTACATCATTGGCTGAATATTGATTTCTCTTGGAGCATCCATTAACGAAGGTGCGAAAGCTTCTTCATAATCCTGAATATCAAACCACAGCTTATCGTCTTCAAAAAGATTGTATAACGATTCGCTATCATGGACATCAGAATTGGAATAAAGGTTTTGTTTAAAACGCGATTTAACCACCCTTAAATCAATCCCGGTAAGATGAACCTCACCAACATTAAAGTTCATTTTCATAAATTTCTTCTCTCTTGCAAGAGTTTCATTTATTTGGGTTCTTTGCTCTTTTCTCTGGTGCAAATCAACCACAAAGTTGTCTACCTTTGCCTTCATGCCAACAAATTCAATCTCATTTTCATCGGCTTGCAATGTTTCATCACGATATAAATGTGTGATAAACAAGGATTTGAAATTAAACTCAAACTTGTTAGTATACAAATGTTGAGAAAACTTTTTAGAGCTCTTCATTTCACCGAAGAGTTTCCCTCTTCTGATGGGTATCATCATATTTCCCGCAAAAAGTTTCCACCAACCAAAGAACATTTCAAAGGTTCTAGGTGATAGATAAATGGAACTAAGGTTAGTGCTTTGATTGGCATTGAATGAAAGAGCCATGTGAATGTAATCACTGCGAAACCCTTCATACGAATCGTGGCCTTTCTCAGTAAAACTAGGATTAAATAGCTTGACTTCATAATGTGGTTTGCTTTCATTGCTTCTTTTTCCATCAACTCCATTCCTTTGCAATAGGAATCCAACTTTAAAGTTGACTCCACCACTAAGATTTACCACATTTTTTTCTAAAATAAGACCACTTTGACTGCTTCCTTTCTGCAATTTCTGATCAAACATATAATAACCAAAACAAGAGGTTATGAAATCAGGCGAAGAAGACAAATAGATTACTTGTGAGCTATCTCGACTCCAAGAGTATAATGGGGTTGCCAAATAGTTTGGAATGTACCAACTAATATTCTCTGAATAAATGTCAAAGAATGATCTAGAGTCATCATTTTCGTTAATTTTCCACACAACATCGTTTTTAAAAGATAAAATGAAACCCGCTGATCCCTCAAGTAAATCATATGGATCACGAGACCCCTTGAATGCCACTTCCAACTGATTTGAGGTTTCAACTTTAAATCTTCCGTGAATAATAAGGCGTATCTTGTCCCAAAATCCCAACTTTGGTGATGGATCCACTGGCGGTTTAGAGAATTGATCAAAGTTCAACATGATCTGCTGGATTCCAAATTGGTAAGACTGCCCCCAGACAAATCTACTGGGTTGTTGGGTGTTAAAGGAGCATTCCATATCTGTGAATAATTTTACTGAAGATAAGGATTTTTCAATGAATAATGTATAATACTTGTCAATCTTATCCCAACTCAGAGATAAGGGAACAGTCACCTCTCGAATATTTTCTTTGGTAGTCACTAAGTCCTCGGCTATTATTAGGTGTCCTAACATTTGTAAACTAGGTTTAGATTCATTATTTCCTGGAACATGTAGTAGGGGTAAGGGATAATCACGCAAATGGACTCTTAACTCATTCAACTTGAGGTCTACAAATGTAGGGATCATTAATGAAAATTTTGAATCCAAAGGTATACCTTGACCAATTTTATGGAGAAATTCAGGTAACTTCTTCAAATCAAATTTAGTTGTAGCAATGCTTAAATCAAATTGATCCATCAAAATTGAAAGAAGGGGAGCATGCATCTGATAAGTCGCAACATTCTCATTGTTAGATGAATCAATGAGGACCTCGTTGCCAAAGAGATGTTTCTTATTTTGAATAACCTCTTCTCTCAACCTCGATTTGTACGCTCTAACCTTTCTGATCCAACTTTTCGAAATGCTATGTTGTAATCTTTCAAGCTTCTCCTTTTCCAAGTCTGCATTCAACTTAGAAGTCTCAATAGCTACTTCATAGAGGGAAAATTGTTCAAGTCTTTTTCTCTGTTCTACCAACCCCAATTGGAAAATCATACCCAATTCGGTTTCAAAAGGATCATCCTCCATTTGAAATCCTAATTTATTCGAGAGAAGTCTGATATTTGGAAGTTTAACAGTGGATGATTCTTTTGGATGGACATTCTGACCATTCTTATTGGTCTCATTTTTTATGCAAAGAAGCAAATATTTGGCCACCTTCATTGCAATCGAAAGATTATCAAACAACTTGTATACCACAAAGCTGTGAGGTTGAACTAAACGAATTGAATTCGTTAAGATCTGTATTTTATCTGTTGAGATACTTTCGTTAATTAGGCAGTTGAGAGAATCAACACACAACAATCTGCACCATAAGTTGTCAACTAATGGTGAAACTGTTAACAATCTCAAAAATTGGTTTGTCACTTGAATCTCTCCGTTATTCAAATGAAAAAAGGATTCAAATAGTTGCAATTTGAGTTTGAAGTCATTATCCATCTCAAATATGGAATTAACCCTTTTAACCCCAAATCTGACATTGAGTACATCTGTCAACGGTCTTGAGCCATCGGTTGTCGTATAAATATTGTTGTCTTCAAACTTTTTCTTATCTGAATTCAACTTCGATTGGATCATTCTCAACGGCTTCAAGACAAATTCCCGAGCAAGATAGACAGCTCCAACTATTGTCATTAGCTTGTATTTATCATAAAGTAACAGTAATTGGTCTAACTCTCCATCAATCTTGAGGATAGTTTTATCTCCGTCTTGTACAGCAGTAACTGTAGTGTCCATCAGAGGGACTTTGACAAATGAATTGGGTTTTTTCGATTCTAAGTCGGACAATGTGTTTATCTTCATGTTTAAAAGGTTTATCGTAAATGCCCAATAAGTAGAACTCATACCAAAGGAAGTCAAAGTGTCAAATGAACCAGCTGTGGGCGATGTTGCTGGGGTAACTGAAGAAGTGGTGCTTTCATTGTCCAGATTATCTTGGTTTTTTTGTTTGTCATCCAATACCATAGATACCTTTTCCAAAGTTACTTGAACATATCTCAACCCATGCAAATCTTTTAGGTGGTCATGATCAAGGTTATCACCACTAAGATTTGATAGCTTTTCTTTGGGTATCAAAATAGATCGAGAACCTAGAATAATGTCAATTGAGAATAAGGTAATCCGTAGTTCCAATAGCCAACTTGGCAAATGAATGGATATCTTCTCCGCCAAATTCTTGAGTGCCACTTCAGTAACGGTGTCGGACTCGATTGAGTTCCGGAGAGAAACAATTTCTGCGATGAACCATTGGTTGACAGTTCCTATACTGATAAAGTCTGCAACCAGTGACGTGACATCTTGAAGTAAGGTATTGATTCCATCCATAATATCAAGTTTGGATAAATTAACCTTGATATCATCAACCTCTAAATCTGCTTTAAATTTCAAGTTTTGCAATATATCACATTGCAAGATAATGCTTCTAGTCTTGAACACATTATAGTCGATTCGTTTTGAATTTTGAGCAGAATGCTCTAATGCTATTGGCTTTTCCAAATAGTTAATGGTAGGCAGAATAACATTACATTTTGCATTATATGTCCTCAATTCTGTAGTTAATAAATGAAAGTTCAAGAAGGAATAAGAAAAGTTTAATAACTGAACCCTATTTTCCATCAGATTGTAATGTCGTATGATAAATGATGGTTGTTCAATATCCAACTTCATATTGATTCGAGGGTAATAGTCATTTAGAAGTTTAATCAATTTTCTTTTGAAAACCTTTGAGTTGCTTTGTGAGTTGGGAACCATATCTACTTCAGTATCGTCGTCACTTTCATTATCACTTGGTTGAGTCGCCTGATTCTTTCTTTTCAAGTCCTCTAATTTTAACCACTTTCTGAGAATTGCCATGTTATAAAATACTTCACTGATCTGTTCTGTGGACAAATCTAGAATTGGACCACTTACAGAAGAGTATAATTCTAGAACACAACTTTTGAACCCACGTCCATGTACCAAGTGATCAAGAATGTTTGTCTTGTAAGTGAATGAATAATTTGGTATACATAATATTTCATATGAATTCTTTCCAACATTACCACCATGCAAGGAAACCAATTTTGAACTGTTCAATTTGAGTAATTGAATTGATGATGTGAGTTGAATTGGGATATCGGTCTGTGGGTTAAATAAAACTTCAAACCCTGCACATTCTTTATGTAATTTAGAAAAGTTGAACGAAGATGACTTTATGACAAGCTCTAGACTAGATTTGGGATTTGTCGCCTCAAAATATGGTGTTGTTGATTTGTGGTTTAACGCATCAATATATGGAATCTTCTCAATCTTCATGTTTTCTAGATGTATTGAAACTTCTGAGAGAGTAGAATGTATTCTGTTATGAAGCATGATCCATCTCTTTAATTTTGCAGCTTCGTCTTCTTCTAAAGACGATTTTGAATCCAGAGACAAAGTATTAGGTTTGTTGTGAATGAGATGTTTGTATATATCAAACGCGGATGCACTAATATTGTTAACAAAGGCTTTTACCGTGATATTTTCCACCGTACCTTCCGTTAGTTCTACGGATGTGGTAAGTTGGATCTTGGAATTGGAAACTTCAAATGGTACGACCGAAGTCGAGTTGATATTATATGATAAGTTGTTTAGCAACAAAGTTACCTTGAATTTCATTGTGTTAAAATGCCTCTTGCTGTATCTAGATGATAATTTAACCTGTAGAAACTCTATGTTTGAGATGGAGAAACCATTGGAAAGGGACGCATTTCGAACTTCGACATCAAGGGATGAAATTAGATGAATTAATTGACGAACAATACCTCTTGCAACCCAATTCTTTGGTAGCACAATGAATTTTTTGGTTAGTGGTACATCAGATGATTTTTTGTTTTTGGATTGTTCACCAAGTTTACTCCGCAAAGAGACCTGGACTCCATCAATGATCAATTTTCGGGTATTTCCCCAAAGTCGGAACCGTAAGGATCGTACTGTAAGGAAGTAACTTTTGGTTCCGATAGTTATACCATTGAACAGAAATCCATTATTTAAGGTCACGGAAGTAATGTGAAATCCGGTAACCTTGAAGATAAGGTACCAGCCCGTTATCCAACCAACAATTAGAAGACAACCATAATATAATAATCTATCAGTGAAGAACATTCCAGTTTATGCTCTGTTACTATTGGTCTTTGAAACAATGTGCGGTTAATGTGTATCTGTTTGAATATATGTAGTGTGAGTCCTTCTACCACATCCTTTATGATTATCTTACTGTTTTAGCAGCTAAAATTTACGAGTCTAAATCCAGTATTGAATGTTATTGTCACGTTTTTTATATTAGGGCTTTAACCTAATTCTTGTGTTTTCAATTTGGTCCTAAACAACCAATTAATGGTAATACACGACTATATTTGTATGCACACCTTATCGTTTAATCTCTGTTGCAATAGTGAATCTGAGACTTTTTGAGTCCTGTACATACACCTAACGTGACTTGCATGCTGGAGAATGAAAAATTTTCTATAGCCTATACAAAAAAATTAACGAGATCCCTCTAATCTTTTTCTTTTAATACTACAAGATCAAAAGTACGTAATGAAGTTATACCTTGCTATGAGCAGGCAAATGTCAAGACCAGCAGGACGGATGTGGATGGGACACCAACATTAGTCTATCCCCAAGTGGAGAATCCAGTTAGTTGTGTTTTGATGGAAATGTTTCAAAAAGATTGACATACTAACATTTTAGTGGCTGCTTCGTTACCACACCCAAAGATTGTCAAGAAGTACAACAAGAAGTTTAAGAGACACCACTCTGATAGATACCACCGTGTCGCTGAAAACTGGAGAAAGCAAAAGGGTATCGACTCTTGTGTCAGAAGAAGATTCAGAGGTACCATCCCTCAACCAAACATTGGTTACGGTTCAAACAAGAAGACCAGACACTTGATGCCATCCGGTCACAAGGCTTTCTTGGTCAGAAACTTGAAGGATTTGGACGTCCTCTTATTGCACACCAAATCTTACGCCGCTGAAATCGCCCACAACATCTCCGCCAGAAACAGAGTTGAAATTGTTGCTAAGGCTAAGAAGCTCGGTGTCAAGGTCACCAACCCTAAGGGTAGAGTTGCTTTGGAAGCTTAAGTGTGTTTTCGAAACTTAATCCATTACATAAAACATAAGTATGTATTAATCCAATGTACATTTACGTTAAAATCCAGTTTGAAAATTATTCAATTAAGTCAAGCGTAACAAGGTGTTTAAGTGTTTTAATATTTTATTCCAAATACAAGAATAAGGTATGATGCGGCCTTCAATGTGTGCATTTATTCACCTCAACCACATAGCCCATACCAAGAAAATGAATGCGCAATTGAATAAAGGCTAAATTTACGGTATATATAACTACACCATCCCCCGATTTAAGATTTCGTCTCTATCATAATTCAAAAACAAACCTCCTAGACTTGGCTACTATCTTCTTCTAACGCTACCCAGGTAAGCTACAGAACTCACTTCAGTATGGTGATGCTTCTTGATTTTGTAACCAAGTTCACACATTCCATTTGCTTCCAACTTCAAATCAGAACTTGAACGCAAAATGCGCTCATAATTTGCCACGGATTTAGGTTCGGACTCCTGTGGGACTTGTTTTGTAGATTCGGCTGGAGTCAGTTGTGGCACGTTTCCCACGTCACTATCCTGTTCCTTGTTATTCTCTGTATCCCCTTCAGCAGCGGGTGCCTCTTCCACTGCTGGTAAATTAACCTTAGGGTCATCCAACATCAGTCTAACTTTATAATCGCCAGTTGAATCAAGTGACGATGTACTAATATTCGCAAACGATTCTTTCTGTAACTGCAACGGCGAATGGGTTAAAGACGACGCAGAATGAACGGAGTCTGTGTCCTTGGACTCTTCTTTGCTTGGGGAATCAACAGTAGTAGCTGCTAAATCAAGCATACTTCTAAATGGAGTAGTAATTGAGGTATCAGAATCATCCGCATGGTGGTGTGAAACTGTTCCTCTTCTAGAAGGGGCCCGAGAACTTGGGACTGAAGATTGGTTCGAGTTTATCTTTTCACCGGATCCTGGCAACACAAACGGATTAACATCTTGATCTGGATGTTCATATAAACACATCTCCAAGCCAGTAAACCATGGATCTGCAAATAAGCTTTCCAAAGTGTATCTACTAGATTCAGATGGATCGCAAAGTTTCCAGGCAACACGTGAGGCACCACTTGATTGGAATTGGGCTGCCCATTTGAATTCCAGACCTGGTCCCTTGGTTGAATCCTTGCAAGTCTTGAAACAAGGATGATCTGAACAATATCTGTCGTGGTTGAACTTGTAATCTCTGTAAGAGTGGTCTGCTGTAGAAGCCTGCTGGAAAGGTAATGAGCCATAAACGATACAGAACAATAACATTCCCAAACCCCAACAATCCATCTTGAATGGGTCATAAGGAAAGTTCTTTGCTTCCAGGGAAGATTTCTCCTTGAGAAGCATAACTTCAGGAGGTGAGTATGGTGGGGAGCCAAGGTAGATGTGGTGTAACTTCACTTCAGTTGTAAAGTCGTGAGGCACTTCATGGCCGTAATCACTAACACCAAAGTCGCATAACTTGGCCACACCATTGGCGTCAATCAAGACGTTTTCTGGTTTCAAATCACGATGAACAATGTCTTTGTCGTGTAAGTACTTGAGCCCATATGAGATTTGTTTGAATATACAATACTTTTCATTTAATGGTTGACGCTTCCAGCCTGGCTTGACAATAGTTCCAAACAAATCCCCGCCAGCGCAAAATTCTAGGACGATACCCCAGCCACGAGTTATTGTTTGGTGTGATTGGAGTCTAACCAATGCCAATGTATCGCAGACATGTCTTGAGTTGGAAAGCTTCTTGGAAATGATATACTCTTTGGTCACTCTGCGATAGAAATCCTCATCAGTTTCCTTAGTCAAAAGAGTAAACTTCTTCAAAGCGTAGACCTGACGTTTCTTGTTGATAGCATTAATGATTCTAACATCAGAAGAGCCACCATCACCCAACTTCTTGGAAGAGACATCTATTTCAAAATCTTCAAACAAGTTCACGTGTTCCTGTTTCATGTCATCAGGAAGGTAATCGTTGGGGTCGGCCACTGGGTTAGCCAAAACTCTCTGGCCATCATTGACACCTGAGAGATAAAAACTGGTATTCTTAGGCATCTCCTGTGGGGTATTCTTGTTCAAACCGTAAGGATTGTACACAATCTTGTCGCCGTGGTGAGTGTCTGAAGCTGAAGGAGGGTTACTGTCTCCATTTGCCGCCTTTAACTGGCTTCTAGTAGCATTCTTGTTAGCAATAGACTGTAAGTGAGCTACTGTCTGCGCCTTTGAAAGTTTCTTGGGTTCCTTTTGAGCAATCAGGGACAGTTGATGGGGGGCTTGGTTGTGGTGACGATGTCCATCGCTGACGTTACGTTTCAACTGGCCTGGATTCGAGTTTGACCGTTTGAGGGACATGAGAGATGGTGTCCTTGATAATCTTTCTGGTCTGTCTGACGTGTGGTTATGGTGGTGGAAAAGCTTGGAAAGTCCGGTGTGTGAGCTGGCACTAGACAAGTCCGACTCGCCTGATGCTGACGGTGATGACTCCTTCTTGAATAAGTTCCTGAAGGAGTGGTGCGTCTTCTCGTTGCTAACCTTCATTGTATGTTGAGTGGATGGTAAAATGTGTGGAAGAATATGGTGGTCAGTCTGGTTGCAGAAGAGGGTGGGCCGGGTATTCAAAAAAAATTACCAAAAAAAAAAATGCCGCCGGTCGAAACGTCAGTTATCTATAATGTGGGAATGGTTGAGAAGTTGATGGGTGCTTGTATCAAGATAACGGAGACTTATGGAGGCACGGTGTTTGTGAGTATAACGGTAAGTAGATGAACAAATTCTGACAAGATCTGTTGAGTTTTTTCGAGGGTCGGTTGCGAGATTAGCGGGATGAAGGCATACTTTTTTGTGTCGTGCATTACACTCTAATTATTTATTACGCTAATACTTTTGCCCCGTGGTAAAGCTCTTAGGTAAGAGGGATCTCGCTAGGTACGGTGTAAAGTGCAAACTGACGAAGGGGTAGAGAGATGACCTTCCCCTATACTACCTGTACAAGTTACTGTTTTATATTTCTCCTGCGGAGCCTTGAAGTTCTCGTAAGGGATTCTGAACACGAGCCCGCTCATTAGTCGATTTGCTTTTGCGTCGTGGTTGGCATTCTGGGACCAGGATGCAACATGGTGGACCCCATGACATCATTGTTTGAGGTTCCCCTAAAAAAATTCTTTCTACATAGAGGAAATTCTTACGGCATATTTCTCGGAACAAGCCGGGGAGGGGTGGGGAATGTTCACGGGTGGGTTCCATACATGGAACAGAGTAGCAAGACGCATTCTGATTGGCCCACCATGTTGCGGAGGAGAGGTGCGGAGGATCAGCAACTGGTATCTAAAAAGCTTAGTCGGAAACCCCCTGGTTGAGACCACTTACATTACATTTCTAGTCGGCGTATTTCAATGCATCGGGGTGGGGGGACGTTGCTATGAGCACCAGCTGAACAAATTTGTTCTGCCGTTCTCATTTCAAGATATCAACAAAAAGGTATATAAATAAGCTAGTATATGGTATTCTAGTACAATTACAAAACAATATCATTATAGAAAGTAAATATTATCGAGAAAGAAAGGTTCGATAGAACTGATTGGTTCTATGTTTCAATTTCCCGCAAAAACCCACCTGAGTGGCCCTTTTTTTGTTTTATCTTTGCTTTTGACATTACGGGAAAATAAAAGATGGGTATGATTGAAAAGTCATTAAACACTTTCTTCATCTGAAACCTTGTGGTTTCTCTTAATCTTGAAGAATCTGATACCACCGTTGTCTTCTGGCTTTGGTTCAGCAGGGGTAGCTCTTGTGAAGGAAGATTCGTCACCAGCGGCACCTGAGCTTGGAACAACAGGTGGAGCAGCTTCGTTGTAATATCCACCATTGTTGTTGGCCTTGATTGTGGCATAGTACTTCTTGTAAGAATTAACAATGTTCGATGAAAAAGTGTTGATCCAAACGAGCAAAAGACAAGTAAAAGCAGCCCATGTAATAGCCAATGACTTCACCCCGATGTGAGCAGATAAACCAGCATCGTGGAAAGCATTTCTAGCAAGTACAACTACACCGGTTTGGAATGAGGCAAATCCTGCCAAGAAGAACAAGCCAAATGAAACCAAGACAATAACAATCTTGTCAACCACTTCGATACAGAAGCCCAACAAGCTGATAATGAAGGCCAATCCGGTGAAAGCAAGTGAAATTAAAGTGAAGGCAAACGAAAATCTTGACAAGAAGTAGTAAGTGTCTCTGTTGTTAACAAATTTGTCAGGAACATTCTGGCTGGTACCAAAGTTGTCAACAGGGGAGATGGCAAATGCAGGGCCCAAGATACAATTGGAGTAGTCATTCTTTTGACAAACACCCCAGAAGGTCCAAGCAGACTCTTGGAAAGCCCCTGGAATGTTCGCGGTGTCGGCAGACAACCAGTAGAATTTGTTCAAGGGGGTGTGGTTTGACGAACCAGCCAATACCGTGAATAGCAAGAGCAACGTAGTACCCGCTAAGAATAACAAGTTGAACAACGTCAAGATTATCTTCATTATGGATTGTCTTGCAAAAAAAAGAGATATGTTCTCGCAGTTTTTTCTAGCTGACGTATGAATCGAGAGAAAGTTGGCTTATATTATAACCTCGCACTTTGTTTAGATGATGGGTAGTTGTTTTTTTTTAACTTGTATGAGCTACTGCATATTTTCCTTCCTAATTTGGTTGTTTTCCAAACAAAGACCCACTCGTTACTAAAAGTCATTCAATCTGGCCCAAATAGGAAATGGCCAAAGCCACATGAAGCGGCTGGAATCTTCACAGGCAACCCCAGAAGGATACGAATATTCTACTTACTGCATCGGACACCTGACACCTTTGTGTGATTGCTATTCTAGCCATTACGTAGAAACCGTGCAGCAGTTGGTGACTTTTCCCGCCTGTGCGTGCTTGTACGTCACAAGAGTCGAAAAAATTACTTTGTTTGCTTGCGGTGGATATTTCACTTTAGCCATTTGCACTGCACTTACCCTGCCCCGTTCTGACCAACCTCGCTCGTCACTCGCACTCGCTAAAAATAGTCATTGGGTTGCTTAGGCTGAATTTCATCGCCTAATTTAGTTGAATTCTTTCAGTTCTTGCATTATATATACGGTCTACCTCTTCTTGGTGCCGTGGTTGTTGTTATCACCATCATCATCAGCAGCATCGCCCCATCTTAAGCACCAACCATACCAAGTTCTCTCCAAACACTTTTGCGGACGCTCAGTACTAGTGCTGGTGCTAGTACTTGTAGTCAGTGTGGTAGTCTTCTTAACTGTTGAACTTGAAATTGTACGAGTAGATGTGAAACATTTAGTGCTGTTTTCTCTACTCATGCTACTAGTTTGACTCCAACTTCTACTTCTTGTGCTCTTCTTCTTTCCTGGTAATAGTGGGTTTGGTAACAATGGTTCGTCATCGTCATCGTCATCGTGACTAGTGAAACGCCAGTTAAAGCAGTCTTGACATGGTGGCTGCTCAACACACTTGGCTGTTTCATTGTATGCCATGATAATATCGTCAATGACAGTATGGATCCGGTGGTTCAACAAGTTAACTCGCCACCCCAAGTCACTGACAACATCATACACGCATTGGTACCCAGTATGACATGCAGTTTCCATGGCATAACCTCCAACATTGCACGATGAGCTTGCCCCGTTGCACACTCCCATGTATATAGGGTCTGCAGTGTTACCAACGTGCCAGATATTCTCCATGTGGCGTGGAAGCCCCGGTGGTTGTGGTAAATGAAGTCTCTTTGTTGCCAACATTTCACCAGGGGCCTCGAAAGCCACCACAGGTAAGCCATATGTTCTCCCCACGAGCGATGCTAGAGATCCGCCAAGAGAATGACCCGTAACCCAGATATCTGTGGTTTCAGGGGGATATAATGCAGTTACATTGCGGTAAATATCCAATGCTGCCTGGTAGTACCTGTCCTTACGCATCAACTCTTTCTCCAAACAATCCTGGTTACAGGTATATGTCTTTTCGTAACAATCACATACCGTTGTCCACAAGTAGCCAACTCGAGCACAGCAACACGAGAATAGTAAGTTATCGTTAGTCTTATCATTTCCTGCTGTCTCATCACTGCCGCCTCCAGGCAATACCGCACCTGATGTGCCCTTGAATCCAATGACAACTGTCTTGTTATCGTCACTAACAAAGATATGCCCACGTAACCCCGTATCTTCCCAACCAAAATTGACGTCACTATTCTCTGTGTCAGGATCCCATCCTCCAACATCTATCCAGTCCAGTTTATTCTTTTCGTCCTCATTTTTGGGAAACCGAACGTAGGCATTGGACGAGATGGTCGCAAGTGAAACGATAGTATCACGGTCTTCCATATCAGGAATTGAAATCTCTTCCTCCGGGTCCCACTCGAGGTTGATCATGTTTAGGATGTGTGGATTGCCCTTGACTTGGAGTGCGTAGTTCAAGTAAGAGTCAAGAAAGCCTGGTGTGTGTCTCTCTTTGAGTCGTATAGCTTTGCCTGGTTTTGTTGCTGCTCTTATTGGTATCGAGATTGTAAATGGGTTCTGATCAGCATACACTTCGGGCCAGTCCCATTGTGATAATACAGAGTCCAAGTTCTCCGGGTCGGAGTTCTCATCGCGTTTATGGACGATGGATTCAAAAAAGGAAGAGTGCTTCGATAAGTATTGTGGGGTAATGTCTAACCACTTCAGTTTACTGGAGTCTTTGCTTGTTCCGTGATGACATATGTGCTTGAGGGAGAAGTTAGTCGATGAGGGAGGAGTTTGTGGTGGTGGTGGCGTCCATGGTGTTTGTAGCAATGTAACGGTCTCTCTATGTTGCTGGTGGAACCAAAGCCATATGTAAAGGAATACCACTGTGAATGTTGTGGGAATCCAGTATTGTACTACTCGGGACCGTTGCCGAGTGTTGTGTTTCTCCATAGTCAAATAAAGGACTGTGGCAGATCGTTATCTTTTCGTGACGCACTGTAGAGATACGCAGGCAAACATACATTGATAAGGGAAAAAAAAGGTACAAGCATCAAGCATGAATCTATATATATTGTACAACATCAATGTCCTTCTCCTCTAACAAGAAGTGACGCAGGGCCACCAAGCGGATATCCTTGATGTATTTCGGACAATCACCGTTCTGTGATTCATCGGCGTAGCTTGCAGCCAAAATATTGTGCAAGATACTCAAGGAGTTGCCGAGCACATGTGCGTCAAGTATCTTCCGCTTATAGAATCCGTCGATTATGAGGGCCGTAAACAAATCTCCACATCCACTAAAGCCACAAGGAAGCTCGTCGATCTCAATAGCAAATATCGAGTTGATCTCTGCATTGTAGCCTATACCATACAACTTGCCCCCGATTCTTATTGAAGAGATAACAATGTATGGGACCTTGTATGTAGAATGAAACTGCTGGAGTGCAGTCTTTAATGTGTCCCATGAATCAATGGTTGAGCCAGTCAATGTCTCAAACTCAAACTGGTTTGGTGTTGTTAATGTCACGTAACCGGTAGCAAAGAGTTTCTTATAGGCAGCTACGACTGTCTCTGGTACGTATAGACGGCCATTGTCGCCCATGGCAGGATCCACCACCCATATTGGAGGTACTGGTGGATTCAGATCAAATAGCAGGATCAAATAGTCATGAACGACATCCAACACTGCGGCATTCGGAGCGTAACCTGTTAATATGACGTTATATTTTAACTCAACGACCTCCTTTAACCCTTCAATCAACTCTCCAATCAACTCAGGACTCGTTGCCTGTCCCTCGAATCGCCCATACCCCGGATGGTTCGAGTAGTTGGTGGTATTCACCGCATCCACATCCCATCCACTATACTGTAAAGGAAACACCGTGGCTCGATTACCAACGTATCCGTGCACAACATGCGACAGGATTGCCAACAAGGTCTTGTCTTCCATGTATGTAGTCCTAATCTTGTTCTTGCGCACGACTTGGCCACCCACCTGTAGTAGTTTTTTTTCTTTTGAAAAAATAAATTGGATCGTAGCGACCACTTTCGAGATTGTTTATCAACTGTATCTATCCATGTCCCTCAAGGAATCTGCATTCATAGACGTAGGATACCCAGTTCTTGCCACTAAATTCATCAACAACAAGACCGTTTTGTTGGCTGGTGGAGGTGGTGAGGGAAACAATGGGATCCCCAACAAAATCACTGCTATCAAGTGTAGCTTCAAGGTCAATGATTCAAAAAGAAGATTACAGAAATTTAGAGAAATCACATTGCCGTCTAATGAAGACTCCCCCCAATGTTTGGATACGGCGAAAATTTTGGATGATGATTCCAGTAAGTACTCAGTATTTGTTGGTTGTAATCAATCCGCCCAACTTATCAAGTCAATGAACATCAACAACAACTTGAGAAAGTATGTCTTTAGCAACGACGAACACTTGAGATTCATTGATGCAGCCCAATTGGAGGAAGATATTGTCGGTGACACCGAAGATTACCCCAAGGTCATCCGCTTGTCTCCTTCAAATTCCGTCGGTTGTTTGATGACGTCCTCGCCTCCCTCTCAGATCTACATATTTAATCCTGACTCATTAGAACTTGCCAAAAAATATAAGCCTGCGACAGATATCGAGATTAGAGACTTCCAATTAAATCCATTCGACGATGGCCAGACCCTTTGCTACGTGACCACGTCATCCATTGAAACCATCTCAACTACCACCACCAACCTTTTGGAATCAACCACCAAAAACGCTGCTCTTTCAAAAGAATTAAAATCCTATACCTTGTCCAAAATCAAATTTATTGATAACGATAACGTCTTGATTGCAGCAAGTTTGGTTGGCTCGAAGGGTGCGGTCTTGTTGCAGTATTCTCTCGTTCAACAAAAAATCACCAAAAGAAATATCATTTCCAAATCTTTCAACAATATTGTCTCGATGGATCTTTCGACACAACAAAACTTGATTGCCTTGGCCGGTAACGATTTGTCTGTCTCGTTTATTAAACTTAGCACTTTGAAACCAATCAAGACATTTAAAAAGTTACATGCATTTGCCATTACAAGTGTTGCATTTTCACCAAATGGATCAAAGCTTGCCACTGGTAGTGCTGCCAATACACTTCATGTTTTTAAGATTCCTGACAATTTTGCTTACGGTAAATCAACTTTGGGTAGCATATTCCAATATCTTTTCACCATCTTACTTATTGGTGTTGTTGCTATTCTCTTACAAAAGGGTCATGAAACTGGAAAACTCGAAGAATACATGGAACTCTCAAAAAGATATGGTGTGGAGTATGGTAAAATCGGTTTCAAATATGCCGAGATTGGTTTGCAGTATGCCGAGGTGGGATATGAACACGCCTTAAAGTACGGGGAATTGGGCTATACAATTGTCAAGGAAAAGATTGATGCGCAGCTCTCAAAGACTAATTCTGAGACCAATCCCGACGAACATATTAAGGTTGACGCTTGGACAGATATCCCTTCCTCGAAGAGTACTGCTGAAAGTGACAACTATATCAGCAACTCTGAAGTTGAGTTCCATACTTCTACTACATCCACGGCATCTGTTCCCACCCAGGGAACCATTTATGACCATATTGAGATCAAGCAAGTGACCAGAGATGTTAGTGAAGAAACTAAGAAGGAAGACTTTAACTCAGAGTCGTTTTTCGATGGTAAAGAATATGTCGAAGAAGTTACCAACGTAGTTGAATCGACTACCTTGTCTGTTCAAGGGGAAACTGTCTCCTTGGAGACTTCTGTAAAAGAGCAATCAACTCGAAGTGAAATCTCCTCTGAAGTAACAACAAGTTTGACTTCTACTATAGTTGCTTCTGAGCCTGAGCCTATGGTGGTACCAATCTCTTCAGAACCAGTTTCCTCGGTCAAGTCTGTGGAAGATCCTATTAAGATTGAAGAAACTCTAGAAACAAAGCAAGAATCTTCCATTCATGATTCTGCCAAGGAAGCACCAATTGAATCAACCATAGAGTCTATTGTTGAATCAAGTGTTCAATCCACTGTTGAATCGATTCCTGAGCCTGTTGTTGAATCCACGGTTGAACCTGTTGTTGAATCCACGGTTGAACCTGTTGTTGAATCCACGGTTGAACCTGCTGTTGAATCCACAGCTGAATCTAAAGTTATAAACGAAAAGTCAGAAGAGTACTCCAGTCCAGAATCTTTCAAGGAGGAGCCAGTGCTGCTCGACGAACCAGTGGTTGAAACAGTTGAAATTGTAAGTACTACCAGTGCTCAAACTAGCGTGGTATCTGAAGTGGTTTCATCACCAATCTCTTTGGCAGCTGAAGCTTCTGAGGAGCCAGTTAGAGAAAGCAGTACTAATATTGAGAAACCAGTTATTTCAACAGAGGTTGTTCTGAAAGTTGACGTAGAAATTCCTGTTGAGTCTACAAAACTGGTTGAACAGGTTTCCCAAGATGTTGAATCGGCCGTTGAGTCTTCTGTTGAACCTGTTGCTGAATCTACTGCTGAACCAACGGTTGAGCCAACTGTTGATGTGGCATCCCTGTCTACCAGCGAGGAATCTTCAACAATCATTATGAAGGATACTTCCACTGAACCTGCTCCCAAATTGGCATCTTCATCTGTTGGAGACGTGTCCGTTGAATCAGAAGTCAAGGAAACATCTACTTCTGTAGATTCTCCTGTTTCTATTGATACAGAAAGCCCTAATGTATCAACTACTTCTACTCCTGCCGATGCTGTTGTAAATATCAAGTCAGAGCTGACCCTGAAAACCTCCATTGAGACGGTGGTTGATGAGGTAACTGAACTGACTATTGAAGAACCCGAAACTGTTAGTGCAGCCAGTTCCAAGACAGAATCACCAGAACTAAAGCAAAATAAAAGCTCCAGTATTAGTGCTGCAACTGATACAAATACAAAAGCACCTGAGCATGATGAGTTATAAATAGTATAAGTTGTAAATGTGAATACTACTGCATATGTTATTTCTGGTAACAAATCGAGATCGAATCGGAACGCGTCATATTAAAGTAAGACGAGTGGCAATTTGAGAATGAGTTCCAACCCATTTAACCGGAATCTAGAAAGTATTACAGATACATCTGATTGGCAGAGTACGAAATTACCAAATGTATCAGAGTTTGAATCATTGCAACGGTGCTATATTTGCAAGGAATTTTTCAAGGCTCCAGTGATAACGAGCTGCAACCATACATTCTGTTCTCACTGTATACGAGAGTATTTGTTGGAGAATAGTATGTGCCCATTGTGTAAGGCGGAGTTATTTGAAAGTAATCTTCGAAGGGATATCTTATTGGATGATATCGTTGCATGTTATACGAGACTTCGGCCTCATTTGTACGATCTATTGAAGGAAGAAGTACTGGCACCAGCCCTGACCCTGGTACCAACACCAACCCCATCATCGACACCAACACCAGATGGAAATATGCAGCATTATGTTAATAACTCGAAGAGAGCTATTGAAGACGCTGATGATGTAATTGAATGCACTCCTCCAGATGTCAAACGACATCGACCTGATCTCGTTGAGTGTCCTGTATGTTCTGAGATGATGACAGCTGAAGCCCTACAGATATCACATATTGATGATTGCTTGAGTGGAAAAAGACGTAAGAAACGTCCAACGACTCTGTCGGGTATAGCGTCATTTTTCAAGAAGGTCGATAAGCCCACAAGATCCTTGGATCTTGTGACCCATAAACAACCACTTGAGTCCGCTCAAAGCAGAGATACCAAGAGATTATCTAAGCTTGATTTTCTGTCTTTAACTATGCCGAAACTTAAGGAGAAGCTTGCTGCACTCAAGTTACCGATACAGGGCACTCGAGCGCAGCTAGAACTCCGATACAATCACTACTACGTCTTGTTCAACTCAAATCTTGATAGCAACCGACCTATAACGGATCGGCTTCTTAAACAAAAGTTGAACCAGTGGGAGTTGTCACATCTGGCGTTTACCAGCAGTTCGGCTACACTTTTTTCCTCCCGTGACGCTCTCAGCAATAAGTCAATTACTGATAAAAGCTTTCTGCCAAAAGAATGGATGCGCGCCTACCATCAGGAATTTAGTGAGCTTATTAAGCAGGCTAAGTTATCTGTGAAGAAACCAACAGTGCACACGTCAACAACGCAGCATGAAGCGAATGTCATTGCTGGGGAATTAGTAACAAAAGATAAAACAGATGCCGGAACTACCGATGAAATCAAACTCGATCTATCTGAAAGCCCGTTATTTACAGTGGACCAAACCCTTCAGCCATAAACTACCACAGTTTACGCCAGCGGCACTATCGAGTATTGATCATATCCGAAATCCGCGTTATATTTTTTCATGTCATTGCGAAAATCATAAATTCATTTCTACATAATCTTGTTTTGACTTTCAACACATACCTAGATTACAGACATTCAACTGATCTGAGCAGTGAGCATGGCCAACGATGATTTGTATTTGACCCCTCATGAGGCGGCATTAGCAGTTGTCGCCACAGCCATGAAAAAATCCCGTCTCCGAATTGACACTCTCATGATCAACTCACTTATTGGCGGCATCCTTTTCAGTTCAGGAGGTATGCTCTATGACCTAGCACAATCAGACTGCCCTCAAATTTTCAAAGAGAATCCAGGTATTATCCGACTTATTCAGGGCCTTCTTTACCCCATCGGCTTGTTTTATGTTGTCATTATGGGTGTGGACTTATTTAATGCCAACGTACTTTATTTCAGTACTGGAGTATGCAGAGGTGCCGTATCTATTTTGGATCTTACTATCAGCTGGCTTGTAAGTTGGTGGTTTAACTTGGTTGGTAATATTTTTGTTGCCTACGTTATTTGCAATTACTCCGATGTCACCCGGCTGCAAGAATACAAAGATGGATCGATCGATATTTTGATGACAAAGGCAGACTTCTCGTTTGTTGAAACAATGATCAAAGGTATCGCTGGTAACTTTTACGCTGCCTTGGGTATTTATTTGCAACTTATGGCAAAGCCCCTTCACGTAAAGTTTCTTTTGATGGGAATCCCAGTTTTCACCTTTGTGACAATGGGCTTCACTCACTCAGTTGCCGATATGTATATGTTGGTAATTGGGTTGATAAATGGAGCACCAATCCTGGTTCGTGCTGTGGCTTGGAAGATTTTCTTACCAGGAGCAATTGGTAATATTATTGGTGGCTCATTTTTTGGCATTGTTATTACTTGGTACCTTCATCTTATTGTCGTTGAAAGAGACCAGGCAAAGCTTGACTTACCCAAGTACGATGTCAGAGATGAACAACCCGAATTAAACGTGGACTCGAGAGTCGTCGTCACTAGAACAAAGTCGTTATTGGATTCTGAAACGGAGCCATTACTAGAAAAGGAAGAGGAAAATGCTGACGCATATATGCCTAGCACTAGACGTCTGTCTGAATTGTTTAGGTCGAACACAAGAATGACAGGTTACAGCATGAGAACTGCATTAAGGAAATCACCAAAGAATGTGTTTCCTGTGCAAGGGATGGGAGCTCCCCTGGAAAAAGAACGTGCGATTGCTACAGGGCGGTCATTTTATAACAACGAGGACAACATCTCTGAGGTAGATCCAAATTTTGAGGAGGACACTGAAGCAGAGTTTATTGGACAACTGATTAGACGAGTATTGACACGCAAGCTATCATCCACGTCTCGGATGGGGGCAGCAGTTCCAATGGATTTGGAATCGGAAGCAGGAATGAGGCGACAGTCTAGTGCCTCCATTAAACCCTTACACACAACAAATGCCAATCACCAGTATAAAGCAAGCCAGGACAACCTCAGCAGAGGTTCCTCAATAATACCGAAAGTTACTAGTGAGGACATGAGAAGAACAAGATCCGATAAATCCATTACATCTTCCTTCACAGCTCCTAAACCTACTCCTATTTCGACTTTACAAACTTCGACCATTCCTCCTCGGTGGTCACCTTTAGAGGTAGTTATCTCTAACGAGGGAAAGGGATCAGCTTCTTCAAGCCCTAGCGAAGACAACCTGAAGTATAAAGTTGAGGCCTATCAGCCTGACAACTCCGATACTTCCTTAGCATCAGATAATAATAATTAACCATCACAATATAGACATGAATATCTAATTGTTACACTTTTAATTACCTTAATACTTTACGATTTGCTGCAACAGAAAGCTTATCAGCAAAAAAAAACTTAAATATGGACGAGATCGGAATCGAACCAATGACCTTCTGCTTGCAAGGCAGACGCGCTACCAACTACGCCACACGCCCTTTTTGGTTTTTTATCTTAGATACCTTAATTTCCATAACTCTAACCTTGAAAAATTTCTTTCTTGAACTATTAGCAAGCAATATGTCTGGTAATATTTTACTCTGGTTTCAAATTAATGTAGGTTCTATCTGATTTGGCTTTTGAAATCTTTGGTGGGCGATTTTAATATTATGTTTAATGTAGAGTATATAATCTACCATCGAGTTCCCTCCATCTTATATATATGCCAGGAATTTGATTCGATACTAATAACTTTGTATCACTTCAGGTAAAAATCTTATTAAGATATTGAATGCTAAAAAATGTTGATCACTCAGGTACAAGTTAAAATGGAATCAATCAAATACTTTTCAACTTCTTTTAATTTTATACTATCCGTGTTTTCATGAGTTGCCTGGTTAGCTCAATCGGTAGAGCGTTTGACTCTTAAAAGTCACTCAAAGCGCTTAAAGGTATCAAAAGGTTACGGGTTCGACCCCCGTATCGGGCTTCTTTTTTTTTGTCAATGTTTCATAAAGAGCTGGGAACAGAATAGCACAATGGCAATGAGGATTCCTGTATTTCTGTCTAAGTAAATGCTGAATGCTGTTTGTTTTTGAATTTTGAGTTCTACTTGACTCAAACATGATGTCCTATGTATCCAAAAACATCAGTACCTCAATTTATATATGAAAAGAAACATAAACAAAAACTAATATAAAATATTTGGACTTAAATAAAATGGTTTCAATCACTGGGGAAAGCAATTTCTGTTATTTATTAACTTTTATCCCTATTTTAAGGGGATACGACCATTATTCTAAAATATTGTTGGGGGTATATTTTATTACGATAAGTGTGAGAAAAGTTATGAAAGTTACAATTTAAGTAAAACTAAACTTTTAATCAAGAACTTAATCACGGGCAGGGACATTGAGTGGCATGGATGATAATTTATTCAATTCAATAGAGAAACAATCACTCATGTCAAAATCGGTTTAGTTAGATCTCACACCATTGAAACATACATATAATGATAAGTATTGTTACAATAATAGTAGTGCCCTAACCAGAAGACTTTAGACCTGGATTAACCTGTCATTTTTGTAATCGATTCTTCGTCTGCAACCTGCATATTTTTACTAAGATTAAAGATTAATAAGTTATTACATAACATTCATATACACAAATCTTAACAAAATCCTAAGATGAGCAGTATCATTTTTTTTCATCAGATAGAGTAGTTCTCAAAGATCATCGCTAGCGAAATTGAACACCGTCACAGATGTCAGACAAACTAGCAGCCTCTGCATCATACATAGATGAATCGGCAACATGGGATTCATTTAACTTAGATCCAAGATTGTTACAAGCTATTGACGAGCTAGGTTTTGAGAAGCCTACCTTAATTCAATCAAGTGCTATTCCATTAGCATTAGACGAGAAGAGGGATATAATAGCAAAAGCATCCACAGGGTCCGGGAAGACAGCTGCATACAGTATTCCCATTATAAATAATATATTGGTTGAAGGTAACAATCAGGAACATGCTATAAAGAGTATTATATTGGTTCCAACCAGAGAATTATCAAACCAAGTGTTCAAGTTCATCGAATCGTTATTGACATACAATAATAACAAGATCAATGTTATTAACTTATCCTCAAACTTGAATGACCAGGTTTTAAATTCCTTGTTAATTAACAAACCTGAAATTATTGTTTCTACTCCAGCCAAATTAATTCAAGTCTTAGAGAATAACGCCAGCACAGGTGGCATAGACTTATCAAGTGTGAAAAACTTGACTATTGATGAAGTTGACTTGATTTTGTCCTATGGGTACATGGATGACTTGAAAAAGTTAGAAGCTAGTTTACACATCAAGAAAAACTTGCAAACATTTTTAATGTCTGCAACGATCAACGAGGAATTGAACGATTTGAAGGCCAGATTTTGTACCAAACCAGCTGTATTGAGGTTGGACGATGATGCTGTTCAAAAGAACAACTTGGTTCAATATTATGCCAAGACCACCGAATTCGATAAATTCTTGTTGTCATACGTCATTTTCAAGTTAAATTTGATCAAGGGCAAAACATTGGTGTTTGTGAACACTATAGAAAGAGGATATCGTTTAAAACTTTTCTTGGAGCAATTTGGTGTTAGGTGCTGTATTTTGAACAGTGAACTTCCAATAAACTCTAGATTGCATATTGTTGAAGAATTCAACAAAAATGTGTACCACTTATTGATTGCCACTGATGAGACTAATGACTTTACTGTTGAAAAAGATCACGATGATGAAGATGAAGATGAAGAGGAAGAGGAAGTAGAAGAGGAAAAGAAGGAAGATGCTGAAACAGAGAAACAGTCGAGTGAAAACAAAAAGTCCAAAAAATCGAAGCACAAGAAAGATAGAGAATATGGTGTTTCTAGAGGTGCTGATTTCCGTAATGTTGCATGTGTGTTGAACTTTGACTTGCCAACTTCATCAAAGGCTTACATCCACAGAATTGGAAGAACTGCTAGAGCCGGTAAGGCTGGTATGGCACTTTCTTTTGTTTTGCCTCTTAATGAGTTTGGAAAGCATAAGGTTGCATCATTGTCAACAGCCAAGAAAGATGAAAAGGTGTTGCGTCGCATAGTTAAGCAACAATCTCGTAATGGATTTGAAATCAAGCCTTATCAATTTGATATGAAGCAAGTTGAAGGTTTCAGATACAGATCTGAGGATGCATTCAGAGCTGTCACACAAACTTCTATCAGAGAAGCAAGAATAAAGGAAATCAAAAATGAACTTATGAACTCAGACAAGTTGAAGAGATTCTTTGAAGAAAATCCTCAAGATTTAGCCACCTTGAGACACGACAAAGAATTGCACCCTACTAGAATACAAAGTCATTTGAGAAGAGTTCCTGAGTACTTGTTACCAGAGAGTGCTAGAACGGAGAATAAGGATCTTGGATTTATTCCATTCCATACCAAGAACAAGGTGCACAAAAAGGGAAAGAAGAGGGCGTCAGGTAGAAAATCCGATCCATTAAAGTCTTTCAAGCACAAGAAGTAGATTGTATATATAATTGTTATACATATGCGAGGAAATGAATGGTTCTGAAAGTGTGTATGAAGTGAGGAAAAGTCATGCCAATTTACTGAGTATAATATTCCAAATTAGG
Source organism: Teunomyces stri (assembly GCA_030563165.1). Classification (NCBI taxonomy): domain Eukaryota; kingdom Fungi; phylum Ascomycota; class Pichiomycetes; order Serinales; family Debaryomycetaceae; genus Teunomyces; species Teunomyces stri. The sequence continues at coordinate 142,407 of JAKUBI010000016.1, forward strand.
TTAGCCAAGCAATTTGATGGGAACATGGCAGTTTTCGGAATTATTACGAACTGGAGCACAGAAAAGAACGGCCAGAAACAGTAGCTATACCGCAATGCTTTAAAAACCGAGCTTCTGAAAGTTGGGGTGATCTCACCATAATCCCACAAGGAGTTCAAAATAGAAAATACCAATTGGAACATTGGAGCCCCAACCCCTTGATCAACAAGAATTCGGTAGAATATGTTGTCAAACTGGACTATTAACACATCTATCCAAAGGGCAGTAAAATATCCATTGATACTACCCCATGCCATAAACTTGAAGATTTTATTCCAGCTGAATTTATTCTTGGTGTATTGATTTAATGACTGGGCCAAAGCGGCGGATGATGTACCCAAAAGGGCTGGTGCTAACAGCTGATTGAATGTTAATATTTTGTCATAGTTGAGATGGATGACCACTGAGCATATGATTTCAATTAAAAGTACCAGGATGAGTTTCTTCTTTGCCTGCCTCGTCACAGGCGAGTAGCCCGAACCCGACTGAGATTCAATTGGATGCAAAGTAGAGGACTTTTCTAAATCATATTGCTTGTTTAAGGGAATTTCTGGCATCACTTCAATCTTCTTATTCCAATTTCTTGATTTGTAAGTCTCAGATATCACTCTGGTCGTACAGATCAGATATCTTCAAATCAAATGAAAAATTTACGTTTCCTTAATATCTAACGAGTAAGAAAAAATGTCTTGCAGTAATATACAAAGACCTCACAAATACCAACGCCTGTTCTATGATAGGACTTCGTGAAATTCGCAAATAGCGTTAGAATGGAACAAAGGAGTGAAAGTTCTAGATGTCAACAGAACCGACGTGTTGAGCGTTTTTTTGACACAATATACATTTCAAAGTCACGTGGCAACAAAGCAGTCCGCGTCCAAATCTATTTATACAAAAGCTAATGCTGGGACCTTATTGATAATGCAAAGTCTTCAAATAGGTAATATTTTGCTTATAAACCTTCTTATAAAAAGTAATCATGACCAACATAAGTATGATACTTATATTGGCCATGCTATGCTTCAAATCAGTTCTTAGTGAAGCTTTTTATTCTTAATAGTTCACGATACTAGGAAGAATTCATCAGTGTAAAATATGAAATATATTATAAAATACTTTCAGAATATGCGAGATATGAAAACATAAAAATCAAAACAGAAGAAAGAATTAATAAATTTTAAGAATAATTGATTATTATTTGGACTATCCATTGGGGAGCATAAATAGGTTTGGTCAAAACATTCACTAGCCTGGTTCAAGTGGGTGCGAATTACTAAATTGGGCAGCCGCGGAACATGCTAGAAAAAGTTGAGTTGAAAAATGATAAATCGTTCTAATCAAGGGCAGCCTTTTAGCGAAGAAACGGTGAAAGATGGTCGTTCATAACCCTAATAACTGGTAAGTATTGACTTTCACATAGATACATGTGCATCAGCTAACACCAAGGCACTGGATAGATAAGAACTGTCTTCCATGGTCCAAACAATACTTGACTGAACAAATTGTTGACACTCAGTACGAAGACGAACAATATTTGTTTATCATCGATGGTCTCAATTCAGTTACCGGTGACTGTGATGTTACCCAAAGGAAAGGAAAAGTTTTATGTATCTACGACATGACTTTGGTCTTTTCTATTAATGCAAAGGCCAAGGATGGCGAGCCAATTAAGTCTACTGTTACCATTCCAGAGTTTGTCCACGATCAGGACGAAGACGAGTATGTTTTTGAGTTGGAATCAGCCGAACACAAACCAGAAATTAGAAAGTTTTTGATTCCAGTTTTGAAGAAGAAGTTGCAGGCATTCCAAAATGACTTAATTTCGGCCCACGAAAAGGATGTTCAACATCAAACGTAACGTTTTACATAAAGTTATACATAGAATAAAAGTCATTATCATTATGTTCTAAGATACTTAGGAATCAAAGCCATCAGGAACTCCCTTGGCATGCCGAACTTGATCTCTTGAACCCAAATAGAGCTCAACAGCTCCGGCATCCTCCACATCAGCACCCACATTATACCAAGGAACTTGTCCCAACTCAATAGTCTTCAACAACTTATATGTTTCAACAGAACTGTACGGAATACCATTGGCAGGATCAAAGTACTTAACTTCTGTACCGGTAAGAAGACAGTTCTTCTTGTTGTTATTAGGTAGGTATAACCCAGTTGGTGCCTCAGTCTTCAACACAATCTGGAACAGTTCCGAATCGTCCTTTTCTTCAACTTCCATAGTTAGATCTTGTTTCACACCCAACCGAGGCAAACGTCTCAATCCATCGAATGATGGATCATCTTCAGTGAGATCCGAAACAGGCTCAAACAAAATATCCTTTTCCTCTTTGACAACAGCATATGGGTTATTAGCACGTCCTATTCTATAAACAGGCTTCAAATCTTTGAATCTTCGAGATGCGGGAAGAGCAGCCTGTGGACCAAATACAATGGGCCTCATGTTGTTGACATTAAGAATCCGGTTTTCACCTTCAAAGTCAAAGAGATAAAGACGTTGTCTTGCAATCCGTTGAAACGGACCCTCAAAAACCTCTCCATCATCTGTCTTAATGATTGGGGTTTCGTCTGATATTGATTCTTCATCAAAGTCATCAGTAATCGTCACTTTCTTCTCCTCAGTCTTAATTGTCACGTCTTCGATTGGAGTTTCCACCACTTCCACCTTCACTTGTGGTTCTGCTGATGATCTGCCCACATCAATCTCACTGTTTTCTATATTTTCTGTAGGGTCTGGTACTTTTGGCTCAACCTCTTTAGACGCATTTTCGGGGGTTTCGACGTCAGGATCTTTCGATTCACCATTTGTTTGTTCCACTTCTTTCATTTCTGTATCTTGTTCTTCTTTGAGATGGGTGCCGTTTTCTTTGAGATCTTCACTTGCAGCATCTTGGCTGCCCTTGATTTCGATATCCGATGTCTTATCAACCTGAGAACCATTTTCAACTTCTCTATTAGTGCCATCTGATTTGCTCTCACTGATGACTTCTGAGTGTGGTGTTGCATTGCCCAAGCTTTCTTCCACAGAGTCAATACTTTCTTTCGTACTCTTTGAGGTTTCCTCATTTGTTTTCTCTTCGGATTGTGATTCACTCTGTCCTAGAACAATTGATGTATCATTTTCCCTTACAGACTCTGATGGGGTCTCAATCTTTGCGGCCTGTTCAGCCTGTTCCATTTCTAACCTGTCCTTTTCCGCCTTTTCTCGGTCGCGACGTTCCTTCTCTTCTCTTAACAATGGTAAACTCCAATCGATATCACCAGGTACTCTGATTTCTTGTTCGTCGTCTTGAACCTTCTTTCTTCTTCCTGGCTTTCTTTTTAACCGTTTAAGGTACAATTCGTGTCTATACCTTGCCTCTATAATTTCTTCTGTAGGAGTTACAAATGTTTCCTTACTCACCATTCGCACAACATTTTTAAGAACTAACCGTTTCAGTAGGAATTGTTGTCTCTGCCGTTCTTTCTTAACAATCTCTTGCTCTCTGAATTGATTAAGGGCCAACACGTTTGCTATTTCTGTTTGCTTGGCTTCTTCCAATTTCTCTTCCTGGGTTAATTCAACATGCTCTACTCGCACAACAGGTGAGAGTTTGGACCTTCTTTCTTCACTTTCCTTCAATCTTTGTACCAAGGCCTGCTTATTTTCAACAACGGCAGCTCTGGAAGATGATCGTCTTTCAGCCAAAAGTAAGGAATCTGAAGTGACTAATGGGTTCTTGGCTTTTGGCTTTGGTTGCACAGATACTGTTTTTGGGCGTTTTATGGTAGGGATTAGATCTTTTGACCTAACTTTACGCTTCTTTGATTTTTCCTGTTTCTGAAGTTCCTTCTCTCCTTCACTCTCATCAGAATCAGATGCAGAAAGGTCTGAATCAGAGAGAACATCGTCATCATTGACAACACGAGTTTCCTTTTCATCCTCTCCTTCACTATTCTCTACCCCTACTTCATCCTCACCTTCTTGTTCAGTTCCTTCGTCTTCCTCATCGTTGTCTATACCATTCAAGTTTTCGTTATCCACGTCTAAATCGATGAATTCTTGATCATCTTCATCTTCCTGGAACAATAGATTAACATTCTCATCATCTTCTGTGATTATTTGGGAGACAACTGATTGTGCTTCATTAGACTGCTCCTCCAACTCAATCAATTTCTTCAACCGGGACCCAGCATTGGCACGCCGTGCCCGTGTGGCAACCATACTATCCTCCATTGTAGTACAAGTCGGTTTATGTTTTTTGGATTGAGAATTTTTGTTCTAATCACCAAATCCACATATGAGAGCATTTATTCGGTCTCTATCACGAAATGTACCGCTTCGCCAAGCGAAAAATACTGTGCTGTCGGAACAGGAATTGGCTCACTTCAATGCATTGGCATCAAGCTGGTGGGACGTTAACGGACCCCAGCGTATTTTGCACAAGATGAACTTGTTGAGAATGGACTTCATCCACGACACCGTCAGATCGCACGTTCAACTCAATGAAATGGGAACCCCAATTGAGGAAGAAGTGTACATTCCTCCATATAGTTTGGACTTGTTACCCAGACAAATAAGGCTGCGGATAGTCGAGGACCAGGAGGCAAGGCGCGATGCTATCTTTAACAAGTCCAAGTTGTCGGTATTAGATGTCGGGTGTGGAGGAGGTATATTGTCCGAGTCAATGGCCAGACTTTCGTTTGTTGGTTCTGTAACAGGAATTGACTTATCTCCCGAAGTATTGGAGGCTGCTAAGTTGCACCGTTCCAAGGACCTAACGTTGGCTGAAAAATTAGACTATAAGCTCCAAGCAATCGAAGCGATTCCAGTCGATACCAAGTACGATATCATTACAATGTTTGAGATGCTTGAACACGTTGACTATCCTGCCCACGTCTTGGCCGAAGCACTCAAACGTGTTAACGTCGGTGGATGGGTATTTATCTCTACAATCAATCGGGACTTTGTCAGCTGGTTTACGACCATTTTTATGGCAGAGCATGTATTGCAGATTGTACCACAGGGAACACACACGCTAGAAAAGTACATCAACCATGATGAAATCAGGACCTGGTTACACGAAACCGATGAAGTCAAGGATTCGTTTGAGATTGTCGAAGCCAAGGGTTGTATTTATTTACCTGCGTACGGCTGGAAATTCACATCGAACCCGGACGTTGGTAACTACTTCTTGGCCATCCAGAGAAAAAAATAGCTGTATATAAATGATTAATTGGCCACCTTGGCTGGCTCTTCGGGTTCATCTTCGATAAATGTAGGCAAGTTTTCAGCACCGCTCTGTTCCTCGCTCAAGTAGCTGGGGACTCCTCCAATATCTGCAAACTCACTTTCAAACTCCATCTCCTCACCCAAGGCATCGAGCTCGGCGTCGAGTTCTGATTCACTGATCTCGTCAGGTACATCGTAGGTTGCCAGCAATGATTCCTGTAACTCATTGGACTTATCAATCAAGTCCATCATCTCGTCTTGAAGGGCTTCGATCTTGTCGATATCAATCTTACCGTATGTCTGCTTCAACTGTTTGTTTGCCGTCTTCATAGCATCTACGGTTATCATGGTATTCTGTAAATTATCGGTAGTCATGGAGGCCTGGGTCATGTTCCACAGCTGGTTCTCTAACTGGTCCTTTTGAGCTTCGATCTGTTTTCTTTGTCGCAACAACTTGAGTGCTTTCTGTTTCAATGCCGACTTGCCAGGTCCATCTCTCATACGGCTGATCTTTTGTTGATACGTCGACAACTCGGAGTTAATTTTAGAGAGCTTGACATCAAATGAACTTATACGATCATCGATGTTCTTTACTGCATCATTAAGTGTGGGCTTGGGTACGGTGCTCTTGGAACCAAACAACCGGTTCATATTGGGGTTAACGTTGAAATTCGTGGGTGCGCGGAACCTATGAAAGAGTCAGGCAAAACTTTCCTGGGGGACGCAATACGATAAGGATTGAGCTTCAAGGTAAAAATTAAAATGTGTTCAAATACACAATATTTTACTTCTTTGTGGCAAGGCTAAAACTTTGAGGTATTGTTAAAGTATTTGTGTATGGGCCCTGACCTTTGGTTTTGGTGGCGTTTTTATGGCAAACCTTGACTCGTTTTTCGCAACTAAAATACTTCATAATGCCTGAAGTATCAGAGGTAAGTTTCCCCATTTTAGACTATATAGTCGTACGGGAGTTACTAACAAAAGGTCTCACATGTATGTGCATTGCTCAGACGGAATGTCCTTGGAAGTCGAGTGGCGAGAGTAGATGTATGCAACGACCCATTGCTCTTCCCATTCTTAAAAGCCTCGACTGCACCAGAGAAAGATATTGAGCAATTCCAAACAAGCTTACTTGGATCTACAATTAGTTCAGTTGGACGTCATGGCAAATACTTCTGGCTCAGATTACAACTTCCCAGTGCAAACGAGTCTCAGGTCTTGTTGATGCATTTTGGCATGACGGGCATGATCAAAATTAAAGATGTCAATTCCCACTTGATCGTAATGGAGAATGGTGGCGACAAGAAGGTGTTGAAGTTGAAACAGGAGACAAAACCTGAAGTTAAACAGGAGGAAGATCCCAAGGAGGAAAAGGCTGAATGGCCGCCACGATTCTCGAAGATCGAATTCTTGCTCGAGTCTAACGGAAAACTGTGGGATATGGCATTTACTGATCCAAGACGATTGGGGCGGATTCGATTACTAACAGGTTATAAGGTCCAGACGGACGTTGAATTGCTCAACCAGAGTCCGTTGAATTCATTGGGACCCGATTACTCAAAACCGCCCGTCGTGACAAATACGGGGGACAAATTTGTGGAAGGTGATCCAGATCCCGACCATCACGGACGGCCACGCTTAGATTTGCTTGCATTCAACGATCTTGTATTGTCGAAGAATAAACCGATCAAGAGCTTACTTTTGGACCAAGCATACTTTTGCGGTATTGGCAATTGGGTTGGTGATGAGATTGTCTATCAGGCCCGCATCTTGCCAGGCGAAATATTGTCGCAGAAATTAGCTTTTGCGAAAGAAAAGGAAAAAGGAAGGATCCATCCTGTAATTGAACGACTTTACAATGCGGTGATTTACGTGTGTGAAGAGTGTGTTAGAGTAGAAGGCAATGTGCAGAAGTTTCCTCAAGACTGGTTGATGTTGTATCGATGGGGCAAGGGACGCAGCAAAGTCAAGGGACGTACTGGTGAAGGGTACGTTGTTGATCATGTGACAGTTGGTGGACGGACAAGTTGCTTTGTCCCTGAACTCCAGAAACCGCTAAAGAAGGATACAGAAGGGCCTTTGCCTAAACGAGTTAAGTTGGAATAAACACACAGTTAAGGACACGGTTCATTACGGATGTGCAAGACAGTGAGGCGTGGAGGAGAAGGTTGCAACAGAGACGCGGTATTCCGGTATTTACCGTTGCAGCCAAAAAAAAAAAAAAATTTGCAGGGAGGGGTGTGACAAGCGACAAGATCTGGGAGTTCACGAGAGTGTTGAACCAATATTCACCAAACACGAGCATCATTACACCTCCAAGGTTTTTTTTTTAAATACGATCCTGCTACGGACAAAATGGCTTAAAAGTTAGGTGATACTTGAACCCCCTCTTTTGGTTAGCGGAAACGGTGGGGCAGTTGTGATGAGGAGATTCGAAAAGAAAATCTGTCAATAAGGGAAAACTCGGAACTACTAATTTTTTGCTGCGGCGTCGTTTTTTTTTTCTCTCTTCCTGATTTTAATTGCAATAATAAGATTAATTGACGAGATTATAACACATAACTAGAATAACAAAGAAGTAAAGGTAACATATGATGAATACTATTAAATATAAACAAATAACTATATACCTTGCCAAGTGCATGTTGTTAATCTTACTATTAAATATATAGTTGGAAGATTTACGCGTGGAATCGCGGAGCGGTTTCGCTCGCATTTTTGTTGTGCGTTAGATTGAGGGGAAGCCAACAAAAGGAATAACAGGTAAAGAAACCTTGTAAGGCATTTAGAATCGGGCGCAAAGAAGCCTAGTCCCTCTAGTGAAAAGAAACCTATCGGAAAAGATTTGTTGCTTTTTGAGCCTGCTTTGTGGTTACATTGACCCATGTAACTTCAATTCGGAGCCGTCATCGACTCCGAACACCGTTTTTAAATATCGTCCTGTGTCCATGTTGTCCCTTTTCAAGGTAAAACTCGGAACTGATTCTATAAATATTTTTTGTTTGTTACGATGCGGTTTCCGGTTCTGGCACTATGGGGAAAAATCCCCTCTTAAACACGGTCGGAATTCATTTATGCAAAACCAAATTGCTTTTAAAGGTATATATATATAGACATTCCCCAGCACTCATATTTTCATTTCGTTGATTTTGTCTCAATATGCTTAAAATAACCGCAAGACTTGCTTCTACGGCCACCAAGGCCAAGGGGTCAATACACACACACACCATCAAGACCCCCGTTGGTATCAAAGCTGCTTTAGACTCTTTGAAACCAAAGACGACAAGATTGTCTATTGAAGGTCCCATCGAGTGTGATCTTCAAGGGTTTCAGCTTTTGAACTCCCCTATTTTCAACAAGGGATCTGCATTTACCACGGAAGAGAGAGGTGCGTTCGGTTTGGAAGGTTTGTTACCTTCCCAAGTTAACTCCTTAGACGAACAAGTTGAAAGAGCGTACAGACAATTTTCATACCTTAAGACGCCGTTGGCCAAGAATGATTTCTGCACGTCAATGAGAACCCAGAATAAGGTTCTTTACTATGAATTGGTCAGACGCCATATCAGAGAAATGTTACCAATCATTTACACTCCAACTGAAGGTGACGCCATTGCTGCATACTCTCACAGATTCAGAAAGCCAGAAGGTTGTTTCTTGGACATCACGGATCCAAACTCGATCGATACCAAGTTGTCGGCCTACGGTGAAGATAAGGATATAGACTACATTGTTGTCTCTGATGGTGAAGGTATTTTGGGGATTGGTGACCAAGGTGTTGGTGGTATTAGAATCGCAATTGCCAAGTTGGGATTGATGACTCTTTGTGGTGGTATCCACCCGGGTAGAACCTTACCAGTGGTTTTGGATGTTGGTACCAACAACCAGAAGTTGGCTGAAGACGAATTGTACATGGGTAACAAATTTCCAAGAGTCAGAGGAGAACAATACTGGGATTTCGTTGACAAGTTCATTCAAGCTGTTAAGAAGAGATTCCCGAATGCAGTTTTGCATTATGAAGATTTCGGTGTTTCGACCGGTAGAGATATGTTGTACAAATACCGTGACCAATTACCTTCATTCAACGACGATATTCAAGGTACTGGGGCTGTTGTTATGGCTTCAATGACTGCGGCACTCAAGTTCTCCAACCGTGACTTGTTAGACTCTGAAGTTCTCATTTACGGTGCTGGTTCCGCTGGTCTTGGTATTGCCGACCAGATTGTGAACCATATGGTGTCACACGGTGCTACTCCCGAAGAAGCCAGAAGCAAGATTCATGCAATGGACCGTCGTGGTTTGATTTTGAGCTCATACGAAGATTCAAGTCCAGCTCAACATATATATGCTGACGAAGCTACCGACTGGGAAGGCATTGACACCAAGAGTTTGGTCGAAGTCATCAAGAAAGTTAAACCTACTGTATTGGTAGGTTGTTCTACCCAGGCTGGTGCATTTACTGAAGAAGTTATTACAGAAATGTACAAGCACAACTCACAACCAATTGTGTTCCCGTTGTCGAATCCAACCAGATTACACGAAGCTGTTCCAGCTGATATCATGAAATGGACCGACAACAACGCCTTAATTGCCACTGGGTCTCCATTCCAGCCAGTTGACGGCTACTACATTTCCGAAAACAACAACTGTTTCACTTTCCCTGGTATCGGGCTTGGTGCTGTTTTATCGAGATGTACTACAATCACCGACACTATGATTTCTGCCGGTGTGGATAAATTAGCATCATTGTCTCCAAAGATGGCAAACCCCAAGAATGGATTATTGCCAAGGTTGGAAGAGATTGACGAAGTTAGTGCCGAAGTGGCCACTGCAATTATTTTGCAATCACTCAAGGAAGGTACTGCCCGTGTCGAGAGCGAAGAAAAGCCTGACGGTGGGTTTGTCGAAGTTCCTCGTGATTTTAACAAATGTTTGAAATGGGTTCAATCGCAAATGTGGAAACCTATCTACCGTCCATTGGTCAAAGTGCAGCATGTTCCTGAGATCCATACTTTCCAATACTGATCTCTGCGGTGCCAGAGAGTCAATTTAGTTCATTTCGAGATCGGGCCATTTATAGAGTAATAACAATAGAAATACAACACATCACACAATAGACAAGTGTGTAAATGCGTAATCGCCGAGTCTAACCTATTTGTAGCAGATCTGAATAGTCAACCCCCGCAAGAATCCAATGTTCCATTGGTGCGACCCAAGAAAGTTTTTCCAATGCCGAATTTTCATCCAATAAATTTTCAACGTTTTTATTGATCATAAATCCAATACCACAAATGTCGATTGAAGATTTGAAGTCTACTGTTGCCAAGTTGCAAGAAAGAATCCAGTACTTAGAAAAGAAGGCTGGTGTTGTCCCAGATGTGCCAAAGTCCATCAGAATGGTCTTGATTGGACCTCCAGGTGCCGGTAAAGGTACCCAAGCACCAAACCTTAAGGAAAAATTCTGTGCTTGTCACTTGGCCACCGGTGACATGTTGAGAGCTCAGGTTGCTTCTAAGACTCCTTTGGGAATTGAAGCCAAGAAGATCATGGATGCCGGAGCATTGGTTTCCGACGAAATCATGGTCAACATGATCAAGCTGGAATTGGAATCTAACAAGGAATGTGCCAATGGTTTCATCTTGGATGGTTTTCCAAGAACCATTCCTCAAGCCGAGAAGTTGGACTCCATGTTGGAAGACAGAAAGACTCCATTGCAAAGTGCTGTTGAATTGAAGATTGACGATGAATTGTTGGTTTCCAGAATTACCGGTAGATTGGTTCACCCAGCCTCCGGAAGATCTTACCACAAGGAATTCAACCCACCAAAGAAGGCAATGATTGATGACTTGACCGGGGAACCTTTGGTTCAAAGATCCGACGATAACGAAGGTGCCTTGAAGAAGAGATTGATCACCTACCACAAACAAACCGAACCAATTGTCGAATACTACAGAAAGACTGGTATCTGGAGTGGGGTTGAAGCTTCCCAAAAGCCAGCTAAGGTCTGGGGTGACATCTTAAAGTGTTTGGGCCAAAAGTAAATTCCCTTTGCCTTTTGAAATAAAATATTTCTGACGTATATATTCACTAATTTGTATATACTTGTATTACAAAAATGAAAACAGGGTCTTGATCCTATTATTATTACTAAATCTTTTCACGCTTAACCCGAGAACCTGTTTCTTCGATTCCACGCTTCCGGCCAGCCTCAGTAGAACATGCAGCATGCACAATCTTACGAGTACCAATGCTTTCACCTGGAGCAGGAACACAGTCGTACCAGCACCATTCACCAATCTCGTCATTATAAGTAGCCTTAATCAACTCACGGCATATAATACACCGGTTGTTCATATTGGTTTCAGATGACGGCACTTGAACATATGGAATTTTATTGTTTGTCACAACTTCCTCCTTCGATTCATTGACTTCACCGGTGGAAAATTCTAACAAGTTCTCGTCCCTGAAGTTGGCCCAATCGTAATCGTCCAAGTACCAGTTACGTGACTGGACACTTGATGATGCATTAGCCAACTTTTTATTGATTCTAAAGTGCCAGTCCAAATGAAGGCGTTTATGTTGGACTCCACTAGGGTCAGTAGAAAACCGTTTTCCACACTGAGTGCACTTGGAGCTCTTTGCACCATAAAGTAAGTTGAGAGAATCGGTGGAAGGAGTATTTGTTGAGATAAATGATTGGATGTTATTGGCATATTGCTTGATGACGATTATCAATTCAGAAAGTTTGACTTTCTCATATTCCAGGCGGAATATATTGTGACTAGAGTCTAAGATATCCTGCAATGTGCTAGCAGAAGGGTTCTGTTCATTTTGGTACTTGATTTTTGGATAGACGAGTGAGAATGTCGGTTTCGATCCTGGAATTGGTGCCTGATTGACAGCTACAAGACCTGCAGTGATGAGGACCTGGAACAAATGATCAGCCTTGGATTGAGATAAAGCCACATGAGAAGGTCCAGGAGTAGACACTGGGGTAGGACCAGGTGTTGTAGAAGGAGTGGTAAGTTCTTGCTCTTTGATAGCATTTAACTGGGCTTGAACTGCCAACAAATCTTTTCTGTTCATGGTCTGGCTTGACAACAACTGACGGAGCTGGTTAAGTGCCAGGAATCTGTCCTGAAGTTTCGTATTTGACTGGTTAGAACGTAGTTTGGTTTTAAAAATTGGTATTAACGTATCAATATCATCAATCAACAGGCCATTTGTTAATTCACTCAATGTAGGAATCGGTGGGAGATTGGGTTTCTTCTTGGGATAACCTGCCTTTGATAAGAAAGCTTCAATCTTCTCCAATTGTTCCCGTGGGAAAAGAGGATACGATGTACCCTTGGTCTTGGTTGTTTTCCATGTCTCAAAGAGTAAAACGAGTTTGTTGCGGACTGATTCTGTAGCGAGCTGGAAAACATGCGAGAATACTTGAAAGATGTCATCTCCAACTAATATATTATACGGATTCCCAATATTCTTACATATAGAATCAAGCAAATAGAGGGTAAATAACTTCTGTTCGGGGATACATTTGTAGATACGTTTGGTGATGGCGTCAATTATTGAGTCCGCAAAATCTGGGTTTTCACGTGCTATTGTGGTCAAATTATCTATTATAGGTCTGGAATTGAACGTTAACTCATTAAGGGAGGTTGTATAGTCGTCCACAATCGACATTACCACTCGTTTTTGCTTGGGTTATTTGTTGTAGTAGTAAGATTATAACAATTTCTCTCAGACATTTTTCAGCTGGAGCCAATCTAGTCACGTGCAGGGCTCCTCCGTGTAGCCGCGGTGTGGTCAAATTTTTTTTCATCTGGAAAATCCCGTTCATAGATATTCAAGTTAACCATCAATGTCTCCACCATCTACCGATAAGAAACAGTCGGGTACTGCTAGAGTTTTGGGCTCTGCATCGGCAGGTATCTGTGAAATAGCCGTTTTCCATCCTGTTGACACAATTTCTAAGAGATTGATGTCGAATCATACTCGTATCACCTCTACTGCCCAATTGAACACTGTCATCTTCAGAGAACATGCCACCAAGGCACTCGGATCGAGATTGACTACTTTATTTCCTGGATTGGGCTATGCTGCTTGTTACAAGATCTTACAAAGAGTCTACAAATACGGTGGTCAACCATTCGCCAATGAGTTTTTGACTAAAAACTTCAAAGACTCATACGAATCGTGGTTTGGCAAAAAGAACGGTAAGGCATTGATGTCTGCTACTGCTGGTTCTCTTATTGGTATCGGTGAAGTTGTGTTGTTGCCATTAGATGTGTTGAAGATCAAGCGTCAAACCAACCCAGAATCATTCCGTGGTAGAGGTTTCCTCAAGATCTTGGCCGATGAAGGATTTGGTTTGTACAGAGGTTGGGGATGGACTGCTGCAAGAAATGCTCCTGGTTCCTTTGCTCTTTTTGGAGGTAACTCGTTCGCCAAGGAATACATTTTTGGTTTGAGTGACTACTCCTCGGCCACATGGACACAAAACTTTGTTACTTCGATCTTTGGTGCTAGTGCTTCTCTTATTGTCTCTGCTCCATTGGATGTCATTAAAACCAGAATCCAAAACAGAAACTTTGACAATCCAGAATCTGGATTCACTATCTTGAAGAACATGGCCAAGAAGGAAGGTATCACCTCGTTCTTCAAGGGTTTAACACCAAAATTGTTGACCACTGGTCCTAAATTGGTCTTTTCCTTTGCCTTGGCTCAATCATTGATTCCTGCTTTTGACAAGATGATGAAGTAGTCAGAGTTTATGTAAATATTTAAGTATTGTATATAGCAATGAAACTAATTAGGAAATTTAATTGATATTACGTAATGCTGCTTATTTGATTTCTTGTGATTATTTTTCCCGTTTTTGCCTTCATTTGAAACACAACACGAGGCGTGGGGAAGACTTGAAGACCTGTCTTTCTTTTCCACTAAACCAACCAATACCATGAACTGGATATTGATTTTTATGTATACATTAAAGATCAACTTGTTACAAATACTTGTGAATGGTAGTCGAAACCACTCCATCTCATTGAACTTTATTGATTCATCCATCTTTGAGGCAACATCATCCACAAACTGCCCCGATGAATTTGCTGACCGCGCTGCAAACATCGTGGTCAACGTAACGGGAATGCCCATATGAAAAGAAAACAGAAATGAGGACACACTTTGAGAAAATTAGATTGGGTTAGGTAATAAATGGGTTTGAAAATGCTAGTTGGTATGGGTATTGGTAAATAGATTATAATGCATATTTTTTTAGAATGAAGGAATATCGATTGATTGGATTCCAAAGCCATCAAAGTAACCGAGTTGGATCAAGTTGGGAAGTTCAATAGTCCATCTTTGGCGTCCCAATATTGTATCCAACTCTTCGACTGAAGTCTTACCCTCCAAAATACAAAGTCTTAATACGGCATCAACCTTTTTCTTTTCGCGTTGCTGTTTCTCGGCTATCCTCTCTCTCAACCCGCCAGGAACGTTGGCAAAAGTCATGGCATTCTTGAGTTGTGTCTTTGCGTTTCTAAGAAGAACCTCACGGTTCTTTTCTGCTACTTCGTAGTCAGCTACTTGACTCCGCTGAAGATCGATATCAGCACGAGCTATTATAACTTCACTGATCTGAGCAGTAAGGGCACCTAGTCCAATATCTAGCCCTGAAGGTGTCTTCTTCTTTTGCTGAAAGGTAGCATTTAGCAAATCTTGGGCACGTTTTAGGTGCGTTGTCATTTGGGTAAGAGCCTGCCAGTAATTGTCTTTCATCTCTTGCAGACCAACGTTGACTGATTGAAGGGTGATGTCATACCGGTCAAGCAAACTTTGAATATTGTCTGCTGCTAGCATATATCTTTCTGAA
Source organism: Teunomyces stri (assembly GCA_030563165.1). Lineage (NCBI taxonomy): Eukaryota > Fungi > Ascomycota > Pichiomycetes > Serinales > Debaryomycetaceae > Teunomyces > Teunomyces stri. The sequence continues at coordinate 157,547 of JAKUBI010000016.1, forward strand.
GTAATTGGTAATTCGGGCTGATCCCATAAGTTATAGACCGATGAGAAATCTCTCGTCAAACCAATGGTGTAGGTTTGGGTTAATAGAAGTTCATTGATTTGATCTGTCGTGATAAGGGCCACCATTGTGTTGGGAACTTGTGACTTAACACTGTACCCTGCAATAAGTTCCCTCGCCAATGTCTCACAACTGGTTACAAATGGAGTAACTAAGTCACTTGCGGTAACAAGGTCTTCCGACGAGTCAACCGCCTCCAAGATTGCATGTGCGAGCTTGTATCCAGAGAGGATAGTTTCAAAGATTTCGGTAGGCTGTACAACTTCTTCACTTATATATTCTTCCTGCTTTGATTCTTCATTGGTGATGACTGAAGGTTGTGCTGGCTCAGATGATGACTCGTCTATACTTTCGAGATCAGCCAAGAACCTCTCAAACTCAGAATACTGCAACCGTAAGAGATCACTTAAGATTTGCTGTGTTGAACTTGCAACTTGATAAAGTTGTCCAAACAGAGCATCGCTATTCTGCTGTTCAACTTCAATTACTTCAGTGTAGACAACAGCGATATTGAAGAGAAGATCGAGAGGTACAGGTGCCATGAGTCTCTTGGCAACTTCAATAGCCATTTCATGTGCTCTGACAATATTTGAAAGTGGCTGTACTACCGAACGTTGACCATACGTCAATATATCCCCCACATTCGTAAGTTCATTGATATTTACACCTTCGGTCTTGAAATATTGATAGTAAACCAGAAACAACAATCGTGAGGAGTTATAGTAAGCATCCATGTTGTTTCCCATTTCAATACATTTGATATAGCTTGTATATGCTTTCTGGTAGAACCGGAGCGACTTGGCCAAATCGGAGCCTAACCACCGATCACCCGACTCCTCATCGATGGAGCCTTGTTCTAGAAATTCCTCGGCAGTCTGAGGGTCTTTGGAGGGTACATCTTCCTTCTTTGATACTAGTAACCTTTTACCAAGCTTTGGAACTTTATCTTTATGTTAGTAGAGTCCTCGCACATAGTGCTCATACATACTTTTCATGCTACTACTCTACTTTTGGTCGATGACTTTGTCGCGATTGAATATCGCCAATATTTATTTGACCGAAGCCACCACATGGAATTGGACATCCCAAGTTTAAACCACCTTCCCTCAGTCCAGGAATTGACTAAGAACAAGCGTGGAACTTATACCATAGATCACCCTGTTTATGTTCTTGCCGTGTATAAAGATGCAAAATGGAAGAATGAAACCGCTGGATCCCTCGTCTTCACTGATTTCAGCGAAATCAACGATGCTACAATAAACGACTACAGCGACAGCCTGACATATCCCAGATCAATTCCTCGAAATTTTTGTCTCAGGGCTGATGGGTACCCATTCCCAAGAAATTTACTCTTAAGTTCCAGCATGGCTGGTTATCAAGTAGAGGAAGTCTCGCAAACCTTGAACACATTGCTTACAGAAAGCGAAATCAATGCTTTCGACTATCGGGACCCTAAAATGGCAAAACTTGAGTCAGTAGGTCTATTTGCTAGGCTCCTGATTAAGTTGATTGAAAGAGATGGAACAGTGTTGGGGTATTTCAAGTCCATCCAGTTTCTTAACGAGAAAAACTCCAACACATTGTTTACAAAGGATCAGGATAAGTTCCAGAATATGATACGAAGGTTTCGTGACTTTTCTGATCACGGCCACTACAACCAGACTCTTAAAAGATGGAATATAACCGTGAGTAACGGTAGAAAACGCGAAATATCCAACAACGAGCTTAGTTCTCAGCAAACTGAAAAGCGTCAACTGAAGCGTCCTCAAGGAGTCAATCTTCTATTCCAGTGTATGGAGGAGGAAGATGAAGACTCACAACAGGAGCTATTCCCTGCAACACAGCTACCAGTAACGTCAGAAATTAAAAGCGTACCATCTATGGAAGTTGTGACTTCGCAATACCCTAACACCCTGGAATACTTAGTGACCAGGATTCTGATACAACAAGCACATCAACTTCCGATTACACCTGAATCTATTGATATGAATATTGTTTATGAGATAGAGGCACGTATACGAGGTATTTTACCCTCTGCTCCATTTATTGTCAAACCATTTTCGCGAACTTTGAAGATAGCAGACTTTAAAATTGTACTTCAAGGAGAGCTCCTTGTTGAATTCCACACTGAAACAGAGATCTGCAGGTTTCTTGAAGTAATAGAGGTGGAGGAAATCTACGATAATTTGAAATTAATAACGGGCCAGTTACAGCAACTTGGACGAAGTGTGACCCGCTTGAAAATCAAACGATCCATCAAAAGGCTACCTTCTGGAGCACTATACACATACTGGGAATGCTTGAATGTACTACGTGAACTCTTGTAACGTATAGAATTATGATATATGTAAAATATTGTTCCCCATGTTCTCTTTATAAGGATTAAAACACCAGTGCCAGTGTTTTATAAAATACAAATAGAAAATACGGCGTGGATGGTTTGAGGGTTGGGAGTTAAATAGATTAGATGTAACCAATTCTGTTAGCAATGTCCAAGGCATCGTGGTCAGCGGTCAATCTGATGTAAGCCTTCTTGGTACCGTTTGGTCTGATCAAGGTGTTGACGTACAAGACATCGACATCGTATAATTCTTTGACAGCAGCCTTAATTTGGTTCTTGTTAGCCTTCAAGTCGACTTGGAAGACCAAGATGTTACCGTCTTCAACCTTCTTCATGGCGGTTTCAGAAGCAATTGGGGAGACGATGATCTTGTAAGCATCCAATCTGTTGTAGTGTGGAACAGCCTTTCTGGCGTATCTTGGAGCTCTTGCTAATTGCAAAGTCTTTGGCAATCTGAAGGTGGTAGAGGTTCTGACCTTCAAAGCCTTCTTACCGTTGGTACCCTTCAAAGCAGCCTTCTTAGCAGCAGTAGCCTTAGTGTTAGCTGAAAAAACGTTAGTATATAATTATTCATCTGATATGGTACGCTGGGGTACACTGTGTTCCCAACAGCATTCCATCGTATTTGATATGGTACTTACTTGGAGCCATTTTTACTTGATATAATGAAGAACTTCTAAGTTAACTGGAAGAAAAATTAACCACACCTGAAAAGTTGACCTACGCAAAAAACGAAAAATTTTCGAAATGCAATCCGTATGCAGGTAAATGTCGCAGCTAATGTCGGAGTAGTAGACATTTTGTGATCACGTTATTAGGGTTGAGCCCTAATATGCTATTAGTCAATGTTTGTATCTCTCCTTAATAAATATGTTGTAATAGGAGCATTACACTTGCTACAACAATGATCTAAGGACCAGTTTATTATCTGGAATGCTACTATGTACATGTAGGGAGTTTTAACCCAAACGACGTTGCTTCTTTGGACGAGCACCACCAAATCTCAACTTAGTGTTATCACTAATACGGACAATATTATTTCTAATGGCCAAGCCCTCCTTCCCTTGTAAAGCAGCAAGGAATGGAGGTCTACCCTTACCAAAATCTTTCAAAATCAATTCTACTTTATCGTTTGGACCGAGTAAGTTCTTTTCGGAAATGGTCTTGAACATCTTAGTGGCAACTTGGTATGCAGCTTCATATTCTTGTCTGTTGGATTTTCTGAAACCTAATTGACCCGCTGATATGTGTAATTTAGGATGGTGTGGCAATTGTAAATAATATAAGACCTTATCGTTATAAGTTAGGTCTTGGTTCTTTTCCAAAAAGTCCAAGTCTTCCACGACGGCTACTAATTGGAGATGGGTGTTGTGCTTGGGGAAATTGGCGTACAATTTCCAGAACACCACCCGTTCATTCTTCTTGTGGACGGAGATAGTGGTGTCGGCTGGTCTGGCCTTAGCAAAGACAGGTGTCGACCTGGTTAAAAATCTCACCTGACTTGAAACTGTAGAAGAGCCTGGTACCAATGGAACAGGCCGCACTATAGGCCTTACTAAGCCTAATTTGGCGATCCTGGCGAACATACTGCTGAGTTGTGAGTGGATTACGGTTGAAAATTTTAATTTGTTTGATTTTATATGCAGGCAAAAATCGCGCCTTTCCTGCTTGAACAAAACAATTCTCAAACAAAGCGTATCAGTGTAAAGATGGTTAGGGATGATGGAAGGGGAGAAAAAATTAATATTTGGCATAGAGAAGAAAATTGGAACTACCCTTCTGCCATTTGTCCAACAGTAAATAGATCCGATGAAAATTAGTGATCTCAGCAAAATCTTCCATGATACTTCTTCGAAATTATAAAGTATGTAAGGGTATGTGTAACGTAACATAGCGAGACAATGTCATGTATCGGAAGAACGGAGACCCACCAATTTTGGCTGACCCACGAAGGAGAGAATCCTAAACATTTCCCTCCTGGGCCGTCTAAGACCTTAAAACAGGATCGATAATCACCTGCATATGGTCCGACTACTTTTTTTTATGATACATTCAAAACAACAGGCCGTCACACGCCGAAACCACCACCACCAAATAGCATTCTACGGATCCCGACGGATCAATAAATTCTTTCACAACTTTCACTACATTATCAGTGCAGTCTATCCGCTGTTGTTTTTGTCTGACAATTTAGTTGAATTCTCGTGGTACCGGCTATCACCTTTGCTGTCTATGCACTTTTGCTTTATCAACTATTTATAGAACCATAGAGCAATGTTACAGAACTCTGCTGCGGAATACACTCTTTCACGAGTAATAAACAATGCTGATTCACAGTCAAATCGCATGGTTGTGAAGGAATATAGCAAGATTGGAGAGGGTGCCTTTGGAACAGTTGTTGAAGCTTTCCTAAAATATACTGATACTCAGGATTCAGAATGGCTTGGCCCTTATGCCATTAAGAGGGTTCCAGCACAAACAGAGTACAAGTCCAGAGAACTTGAAATATTACGAGTTGTCAACCACCCTAATATCGTCAGTTTGCGCTTCTTCTTCGATAAGGCCAACGAGGACGACCACAAGATTTACCAGAATTTGGTTATGGAGTGTTTGCCCTCCAACTTACAGAACGAAATCAAGTACTACAGAAAGTCCAAATATACCGTCCCATACCCCCACATGAAGGTCTACACTTTCCAATTAGCCCGTGCCATGCTTTACCTTCATAGCTTTGGCATATCACACAGGGATATCAAACCTTCCAACATATTGATTGACCCCAATACAGTAACGCTTAAGATTTGTGACTTTGGCTCAGCAAAGAAGCTTGAACCAAATCAGCAGTCTGTTAGTTACATTTGCTCAAGATACTATCGTGCCCCTGAACTCTGTGTGGGCTGCTCAGTTTACACTACCAAGATTGATATATGGGGCTTGGGATGTGTTATAGCAGAGATGTTTCTAGGCAAACCAGTCTTTCAAGGTAAGCCTGACTTGCAGTTGAAGGAGATATCCAAGCTCTTGGGTCCACCCCCAAACACATTTTTCTTCAAGAGTAACCCTCAATACCGCGGCAACATGTATACCACTAAACTATTTAGTGGAACTGTGAAGGAGAGATTTGAGCGAATTTTCAGTAACTCACCTCCTGATGCCATAGACTTGTTGTTAAAGATCTTGGTATACGATCCAGAAGCGCGTGCCAGTCCTAGACGGATATTGGTACATCCATTCTTTCATGAATTGAAGCGGAAGGACTTTCATGTATTCCCACGGGGTCAACTGGAGCCAATCGTGTTAAACTTGTTTGATTTTAGCACATTCGAACTTGAGGCATTGGGTCCATACAAAGAGGAGTTATTAAATATTGAGTAGAGGTGCTACAAGTAATATAATATTTGTTGTATAGTTATCGTTAATTACAATGCTAAGCTGTAGCTGTATTCGTCTTCGATATTCTGAGACAACCACAAGACAATACAACTCAACATGATGCTCACATTACAGACGATATTAGAAACTCCCATGCCCAAGGTAGGGAAAGAGTAGTGCTTCAACAAGAACTTTAATATGACCACCATAAAAGAACCAGCAAGGCCACCAGCCAACAAGGAGAAGCCAAAAAATAAGATGACCCTAGCTGCCCAGGCATTAGAGTTGCCACCGTTCATGAACGAACTGTTTCCATCAGCAACTAAGTTGGATTTCTCTATCGAATTGACAATCAACATTCCTAATGTGGAGCAGATAAATGGAATCCAGTCGACGAAAGTGACATGTACATCTGACGCATTGATGGTTTTGGAATAAATGGCAGCATCGATGATAGCCCAGAAACCAATCGCGTAGAGTGCACCGGATAGGTACACTCCAAAAGATCTAAGACGTGCAGACTTTGGTAATTTAAACCCGTTGAACCGGAATAATTGTGCGGAATGTTCCATGCTTAAAGTAAGGGAGTGGTGATTAGTATTGATTGTGACGATTTCCTAGAACGATTCGCAATCCGGCATATTTACAACAACAGTGAACCCACACCTTACACTATAGATAAACATCTTGGTATGTAAATGGCAACAACCACAGTGCTGTAATTCAAAAAGTGTATGTTTTGGCTTACTGGTGTTAACTTCTTATAAGTCCTAGTAGAATCTTTGCGAATTAAGAATTTTCCCGGGATTATTCTCAGGAGCTAGCCAAACTATATCGACACCCAGATATTATTTCTGTCGAAGGTCAATAATTGTATACCCTTAAATTATCATAACACTAAGTTCTATGGTCAGTAATTGATTGGCAGTAGTGAAGGATAAAATGTACTTTGTTGTGTGTTGTAACTTTCTCTTGGAATGACAAAAAAAGTTGAATTAAAACTAAAATAGATTAATTTAACTTTCAAATTTCAATCTAAATGGTAATGAAGATAGGTGATATGTGTACTTCTTATTCCCGTGTCATAACTTTCGCCACCCGGGACAAATCAACAAAAATTTAAGATTGGCTGCAAAAATGTAAAAAAGTATTAAATTTTCATTATTAATTATGGATTCATTGCATAAACATGATGTTTGTACTCTGGGTTCAACTCAAAGACATTAACTATTCCATCCTGCGAACAGGAAACCATTACCTCTCCATCATTAATCACATCAACTTGGAAAACAGGTTTGTCACTCAGACGGTACAGATAGACTACATTTTTACTATTGACATCCCATACGATGATACCGTCATGCTCACTACCTGAAACAACCTTAGGTTCCGCTGTTGCTGTAATAAACCGTGTACCACAGTTGTATTTTTCACTTATGGCACGTCCTTCGGGCCCCGCATATGTTTTCAAAACCTTATTATCCATATAATCCCATAACCGGATCAAGCCATCCAAACTAGAGCTGAGAATGTACTTCCCATTTGGGGATATCTCAACATTGGAGATTGGAAAATTGAGAACATCATTCGTCGACGCTGTGGCTGTTCCATGACTTGCACTATTATAAGTTAATGTCTTGAGACACTGACCTGTCTCCAAGTCAAATAGACGCATGAGACCATCGTATGATGCGCTAACAATTATGGTGTTATCAGGAGTCAAACATATCGACAGCACTGGATCCGAATGTGCTGCGAGTGTCTTAAGAGTGCGCCCCGAAGTGAGATCCCAGATTGTAATCGTTTCATCGGCAGAGCCACTAATTAATACATTTCCCTTGCTTGTAAATTTGATAGTAGTGACGTGATAGGTGTGTTTCTTGAAAACTTTCACACACTTACGTTTATCAATGGCCCATAATCGAATAGTTAGGTCATCAGAACAAGATCCAATAATATTTGAGTTTATAGGTGAAAATTCAATGTCAGATATACCCTTACTATGACCCACCAATCGTGTTATCAAGCTCCCATCACTCAAGTTGTATACCCTGATAGTGCCCTCGGATGAGCAAGTTGCAAACTTTGTTTGATCAGGAGAAATCTTAATGGAATTGAGCGACTCCTTATTCTGATCATAAATGGTATACTTTAAATTATACAATTCGGGGACATGGCCCTTGCTGTCGCTATTTTCCAACAAACCCATCAATATCTTCTGGGAATACTTCAACAGTTGATTAAATAAGCAGAGATAGTACAATATACAGGATATTTGGAATTCACTTCACTATGGAACTTCTGCGCGCGATAGGATTGTTCCTATGAGTTGCACCATAATCTGTATGGAAATACGTGCAACAATCGCTAACAATCAAAGCTTTGACAGCAAAATTTATAATACACCTGTACATGGATCATCATTTTCGTTTCCATTTTCGATTCCTATTCAAACCAATAGACAATGTCGAATATCAGACTACATGAATAAAAATAATGACATAATGTAGGTTGCACATCTAGTTTTAACTCGGCTCAGCTTTGTGGTTTCAGATGTAGGATTGTTCTAAAAAAGAACTGTATTCTTCCAAGTCAACCTTTGATTTTCCCTTTCTACCTCAATTTTAGTTTCTGTAAATGGGTGCAAAAGTTTCATAGAAGTTTAAACTGAAATTGGGTTTCATGCAAAACGCTGATTACTTCCAACGTTCATTCATTTTGTCCATCCATGAGTCAAACAAGCTCCTCTCAATCTCATCAAACGGCAGATATGTTGTCGGAATTTGAACTGTAGCCATTGTTGAGGCCAGGACCGAAAAATTTGAAGGAATAATGAGTTTTTGCAACATGACTTTCGAATCGTTCGTTATGGGTTTGGTCATTTCTTTCAAGAAGTACTTAAGAAATTGAAAAATCAAAATCTTCTTATTGTGGTTGGGGTCTTGTGCATCACACTGCACAAATGTGAGAAGTTTCAACATTACATCGTTGAGTGCAACTAATAAATCATATTGCTCGGTTGTGAGTATATTTTTGCTCTCGATCTTGTTAAATATTTTGTTTAAGATTCGGTGAAACTCAGGTTGGATTTGGTTCTTAAACTGATCTTGCTTGGTGTTATGTTTCGTTAAGGAATGGTAATTAAGCTTAGAATTTGCATTTACAGGAGGTGATAACGACAGTTCGCGTGAGTTTTTTGAGGGTGAAGGACTGGGATAATTGATCGTTGACGTATACACCGTTCCAAGATCAAATTGAATTGGTTGGTGAGGGTCAGGCTCATCTTGCCACTTCTGTTGGTGATTAACGATTTCTGTGGGGACATAGAAGTTATGTTTCTTAATAATATGATTATCTTGATCCCAGAGTTGTTTCCGGGTGATGAGTTTCTTTAAATGCTTTATTCGATCAGGATTCGACTCATGTTTAGTAATAAATTTATGATGAAGTAGTTTAGTGGCCGAGTACCGATCTCTTGGATTGAGAATAAAGCATTTCTCAAGAAAGTCTCTAAAGGTGCTTGTCATTTCCAAATCCTTGAGACCTACCAACGTGGCAAAATCCCCCTCTCTGTGACATCTCAGAATATGTCGTAATGCTTTCATAGGAGGGTATTGGTTCTGGAGTGGCGGTTTCGACGTGAGAATCTCGTAGGCACAACACCCTAGAGACCATATATCCGCCTTAAAACTATGTCCACCATTATTGTTAAGAATGACTTCTGGGGCCATCCAATACGGCGTACCCACGGTAGTATTTCTACATGAGAAATTGGATGAAAGCTGTGTCGAGACTCCAAAATCAGTGAGTTTTATTTCGCCTTGTTTGCTCAATAGAATGTTTTGGGACTTAAGATCACGGTGGATCTTTCCTTGATCATGGAGGTATTCAAGTGCAATCAAGATTTCTTTGATAATATTCAGAATAACACTCTCGTCTGTTAGGGGTCCTGGCTTTAAGAGGTCAAAGAGTGATCCGCCATTGACAAATTCCATGATTACCCAAAGTTTGTAGTGCTTAACAAAGCACCCTAAATACTGTGTGATCTGTGGAAGTCGACACTCTGAAATTATTTGGATCTCCTTATTTATTTCAATCATGTTTGTTTGGTCGTTTTCCAAGTCTATCTGCTTTATAGCTACTTCCTGACTGGTACTCTTGATGACTCCGCGGTACACAACACCAAAGGCACCACGACCTACTTCCTCACAGACTTCAAGCTCATCGGCAGAGTTTACACGAACCATTTCAAGAAGGGTTTTGTTTTCTTTCAAATAGCCAGCAGATGTGTATGGTTGTGTCGCAAGAAATGATTCCCTCATTACAGCAATACTTAGCGAGGTGCCCTATGAAACGTAAACATCTCCTGCACTTAATTTTATCCTAATCGGGATAAAAACTAACTTTGACAGACCCCCATACATCATCGCCATCCTTGTTAACATATGTTTCGAACGGCGTGGCGACCACATATATTTCTGGTTAAAACCACTTGGCGCCGTATCTCTGACTATCGTGATGTGTTTATTACCAAAAGTTTGTCGACAACCAAGATCGATAATGAGATGATTCGATGTACCATCTTCGATCATCATGGCAACATGATCCAGCACAGTAAAGATATCCGGCGGCTGGAATTCATGAGAAGTCATAATTTAGTTCCTCGAGACTTCAGGAAGATTTCACGATATCACCATGGAAATGCCACTACCATGAACGAGATAGTTCCGTCGATAGTTACTCGTACTAACTGCATATTGTTGAGCTTGCTCAACATACGGGCCCTTATTAAGCATGACATGGTGGTAGTGTTTGATACATCTAACAATACATCAGGAGGATCCAGATTAAACGAATCCCATTCAAATGCGCTCTTCTTGAAGGATATGAGTGAACGGCTTAAGCTCCAGACAGAAGATTTGCCGTATGAGTTCCGAGCATTGGAATCGATTCTCGTACATATTATGTCAAACCTAACAACAGAGATGAAGGTCCAGACAACAGTCCTTCAGAATATCTTGAAGGGGTTGGAGGGGTCCATAGAAAAAGTCAAACTACGGTACTTACTTATCCAGTCAAAGAAGATCACCCAATTTCACCAGAAGGCAACGTTAATTAGAGACTTACTTGATGACATCCTCGAGCAAGATGATGAATTGAATCAGTTATACTTATCAGATATCAAGATTAGTCAGCCGCGTACGGGTACCAACCACGCTGAAGTGGAGTTGCTTTTGGAATCTTACCTCAAGATGAGTGATGAGATTGTTCAAACCGTGGAGAACTTACGGTCTCAAATAAAAACCACAGAAGAAATCATTAATATCGTGTTGGATGCTAATAGAAACGAGTTGATGCTTTTGGGTCTTAAATTCTCGACTGGACTTCTTTCCATGGGAATAGCCTTGTATGCGTCAGCATTGTACGGAATGAACTTGGAAAACTTTATTGAAGAAACCGACGGTGGGTTTGAGCTTGTTGTGGTCCTTGGATCTATCTCGTTGGTTTTGTTACTCTTGTTCAGTGTACGTCAACTCAAAACACTACAAAGGGTTACCATGACTGGCGTTAGTCGTGATAAGACTTAATGTATATAAATATAATGATGTGATGATTTATGCTTCTTCAAATTCCACTTCTATATTGGGGGCAAGAAATGTCGAACTTGAACTTCTAGGACGTGCCAGTGAATCAACGGAATCTCTTCTTTTGTTCCAATCTATTGAACTCTTTGGTGTATGCCTAGGGGAACCTGTAGGCGACGGGTTTGGTGTCGGTTTAGTTCTGAATGGCCTCAAAGTAAAGTTTTCTCCACTCAATGGACGTGGGCTAACTGGAGCAGTTCCATTCACCATTGTCTTGACAGTTTTTGAAATGCTTACTGATGGGAGTTCAAGTGAATGTTGAGGAGGAAGCAAGGGAAGCTTCTTGAGCCCAAGCGATGTCTTCTCATTTTCTTTCTTCTCCTTGAATTTCTTTTCATTAACCACTAACACTTGAAAAAGTTTAGTCCTAGTACTTATGTCAAGCAAGTCATGAAGAATTCGAGAATAGATTTCCAACGGTGGTTTGAATCCACCACAATTCTTCACTGCCGAAGGCCGCAAGATCAAATGCATAAATGGAATGGCACCAATGGCATCCATTGAATTCAATTCCTTTGTAGCATGATTCAATTTGGTAATATCAGTTGTCTCCTCCAATCCTTCTGGCAATTCATCACTTAATTCATAACTTGGAATTTGCGACAAGTCCAATGCTCCACTTACATGTTCCAACAAAAACACGATAGCAGATAAATTGCTTCTGGGCACAGTTCCGAGGATCTTGATCAATTCATCCACGTCTACTTTTTCTTTATAAAGATTAAGCAAGGAGTCATAAACCAGACAGGGGATTAGTGAATCGCTAATCTCCAAGAGCCAAATTTTGAGAAAATTGACTAAGCTCAGTACAGAGCTCTTATTAAGGCATTTAAACACATCGTCAAGAATTTCTCCATGGGCAATCGCTTCCAGAACCGCTTCTTCAGATGGTTCAAAACTGCTGATTGTTTTAATCAACAGCTCTTTGATTACCCAATAATCCCGATGGTTAAGAGAGCCCAGCCAAGCTGCAGAAAGATCAGAATCGTTAAGCTTAGCTTCAATTAATTTGACAATCCTAAATAAGAATCGAGGGATTGACATGATACTCAACAAGGATTCTGAACTGCCATTTTGAATCTGAAGCAGAATATCTTTGTATAGATTAAATTCCCGTTTGAGATTTTGAAAACGATTATTGGTTTGGATAGTACTAAACGGCTGTTGTTTAGTCATACTTGCTGGTGACACTGTTGATGGGAAGTAAATACCTGTGCTAAACTCTTCCAAGAGATTTTCAAAATCACGCTTGTAATTTTCAGGCTTGTTGATAGTTTCAATGAATTTAGTTGCAGTTTGATGGAGACCATTGGTTGATTCAAGTGAGAAATTATATACTATCTCCAGAAGTTTTGTCAAACTTTGATATACCATTTCAATCTTCATTTTCTCAAAGTTCTGTAACATCTGAGACTTATTAAAGAGTTCAACATCCAAGAAATGTTTTAATTGTTGAAGATCATAGTATGCCTCATTGTACTTTTCTTCTAATTCAACCAATTGTTCGGCATAGTTGTTCTTTAAGAAAGAAGTTCTAACATTTCTGAAAATTCCATTAAATTTTTTAGTGGTTTCTGCCATGTCATTGATAAATTTAGATTCTTCTTTTGGTTCAGCTGGATGTTCAGGTAAAGTTTCATCATATTCAGAAACAAATACTGCCAAATCAGTCCATTCAAACCACATCCCTTCGCTCTTAAACTTATTGGCACCCAAAAACCCAGTACTAACAATAAACTTAAAATCGACCAATGCCTGTCCAAACCTCTCCATATTTACTCTCGTGGGGTTGATTCCAAACACTCTGTTTTTGACAATAAAATCACATATCTGATCACTGCTAAATAATTGGTTTCTGTAACCAGGGAGTGGGATTTTACGCTTGGTCGTAGATATTCCTCGAATAAGTCTATGAATCACGGCAGTCAAATCCGAAGAAGAGTTTAACGTAACAGAGCCAAGGGACAACGGGAAATCAAACTCAGAATCAATAGTGCGTGCTTTATCTGGAACCTTTGGAGGAGTTTCAGAAACTTCTGGTATATTTTCAGATTCCACTGGTGATGCATCCACCTCGGGTTTTTTGGAGAATTCTTTCAACCGGGCACAGTCATCGTATTGATTTTTTAACTTCTCAACACTAATGAAACTAGATTCGTAATCAGAATAAAGATTCTCAAACTCTTCCACGGTACCTCTTACACGAGATTCATGGTGCTTGATAAAAGCAGTGATCTTCTCCAAAACCTCTCTGTCTATGGCGGAAGCAAGACGTAGGTAGGTGTGTGATTCAGATGAAAATGTGGTGACGTAGGCATTTACGGCAGAGCCCATATGGATCAAGAAGTTATCCTCTGGAGTAATGGGTTTGAGCGCCGTGGGCTCGGTGTTGAAAGGTCTGAAGTTGCTATCTGGTGGATACAAATCAACACTGAGTTTGTTCAAGAACTCGCTGTTTGAGTAATAGTAGTTCATATACTTGAACACCAACAGTCTCAATTCATGGAGCTGATTGATGGACCTGAGTGACTGGTTACGTAGCAGGTCTATGCCTGTCTTGTAGTCAGAGGACCAGTACGAATTCAGAAAACTGGCCATGGGATTATTGATTTAGAGATCCGACGCGAAATCACAAATTTAAGGTCTAATTGTTGATAGTGGTGGTTTCCGAAGAAAATGGATTTAGACAGTGAATTGCACAACATACAGGGAGATATCCTAGCATTAGAGAAAGAAACAAAGGAGTTACATGAAGAGAAGAAGAGGCTTCAGCAGATGCTACTGCAAGCTCAGACTACAAAACTTGCCGATGATGTTCCCATTATAAAACATAGCCATTTTGATTCGTCCATAGGTCAATACTTTGGTGGGTCCGAACCCAAAAGGAAAAGGCTCGACACAAGAGAGGACGTGTTCCATCGTGCAGAGTTGGCAGTGGAATTAAAGGAAAACATCTTGTACGAGAATATTTACAGAATAGGGGGAATAACTGTATTCCCCTTGAACCAGTACCTTTTTGACGAGGACGATGAAGTGTTGGGATTCCGATTTGATATATTTTCTCATGAAAAGAAGACTTTCCTGGTACCACACTACGTCATACTCCGCAAAACAGCTACTCCAGATAAAGAAACAGAAACAATAAAACGTTCTTGGTCTGTTTACAAGAGCACACTACCTGTGTTTGTTCCAATAGACGAGTACGCCCTTGAATTACTTGGGTGTGAAAATGAGGATACTGCGTTAACAGAGTTTGCTACGCGAATACGAACCTTCCTAATCAGACTTCAATATAGACATGACAAATTTGATAAATTGCTGTCGCTCGAGTTTTCCCAATTCGGCATCAACTCTAGCACGAAACTCATCAAAAATATGAACATAGATCTCCAATGTCAACGTATTACATTGTCAATTGCCCATCGTGTATCGCAAGAACACCTGGTTGAGATCATTTGCTCGAATGACACAATCGAAGTGGTGCACATCAACGGAGAGGAAGATCTCCTAGAGCAACACTTGAAAGATACTAATATCAAGGACCTCCTTAAGAACTTCCGTAATTTAATTCGTGAACTTATCGATCAAAACAGAATATAACAATTTTTACTGGTTCTAAATAAAAGACAATCAAAAACTCGTAATAGAAATAAAGGACTTAGAAACCATTTCCAAATCCTGCACCAGTTGGTTGGTAACCCAATCCAGTGGCATTGTGTCCCAATGGACCATTAGTGAGCAACAATGGTTGACCAATGGCTGGTTCATCGTCATCCTTGTTAGCGTCTCTTCTCTTCTTCAAGTCATCGTAAATTTCGTTAATTCTCTTTTGGTTTTCAAAAGCAATAGAAATTTCATATGGCTTGATAAAGTTGGCCAAATTGTGCAACCAAGACAATTGAAGCACGTAGTCGTATGAAATGTATTCATACGAGGTGTACAACAAGGCAACAAAACATTCGTGGTTACCAGTTTCAACAAAGTAGTCCAACGATTCGTGAGCAATCTTGGTAGACTTGGAGACAGCAACAGTTCTGATCAAGTCGGCCCAAAGCTTATCATTCTTCAAAATAGAAATAGCCTTGTTGAACTTCTTTTCCTTGGTGTACAAAGTCGCAGAGATCTGTCTGAAGAAAATAAGTTCGTGGTTTTCCAATCTTTCAGCCAAGTCCAACTTGTTGAACCTGTTGTTAGATTCATTTTCGATGGAAGCACGCAAAGACTTGTAGTCTTCTTCCTCGATCAATAAATCATGGTAAGCAGTGTTGACAACGGAATTGTTCTTTTCCAATACAGAAATCAAGAAAGGCTTGATCATTGGCAAGTTGTCAGACTTCACGAAGATTCTAACAACTCTTGGCAAGTCCAACTTAGGAACCAATACTGATAACAAATCAACCAACAAAGATGGGTTTTCTGCCAAGTAGAAGTTAATAGCCTTGTAGTAGATTTCCAAGTTTGGAGCCTTCACAATAATTTCCTTGAAAGAAGTGTGCTCAAAGGCAACTTCAGACTTTTCAATCATGGTCAAAGCAGCATTATCCCATTCTTCGTAGTGACAGTACAAGAAAATCAATTCTGGGTATAAGTGAGCCTTCTCACAAGCAGTCAACACCTTTGGAATGTTGATTCTGGACCAGAATAACTTCAAGTGTTCCATAACCTTTTCAGGCAGGTACTTAGCATACAAAGTAGCCAATTCGGTGAACATACCCATGTGTGCTCTTTCCAAACCCAAACCACTTTCAAAAAGGGCAATCAACTCATTAAAGTAACCATTGTATTCGTAAGTCTTGACCAATTCTGGTAATTCTTCGGCATCAATGATCAAATTCAAACCACAAATTTGAGCCAATCTGAATTCCTTGTTCTCAATACAGGCACTATTGACTTCCTTCCAGACACTAGTGTTAGATGCCTTTCTAGCACAATCGACAGCACCCTGGTAGTCTTGCAAGTAGACTAAAGTGGTAGCCAACTTAGAGTACTTAGAAACATTGGAATACAAGATCTTCGCACCTTTGTAGTTCTTTGCTTCAAACAACTTGTCACCAATAGATTCCAAGTCAGCAACATTTGAACCACCAACAAATCTTTCAATATCATTCAACCTATCCATGGAAGCGTAGGCATTGATCAATGCACCATCGATGATTGGTTCCCTCAATGTTTCTCTGGCCATGTCCAAGAAAGCAACCAATTCTTCTTCTTTACCAGCATGTTCCGAAATCTCAATAACCTGTTCGTAGTTGGCTGGATTCTTTGACTTAACGTAAGAGTTGATGGCTTCTGGGATACGCAAACCATTTAATTGGGCAGTACCCAATTGGAACCATAATTCAGAAGTGTCATACTTTTCAGCATATTGTTCACCTCTGTCCAAGGACATGATATCTTCGACCAAGACCCTCATAGCATCAGTTCTCAATTCAAACTTGTCATAAACTTCAAAGGCTTCTTCATACAATTGGTTTTCAATACACAATGGTGCAATTTCTTCTGGATCAAACTTATCCAACTTTTCAATGTAGTTGCTAACTCTGGAAGAGTCTGCCTTGATAGCAGTAAGGATCATCAAGCCTTGCAAAGAAGTGTTATCATTGAATGGAGAAGGTTCCAAGATAATCTTCTCCAATAATTCAATCAATTCTTGTGGCAAGTCGTTTTCCATAAAAGCCTTCACAGTGATAGAAATTGGTTCTGGATCACTCAATTCTGGGATTCCAGTTGAGATAACCTGATCAACCAACAGTCTTCTGTGAACATTGTCCTCGACCAAAACCTTACTCCATAAGTTGAAATCAGACTTGCTCAACAAGTATCTAGCTTGATACTTGTACATCTTATTTTCGTTGGTAATCTTGATCAACTCATCGTCATTACTACCTTTGGAGTAAGAAATATAAGCCAAATATGGATCTCTCTTCTCACAGTACTTACCAACAGCCAATGTATCATAGTTGTCATTTTCTTGCAAGAACTTCTCTGGGGAGTTGTTAGAATCGATGTAAATCTTAGCCAATGTGTTAAAGACTTCTTGATCGTTGGAACCACCTTCCAAGGTCTTTTCTAAAAATGGTAACAAGATCTTTAATCTGTTTCTCTTTTCAACTTCAGCAACCAATTCCTTAATTGGAACTCTTCCCAAAACAGACATCAACAAACCCTTGATAATGGATTCGTCACAGTCTACATCAAGTAAACCAGCAATGACTTGTGGGGTGTTAGCTGGGTTAACAGATTGAACATAGACTTCAATAAATTTAAAGTATTGGTTCTTGTATAAGTACAAGATTAAGTCGTGAACAAAGTTGTATCTGTCGCAAACAATTATTAATGGCAATTGGTCATCCAACTTAGCTTCCTTCAAGAAGTTCTTAACCTTTTCACCATTATAAACATTGTTGTCCCTCACAATTCTTTCGATTTCCTTTATTTGGTTCATCTTAGCTGCTGCTTGGATGTATTTGAACACAACGTCTGGTTCTTGAGTCAAGTTGACAATTGAAGATAAGTAGTAGTACAAACCTTCAGTACACTTGTAGTCTTCGAAAATCTTGATCAAAGTGAGTGCACCAATCAAGTCAGAGTACTTCGTAGCGACCTGAATAACTGCTTGCAAGTTTTGCTGGATGTTATTACTCAATAATTCCTTCAAACATGCTACAGATTGTTGAACATTCAATTGACCAAAGTAGGAGACCAACCAGTCAATTGGCAAAACGTTTGTGTGAACAATTACTCTCTTGATATCCTTCAAGTCATCGTAATGTTCCAAAGCTCTCTGGAACAATCCCGATTTTTCACACAACTTACCAATAGTTGGCTTGTCGTAGTGACTGAACATGCTGTTACCCAAGATGGCATCAGCGACTTGAGGAGCATGCAAAAGGTTAATTTCCAAAACCTTAGTTTGTAAGTGTCCTTCAGCTGGAGAGTCGTTTTTTAAAGCATCCAACAAGAATGCGGTACCTTGTTGAATGTAATTTTGAGAGAAAAACAAATCAGCGACGTTTTCAACATTCAAGTTGACATCAGGACTAGCCAACAACGAAGTAGCAAACTCACTGGCCTTGTCTGGGTTAACTCTAACCAAGTTTTGAATCAAATTGGTGTAATCAGGGTTGTAACCAATCTTTTGACAGTATGGTAAGATTTTGTCAAATTGACCCAATTCAGCTAAGCAAGAAACAACCTTGATGTTGACGTTAGCTCTGATGTAAACAGCCAAAGCCAATGCTGGGTCATTGTATGACTTGACAATGTCACCCAATTCTTCTGAAGAGGTCAACTTATCTTCCTTCAACCATTTTTCAAACAATGGCTTACGGTCTTGTTGCAAAACTGGTTTCGCCAATTCAATAGATTCGTACTTGTTCAAGGTACCTCTGTCCAACAATGTAGAAAAGTATTGTAATATAGGAGAAATCTGACCAGGTTGAGGGGTAATATGCTTCAACTTGTTGATGGTATCTTGAGTACGCAATTGTTCTGAAGAGGCCGCAACCTTAGCAGCATTGGCGTAGTCACCTTGGTTTAAGTAGTTTTGGAACTGTTGTTGGAACAAGTTTTCAGCACCCGGGAAACCACCACGAGAAGACAAGGCAAGAGCCAATGGAACGTTTGACAACTTCTCCAAAACATAAGGAATAATCTTATCTTTCGAGACTTCGACAGTTAAGACTTGACCGGACTTATTGATTGTAATAAGACCAGTGTCATTGTTGTAAGAAGAAGCAGTGAAGACTGGGTCTGCTGTTATTCTATTGACAAACAAGTTGGCTCCGGTCTCAGTGTCATACAAGTGAATGAAACCATATTTGGTCAAGACGTAGATGATACCATACTTATCAGAAGCTTGCAAACTGATTGGGAAATCGTTTGCGGCGTCCGGTGGGAAGAATATATCAACAGTTTTCTTCAGGAATACAGGGTTACCTTCCACATGGTCTATCTCGATGATGTGTAAGTTACCTTGGCCCTGGGCATTCTTGTTACCAATAACAAAGACCTTAGTAGGTTCAACGGCACCATTCAACTTGATGGAAGTAAATTTGGAGACGTGACCTTCAATGGCTTGGGATACGTTACGGGACTTGGAGTACAATTGAACGTGACCAGCGATTCTACCGTCTTCCTGAGCAATACCGTTGACGGCAAACCAGTTCAAATCTGGTTCGGCAACAAAGTTGATGATCTGACAGTTGTTCAAGGTGTGATGTCTGTCAGACAACTTGACTGGTCCGTCATTGGTACCATCAAAGACGTTCCAGTAAAATATGGCCGAATTGGTGATCAAACCCAAGTGAGTGTCAGACAACCATTTCCAGAACACAACTGGTTCGTTCAAAGTAAATGCCTTTAATCGTTGCTTGGTGCCCAAGTTAAAAATTTGTAGAGTAGTACCGTTTGCTCTCAAAGAAACAACGAATTGAGAAGGATGCATGATAGCGTTGTCGGCGGACATATTCTTTCTCGTCACTTCATTGTTGTTCTTCAAGTCAACAATTGCGACGGTGTTTCCACCATCACCGGACTCACGAATACAAACATAGTGATCCGATTCCAACGTGGTTGACTTGAAGTCTAAGGAGGATTGTTGGATCCCCAATTGGGTTAACTGGGTGACCTCGGTGAAGTCAATTGGAATGTCGTTTGACATGATGTTTCAGCGGTGATCCTATCCTATTAGTTCGTGGAAATCTAGCGTATGGTTTCTCCTAATGGTTCTTGGTTGGTGAAGCCACTGATACGTAGAAATACAAAACGATTGGTTAATAGATTGGAATCCAATTGGTAGGTGTCAAAACTAAAGACGCTCGCTGTTTGGTTTGGTCGACGTAGTTTCGGCGTTTTTTTTTGTGATTATGTCAGCTTTTAGGGGTCATCCGGAAATTGCAACCAACAACAAACAAGCCGATACTATAAAGGAGAGCCTGGTGGCGTCTGGCAATATAATGGCACATTGACGAGCGTAGATGTATCTAAATGATTCAGTTATATTTTACAAAGATAACTAATGCAAAAATTGGAGGTTGGTTATTGCAGAGACCTCCCACCGTAACGGCTAAAGTTCTAAAGTGGAGGACGAACGGTTTGTAACACGTCTTCAATTATCAAGTTGCTAAACCCAGTAGGAGTAGTTTGTTTTCTCAGTGATTGTGCTGCTTCCAAGTACTTGGCTACATATTCGTAATCACTGCCATACCAAGCGCCTGTGAGGGATGCGATTTCGAGCCGTCGCTGCGAGTCGTCGCTATCAAGCTTAGTGTAGCGCAGGTTGTACTCCCAGTCTACCAACCAGAACCCTATTTTTCTGTATGCGATTTTGACAATATCTGGAGTCACAAAGTTGGCCTTGAACTGCCAGAGCACAAGGGCGATTGCAAGCTCAATGATCAGATTGATTGCTTGTGTAGGGAGCCGCGTTTGCTTACCAGCAAGCGAAGTTAACCGGTGGTTACGAGTATGAACCACCAATGAGTAGACATAGCCCTTTATATCGGCACTAATATAGACCGAGCTCCAGGCCCGCCTTTGAGCTTCCAAGTACTCAGGGTACGCCTGTTGGATACCAATGGCATTGCACTCCGCAAGCGTGGTTTCGTCCGACACATACTCGTAGTTGGTGGCAAACCAGAAACGTTCCTTCAAGTATTGCGATAACTTGTTTTGATATTTGTCGTGGTCCAAAAACATTACCACAGTCATCAAGGCCGGCTTAATGACCGTAAAGTTGCCATTGATAACAACTTCTGCAGATTGGTGTCGGCGAGACTCGTTGGTATCGTATTGGTCAATTTGAGATAAAAGATTATATAGCTGTAGCTGCTGATTCTTCGACAAGAGCTGGACCCCCTTCCACAAAATGATATTGTGGAACGTATGCTTGTTGTCCGCGTACGACAGCATCGCAATCACCAAATCATCTATCGTCTTGTTGGTCAAGATATCATGTACATCGATTTGACTCACCACCTGTTTGTTCCACTTGCAGATCCGACGTAAAATATGCCGCTCAAACATCGAGATGGTTTGATGACTATTCGTCCATACTACAAATCGACGTTGCCGTATCAACAGCAACGACACTGCCGTGTATAGATTTTCCATTTCTGGGAAATTCTTATTTTTTTTGTTGTGTGCCTCCTATTATCTTTGGCGTCCTCCTCTACCACCTAGAGTAAAGCTAAGCTGTATAGCAGCAATGGTGGAAACCGCCTCTTATGTAAGCATATGCAAAAAAACGCGTGAAAATTTGACTGCTCGATAATATTTATTATTATGAACTATTCGAGAGTGTTACGAGCTCATCTTCCCAAAACAATAATCCTCAATCAACGACACGAAAACACAAAATATTCATTAAAAATTTTATTAGCGTTGTTTTTGTCTGTTGTACTGTCTGAATATCGTTAACCGAGTTGAATCTAGGGCATGCAAGCATCGCTCTCCAGTAATATCCGTCCAGAATCATCTCCACGAATGTTAGATTCTGCATTCCCCCCGTTTAAGGTTGAACACCGTTACCGTGGTGTGTACGAAAGAGCAGGCTTCGAGGTTAATTTGAATAATGGCAAAAGCGGACTGTTAAAGGAAACCCAGTCCCTAAATTCGGAACACCACCGCCTACCCCATATGGCGATTGCTAGACGATACCCAACTCCGCCTAAATCAAGCTCGATCTCACCATCATCGGCTAAATCGTTCCCTCTAAGCCCAAATGATCACAACTACAAATCTGATAACAAGTCAGCACCAGTTCTTCAACTGGAAAGAAAGGCAAAAAACCCTTACTCTATGCCCACTACCGCTAGATCCTACAACGACTTGGTTACATCTGACACGTATGATCGGAATTTACAAGCTAGGTCTGAAACGAAACCAAATCCATACGCCCAATCCTCTGCATATGATCCTAGGAGACGCCCACCACAAGCTCAGGGACCTCGACCATTTGAAACCCACGTGGAGCCGCAGTTTGTCCAGGCACCACCACTGACTCGTGTTCCTGCTTCTGCTCCAGCTTTTGTATCTGCTCCTGTATCAGAACCTGTGGTAGCACTGGAACCATTTAACCAAGCGGATGCACCTGTAAACAAAGTCCAGTATCCACCCAGTATGGATGATACATTCAACTTTAGTCCGAGCTCCGTCCCTCAAAGAAATTTTAAGAATCTCCAGTTGGATCTCAATAACAATAATTTGGACAACATATCAGACAGCGATTCCGAGTCTTTCACTCAAAGATACGACTCTCTAGGAACCAAGAACACTTCTGTTGAAAAGTTTGACGATAGAAACCATGATCATCATACAAACCACTCGATTGGTAGTAGATTATCAAATGCATTGGAAGACTTGAAGCGCGATGTGCACAATCTGAAGTCCAGTGACCCAGATCATATCCCATATCCAGTCAACGATAGGTTTTCTTATGGACCAGCTTCCAATATGTCTTCGGATCCATCCCAACAATTTAAGAATTTTCAAGAGAACAATCATCTCCCAGACAAGAATTTGAACACAGATTACCAAACATTTCTTAATGCCAAGGACACCGACACAACCAATAGAAAGAGTCAACTTTCAATGGTATCATCGATTTTATCCAAGGATTCAATGTATCATGACGACGAGGAAGATGATGTCGAAAAAGAATTAGAAAGACAATTACAATCATTGAAAATGGCTGGAAGTAACCCTACTTTGAATGAAATCAATTTCCAGGCCACAGTGGAATCCGTTTCCTCTCATCACACTAACAATGAATCATTTTTAACGGCCAACAACACTTTGCCAGTAATTTCTATTGTGGCTGCTGATGAGGTTGAAAAGAATCTTGAGGCTGCTAGACATGAGACTGCATCTCCAGCTCTGACCGTACCTATGGGATATCATGACAATGAAACAAGTAGCATTCCATCACACAGCACAGTTGAAGAAGTGCAGCCCTTATCATTCCGCCAGACTTCAGAAGCTATATACCCGCATAATGACGATTTTCTTGAAGATGACTTCGAAATCCCTCCTCGTGGAAATCTTGTTGAAGCCATCAAAACCAACAATTCTACTCACGAACATAAGATGAACAGTCAATTTAATTCAGATAATACTGCTTCACTGGTACCAACACTCCATGTGGAGCAATACGTGGACATGCCACCATTGAATGTAAATACTTACGAAACGGCGGACGTATCGCCATTGCATATTGACAATTATGGGAATGAGGATGTTCTCTACGAGAATAGGGATATAAGTGAAGGTAAAGAGTATATTGCAGATGTCCCAGACACTGCATCTCAAGTGATGCAAATCCAAACACCAAAAAGTGGAGTCGAGACATTTGACTCCTTTGAAGCATCACCCGTAAAACCACTTGAATTGCATAGCAAGTCGGACCATCCAAAGATTTATCCTCCAGGCGAAGGCCCGTGTCGTCTGTGTGGTCGCGAGGTCTCACCAGTTGCTAAAGGATCTGAAAGATCTATTTACTCCAAGACAGGAGAATTGTCAGGACAGTGGCATAGAGGATGCTTTGTGTGTCTGTATGATGGTTGCAACATTAGTTTTAGCAAGCATGTGCAGTGTTATGCTTACGACGATAAGCCATACTGTAAACATCATTATCATGTGTTGAATGAAACAATCTGTGAGCACTGCTCTACTGGTATCGAAGGTGAATGTATTGAGAATGAATTAAAGCAAAAGTGGCACTTGCACTGTTTGCGCTGTCACAAGTGCCACAACACTATCAGCAACGATTACTACTTGATTAACGGGTCAATCTTCTGTGAGGTTGATGCCATAAACATTATTAATGGTAGTGAACCATACCAAGATAGTAACGGAAATTATGTTGCAGGAGGTTTGACGACTCTGGACAAGGTAGAGAGAAGAAGAACACGGTTGTTGTTTGTTGATTAGGAATATTATTCTTAGTCTTGTATATTATTGTATTGAATCCTCATAGTTGTAATACTGTAGCTTCTACTTGTTATAACTTAATCTTAAATAATTGTCGTGTTGTGCTTGATTTGGTGTGAGGCATCTTCCAACTCTTCTTCGTCCTCAATAATGAAATTATCTGCGTCAAAATCAGCGGCATCTAACTCAACATTCTGGCCAGATTCTAAATCATCCTCAAAGTTTCCAAACACCATTCGGTCGTAATTCTCAGGGTTAGCATTTTGGTTTTGGTGGTAGCTCTCCAATTTGGCTTGCATCTTGTTGTAAATAACATATGTAGTGATTGCAGCGGCTAATCCAGTAACAAGTATGCTGATGGCATCCACAAACTTTGTTGAATGCGTCTTGGTGTCGTCGCCCAATTCCTTTAATTTGTGACCGACAAAGATATGGATCATCAACTTAGGGGATGTGATTACACCTGCTAGTAAGAAAGTAACGGCTGGTAAATCAGGAATGGCAGCAAGAGCACCATTGGAAAGTGAGTAAGGTAAGGGACACAATCTCAAGAGGATCAACACAAAAAGAGATTGGTCCTCGTTCAATATCTCAGAGAATGCCCTAAACTTCTCATTTTTATTAATCAATTTGACTGCTTGGTCATGGAGAACGTATCTGAACAAGAGAAAGGAGCAGAATGATCCCAGAACAGTAGCACTGGCCAAAAGTGGCCAACCATAAGGGAACCCGTATACCATGCCCGTAAGCATGGAGAGGGCAGAAAATCCAAGCATGGGAGGAAACCCGACAAGGAAGATCAACGAAAACAACAAAAGCCTGCCAAATTTCAACTCTAACCATTGGTCTGCAAGATACACCAAAGCGCCAATAAGATATTTGTGGTAAATAATTGCTAATATTCCTAGCACCACGGCAGCAAGACTGGCAAAATGTATAAGAACCTTATAGAGTAATGGCTGCTGGTTGTACCAGTTCTGTACCTGATACCCAATTACAGCAAGACTGTTAAGCCTTTCTCTAATGGCCGAAAAGTTTCCACTAACCCTTCTTCCACCAAACTGATTCGAATTGGAATGAATACGGGGCATCGCGGAGGGTATAGTCGTAGCTTTGGTGGTCGTGTCAAGATAATCATTTCGTTACTTTTATATGTGCAGGATTCTCCGCCCCCAACGGCCTGGGCCGTGAGATTATCTAAATTATTACGTACGTATTAGGTAAGACTTGCCTAGTAGAGTATATCTATCCAACTGGGAGGAAAATTGTAAGTAGTGGAGGGACATCCGTGCTCTAAACGAATAATGGATGTTGGTTTGCAATTAAAATATTATTAACTAGTGATTTCCCTATTAATCAATAGTTATTACCCTTCCTCCTGATCAGAATTTTCACCAGTTCCTAGAAGATACCTTGTTCCTGTATATATTCGTAATACTGCAGAATTACACGTGACAACAATAGATAACACTTTCGGAATTTAGGTTGGTATTCTGGAAAAGCAGACATCGCAAGTCAATACTTTTCTATGAAAAACTAAATAAACGTACCGAGTGATGCAATCACGCGTTTCATATTTGAAAGTGTTTATTCATTGGCAATTTTGTTAACAATAGTTGAAAGAAGGAAGTGAAATTAGGATCAATTGGGAGCGAACACCAAGTCAATAAAAGATGAAACTTCTAACAAATAATGGAAGTTGGAACAACATAACAATCCATTTATGTAGAAAATAGATATTGGTGTCAATAAAATGTGAATAGAGTGGAAAAATCAGGCGCCAAGTAATTTTTTGACAGGGACATCATGTTGATCGGCCTAATTAATTCAGCGGTGGGTTCTAAGACAGGAGTCACTCCCACTATGAGATAAAGTCTTTTTACTGGATCTAACGCACGGATAAATAAACAATTGCCTAAAAAGACTAATCTTCAGCGTTTAAGCCACAGGATGTTATTTAGGTTGAGATGCAGTTGAAACTTCCCAATCACTCCATGATAGATGCCTCAGGACAGCGCTTTTCTTACCAAACTAACTTAACAAATGAGGCTTTTGAGGCTCAAAATGGCATCAATGATATGTAGTGTCAACTATAGTTAGTTATGATTCCTTAATATTAAGGCTTCTGAAATATTATTGTACTTTTTTCCCCGTACTAAGCCCTTTATGCAAAGCATACTAATTTCTGCAAGCTTTCCATTCGTCTAATTTGACATGCTGCAACTCAATTGGATACCATTAGGTAGTTACCACAACCATGTTCAATCAGACATGAACCAACGCAATTTTCTCGGCCTACAACCACTATTGCTTTTGGTGTAAGTATGGTCAAAGAGAACAATAATTTTGTTGTCTTTTCTAGTTAGCTGCGAAATAAACAATCATGAGAACAATTTCAATATTATTTTTGTTACAGATTTTAACCTGCTGTGAAGTTATCCAAGCCAACATTTTCACTCAATACGCACCAGTCAGGGGGAAATGTCCAGCTGAGAATTTAGTTAGAAATGGTGACGGTAAATTAAGAAATAGCTTGGTTGAAAGCTCGTGATCCTATTACTACTGCCAATTTAAAAACTTTCTTGAGCAATGCTGGATTAGAAGACTTTGATGTTGATAGCTTTTTTGATGGGGCAAAACAAACTCCACGTATCGCCTTGGCTTTCAGCGGTGGTCGCTACTGAGCTATGCTTCAAGGTGCTGGTCAATTTTCTGCTTTCGATGTAAGAACCTCTACTGGTAGTAATGCTTTGAAGGGCTTGTTACAGTCTTCCACCTACGTCAGTGCTTTATCTGGTGGTACTTGGATGGTGGGTTCTCTTGCTGCAAATGGTATGACGTCCTTTGAGAAAGTTCTCAACGATGGTAAGCTTTGGAAAATGGAACATTCCGTCTTTGATCCTAATGGCCTTCTTGATATTGTAGGTAATACCAATTACTATAATGGTCTTCTTGTTGACACTGCTGCGAAAGCTTTAACAGGTTTCAAACTTTCTATTGCTGATAATTTTGGTAGAGCTCTTAGCTCTCAACTTTTTAACAACTTCAACAACAACGGTGCTGGGCTTACATTTTCCAGTTTGCAAGATAATCCAACCTTTTCCAGTGCTAATATGTCCATGCCCATTTTTGTTGTAGACAACAAACCTCCAAATGAGTTCAATGTTGGTTCGTCTGATAGTACTGTCCTTGAAGTCAGTCCTTTTGAGCTTGGTTCCTGGGATCCTTCTTTGAACCAGTTCACAGAAACAAAGTATTTGGGTACCAATGTTGATGGTGGTAAACCTAAAGGCTCTTGTGTCACTGGTTTCGATAACTTCGGTTTCGTAATTAGTACTTCTTCTTCCTTTTTTAATCAGTTGTTAGAAAAGTTGAGTACCAATACTTTACCTGGTTATCTTCTTAATCTCTTTAACCAATTTTTCTTGAAGAGTGTTGATAGTTTAGGAAAAGAAGTTGCTATTTACAAGCCAAATCCTTTCTATAGCTCCAAGTCACAATCAGGGATTCCTCAACAAGACACTTTGTTTTTGGCTGACGGTGGTGATGATTCGCAAGTTGTTCCATTTTACCCATTGATTCAAGAACAACGTAAATTGGATGTTATTTTTGCCAATTATAATGGTGATGAAAGCAGTTTTAACTGGCCAAATGGTAGATCGTTGTTCAAACCTATAAAAATCAGTTTACTGCTCAAGGTAAGGGCAGTCCATTTCCACATGTCCCAGTTACCAACTCGTTCATCAACCTTAACTTGACTTCACGTCAAACATTCTTCGGGTGTGATGCTGCCAACATGACTGATTTGTCGTCAAACCCAACCGATATTCCTTTGGTCATTTACCTTGCTAACCGTCCATTTAGTTACTTCACCAACTACTGCTGGCACGGAGAAATTGCTTCTCAAGACCCAGGTTCATACAACTTTGCTGATGATGGGATCACCTATGGTCCAGATTTCTACAGTTCTAAGAACACTGGTGGATATCTGAACACCGGTGCATCTTTCTTGTAAGCTGATAGCCTATTTAGCAAACCATTTTTTTAATTAATTTTAGAAATAATATAAATTTGCAGTCAGTAATTTGAAATTTCTATAATACGATCCAAAATAAATAATATACAAAGAAGTAGATAAGCTCGCTTATTCCAAAAGAGTAGGGAAGTCATCTATAGACGCATTTTCATAGATGACTCTGTAGGTGGCCTCGAATAATGGGAACTCGTCCTTCAAGTCGTAGTTTTCCAATAAATCGTGGACTTCCTTGGAGGTCAAGATACCTTGCGAGGATTGACCATTCAACAAAGCCTTTTCAGCTTCCCATGCGTCAACCTTCTTCTCAACCATATACCTGGCAACCTTGACATTTCTACCACCAGAACAAGTGGTGATCAAGTCAGCCACACCAGCAGATTCTTCGGTGAAGGTAGTTGGGCATGGAGCCGAGTTGGCCTTAATGCCAAACTTCTCCCAATAAGACGCAAAGTGAATGATTTCTTTCAATCCAATTCTCATGATTGCAGCCTTGGCATTGTCTCCCCAACCGGCACCTTCGACGAAACCGACAGCAATAGCGACAACGTTCTTCAAGGCACCAGCAATAGAAGCACCAACGACATCTTCAATGACATTCACATGGAAGTATGGTCTGTGGAAAGCTTCCTTCAAGATGTATTCATCGATATCCTTACCTTGACCCTTGAAGTCTTCAGGAATAGTATAGGCAATGGAGGTTTCAGACCATCTTTGTCTGGCAACTTCGTTAGCAATGTTGGCACCCGACAAGACACCACAGTAAATACCCAAGGTATCAGTGATGGACTGTGATAACAACTTGCAACCGTCAGCGTCTACATCCAACCCCTTCAAACAGGAGATAGCTCTGACATTTGGACGGACTTTACCAATCAATTGTTTGCAAATTCTGCCCAAGAATTGGTGTGGAATATTAAAGATCAAAAGATCAGCATCTTGTACGGTTGCAACAATGTCAGGGTTGGCAACCAAGTTTTCTGGCAAGTTGACATCTGGCAAGTACTTGACATTTTCATGTTTCGTATTGATGATCTCAGTCAATTTCTGGCCATCAATTTCTTCTTCAAACACCCACATATTAACTTGCTTATGGAAGAGTTTGGGCTTTTCACTGGTATTTTCAGCCACCAACTTGGCAACAGCGGTACCCCAATTACCAGAACCAATAATGGCAATTCTGAATGGAGACTCAATTTTATATGGAATGGAAGCTGTAGTCATATTGTTATATTATTTTGTTTTTATTGGTGTGATTTTGATTGTTAATCTGTGAGGATACTAATTTTGATTAACGGGGATCCTCGGGTCTTTTATATGTGGGTACTTTAACTTCTTACGATAATCAAAACGTTGGAATTTTCTTTTTTCTTGATGAGTAGGTTTTGTGTCAACTTCCTAACCTCTCTTATGATGTCACGTCAGCAAAGACCTAGAAACCAGGATTTTTTGCCTGCGAACTTTGTTCCCAACAATTTACCCCTCCTCCATTGCATCTTGTACTACTAAAGGAAAGTGAGTATCCGGTTTAGCATGTAAATCTTCAAAATCTATCATCTTTGAAACCCATGGGTAGGGCATATAGCATGCCGTCTACAAAAACCAAATATAGCTTATGACGTCGGTGGTACAACTCTTATGACGACACAAGTTCTAGACTTTACGGTCACGAGCACATTCCCTTTTCGGACTTCTTTCGACGCCGAGATCTGCTTTTCGGTGTATATTTCCTGTACATTAACCGATTGATTCCTCAAGTTTTTCCGGATATCTAATGCATTATGACGTCGATGTGACGATCAAAGTACAAGCAATTAAACCGGGCCTTATCAATGGTAGTCGTCATCATGTCTGTAGTCGTCGTAAACTTCTTGCCACGCATCACTAAGGATGCTGTTCCGGCTGCCTCCGTGTACCATTGGCTCAGGTTTCGGATCTTCAGTCATATCTAACCAATCCGTATCTTCCATCCAATTACTGGCCTTGACCTGATTTCCACTGACAATCTGGGCAGCTTGGAGAGGCAGAATAATATCTTCACCTGCCAATTCGCCATCCTTGATATGGGCCAAAGGATCTGGTAAATGGCTCACATGAGGCCGGTTATCCGACTCATGCACCGGTTCATGGTATTCTGGAAATACTTCCGGCGGTACTCCTACCGTTGGTGGTGCCCCCTGATCTTCAATTGGATCCATCTCGTTCTTGATATGTGCCAATGGATCACTCAAGTGTTCACGTATATCTTGTCTGGACTCCGAGTCAACAAGACGGTCTCCTTCCAACTCAACTTGTCGAGTTGATATTGATTTCATTAGTTTAAGAAATGTGGAGTTATTGAGCTTATCGGCCATATTTGCCGAGGTGCCTTGTTGCAATGAATCCTCGACTTTCTTGGCTGTTTCGGCAAACATAGCCTTTTCGGCTTCGTTATCTCGTTGATTTTCTTTTACGGCTTCGTTATCTTGTTGAAGTTCCTTTTCGATCATATCGAAATCAGAATCAAAGTCATAGTGAACCGCCAAATTCTGGGCCTTGGCATCAGCCTTGGAAAACATTACCATGGGAACTGTCTTTGGTCCAGTGTGCATAGGTATATGGACCTGTGGCATTTGAGGTTGAGGCATTTGTCTATTTTGCTGGAGAAACTGCTGGTGCCAGTCGTTTTTTGGTTGGTTGATTGAAAGCTGAGAAAAATCATTCACCCAACCTGTTTGATTCGCATGTATGTTTGCTTGTTGATTCATTTGTTGTTGCTTATGCATGTGTTGCATCAGTTGATTCATCGGATGCCTCATTTGTTGAAACTGTGTAGCAAAGTCCAGCTCTCCACCCTGGAACCTTTGAAACTCTGAATTCAACTGGTGGTCGACGGTGCGACCCCGACGGAAACTGGCCGCTTGGCCACCCTGCCTAATAAACTCATTCTGGAGTGAGTTATCTTTTTGTGCGTGTTGTGATAACTTTGTTAAAGCGTTTGTAGGTCCACAACTTGCTTCCATTGTGTCTTAAACTTAAATAATCAGTTTACTTTGATGTTTTTTTCGCTGTTATATATTTAATTTTTATCTGTGGGGTGGAAGGGTCATTTCTGGAGAAGTTACCCGAGGATGCAAATCACATGAAAAATCAATGCCGCAACTTGTAATCCATACTCGTACTTTTTTTTTTTGCAGCTACAATTTTATCGTTATGTCGTTGACATATAAATCGTCAAATGACTCGTGCAAAAACTCATGTATGTTGGAAGTTTGCATCGAACGGCCATAGCGTTTAAAGGCCTTGTTACTAGCCCATTTCACCAACAGAGATGCTGCAAAGCACGCTAGAACGCGGGATTCGGCCAGGCTAAGTGATCCATCGTGTTCCCAGAGACGATTGTTGTAGTTTTGAGACCAATTGACCATAGTAGCAATAGCTCCTGTTAGTGTATCACCCTGCCCACCCACACGCTTGGCTGAGCCCGGGATGTTATTAATGAGAAACTCGTCAGTCAGAACAATTAACTCGTGCTTGCCCTTACGAATGATAAGAATATTTCCGAGCGCGCGCGAAAGCCTCTGGGTCTCATCTATAAGCTTATCAAGAGACTGTTCTTTGATATCGAGAACGATACCAAACAGCTTAGCCAACCTGTTGAATTCGACTAAATTAGGTGTGATTATGGCGTGATCATAGTTATGGATGAGTTTGGGATAGTTACCAATCAAGAGAAGAGCATCGGCATCAAGGATAAGTGGTTTATTTAAGACCTTGATTTCTTCAATGATACGAATCAACAGTTTTAGCATCAATGGATCACGACCAAATCCTGGTCCTACGACAATAATGTCACTGCGTTGCAACAACAGCAGAACCTTGGGAAGTATTTTGGTTTCAATAATCGAATCCAAGATCTGGGTGTGGGGCGAACTACCCAAGTCCGCAATGGGGAGGGACCGAAGTAGTTCTATTTGTTTTGAATCCAATTGGTTCGCAGGGTTGTCCAAGTCGTAGAGGTATGGGTGCACCATAAGATCGGGAGAGTACAGCTTAATGACTGGAGCCGCAAGTTTCTCGCAAATAACATGCGATAAGTCTGCTCCGATCAAGGCAGCTGAGTGGGCCAGAAAAAATGGGGCACCAGTATAGTCCTCACATCCGCCAATAACAGTGACTTTGCCTGCCTGACCTTTATGGAAGTTTGGAAGCAATGGTTGGATTACATTTCGTGAGAGCTGGAGGAGCTCCTTTTGTGTTTTATTACGTAACATTTAGCTTAGAAACGCTGTGGGATTTGGACTCAATGAACCTTTTAAAGTACAAATGGTCGAGAGACACGTGAGATATCAACGGAATGAAAATGGGTAATCCAGGAATGTCAGGGGTGTCACGTTTTCATCACCATTAAAGTTGGTGAATTATTAGTTCTTTTGGGGTGAGGGGGCGCGAAGTCCGTCATAACCGACCCAGGGAACATTGTACAGGACAAATTGTGGCAGGGCTGGCTGAAAATTACTTAAACTCGACAAAAAGTGCCCTCTTACCTCAAATATTAATTTTCCAGTAGCCATGTCTGCCTTAGCTAAATTCACAAACCCAAGGATTCTCTTTCCTGTCCTTGCCACTGCCACTTCGATTGGTTTGGCTTACCACTACTCCACTTCGTACATTGCTAACGAGGCGGCCAAGACCTTCAAGGGTGGCGATGAATGGATTGACTTGAAGTTGGTCAAGTCCATAGACGTGACTTCTAACACCAAGCATCTTGTGTTTAACTTACCTAACAAAGATGAAGTCTCTGGATTGACCACTGCTTCCCTCTTGTTAACCAAGTTTGTCACTGCCAAGGGAAACAATGTCATTAGACCATATACCCCAATCTCTGAACCAGAGCAAAAGGGTACCATCGAATTCATCGTCAAGAAGTATGATGGTGGTAAGATGACCACTCACATCTTTGATCTCAAGGTCAATGACACCCTCTCATTCAAGGGACCTATTGTTAAGTGGAAGTGGGAACCAAACCAATATCAATCCATTGCGTTGATTGGTGGTGGTACCGGTATTACTCCATTGTATCAATTGATTCAAGAAATCACCAAGGTTCCTGAAGATAAGACCAAGGTTCAATTGTTCTACGGCTCGTTGACTGAAGATGATATTTTGATCAAGAAGGAAATCGATGAAATTGTTTCCAAGCACAAGGACCAGGTTGAGGTTCACTACTTTGTTGACAAAGCTTCTGACAGCTGGAATGGTCAAACTGGTTACATCACAAAGGAATTCTTGGAATCCAAATTGCCAGGTCCATCCAAGGACTCCAAGGTTTTCATTTGTGGACCACCAGCTTTGTACAAATCGATTTCTGGAAGCAAGGTTTCTCCAACTGACCAAGGTGAAGTCACCGGTGTTTTAGCCGACTTGGGTTACACCAAGGAACATGTGTTCAAGTTTTAAGCTAAGTATACAATTCTTCTATATGTATATTTTACCATTTGATTATAATTATTGTAACTATTGTAGCATTTTAATGAAGTTGTTTTTTTTTTTTCAAGTATCAACATGACTACGAAAACCATTCAAGTTGCAGTGGATGGATGTTGCCATGGCCAGCTCAATCGAATATATGCTGAACTTGTTCCAGGGACCGACTTGTTGCTCATCTGCGGCGACTTCCAAGCTGTTCGCAACCTGCGAGACTTGGACACTATGAGTGTACCTAACAAGTATAAAGAGATGGGGGATTTTCATGAGTATTACAAAGGTACCAAGGTGGCGCCTGTGCTTACGATTTTTATTGGAGGTAACCACGAGTGTTCGTCGTACTTGACAGAATTGAAGTACGGTGGATGGGCAGCGCCCAATATCTACTTTCTAGGAGAAGTAGGGAGCGTATGGTACCGCGGGGTGCATATTGGAGGTATCAGTGGAATCTACAATGAGTTGTCATTTACCGAAAATCGATTGGACGACATCAAGTTACCATATAACTCAAAGACCCTTCGTTCGGTGTACCATGTGCAGCCTAAGGCCTTTATCAAGGCATGGTTAATGACAGAAATTGATATAATGTTGTCGCACGATTGGCCGCGCCGGATCGTAGAGCATGGCGCTGCACTACGGTTAATGCGAGTTAAGAAGCATTTGCGCCGCGATATCGAAAACGGTACGCTTGGAAGTCCACTAAGCGAACAGTTGTTGCCTCGTCTTCAACCAAAGTACTGGTTTGCTGCTCATTTGCATGCGAAATTTTCTGCAACAGTGAGGCACAAGTCACCAACGGTGGCAGCCGACCCATCTTTAATAAAGAATAGTGAGGAGATTGAACTAGATATGGATGACGACGACGATGAGTTACAACAAGAAGAAAAGGTGGAGAAGGTGAAACCACAAAGAACCGAGTTTCTTGCTCTCGACAAATGTACTCCACGCTATGAGTATTTGGAGACATTGGTGGTTTCTGTAGATCCCACTCATCCATCAGTGGAGCACGGATTGATGATGAGTCCACGAATGGTTGCGATAAATAAAGTTGTGGAAAATTACGCGAGAAAACATCGCGATAAACTTTCTAGTATCAATACGAGGCAGCTTGAAAAAGATGCACAACTGGTATCATGGCTTCTAGAATTAGAGAAATTAGTCGTTGCCGAGGAACAGCAGCTTGCAAATATCGATCCCCATAAATTAAAGATTGCTGCAGAAACATTCAAGATTATTGCACCTACAAGCGATTCTCTGGATGTTCCACTACAAACCTGGGAAAACTGCCAAACCCGTAATTACTGTGACCAGTGGTCTATCCTGTGATTGAGTATATCTCGTCAAAGTTGACTAAAAGGGCTTACTCTAATATACTGTAATTCTATATTTATTTTTAATGTCGTATTCGTCCTCGAAAATTCCCGCTTGTGGACAAAAATAGTTACGGTGCAGGGTGTCGGGCAGGCTGGCTGTAGTTGGCAGAGCAAACAAAAATAAAATTTAGCCTGTCGAACATCTTTTTAAACTATCGACCCAACCACGCTCACGGAAATCCTCTTACTACCAAAGTCACGAGTTATCTACAGTGATAACTGCCCAGCCTTTTTTACAAGACAATTACTCGGCCGTCACTAAGCGCCTCTCATTATCCTTGTGTCACTGCATACCACCGCCTGTGTTCACTGTTGTTCCACATCCTCGTGCAACCAGTAAAACGCTCCCCAGCCCCAAAACCAGCAGTTTCGTCATCAACTTTTTTCCCACCATCTGCTGTTTGTTTTTGTTCGTTATATAGCAGCCGCCCACATTTTTCTACCCCTCGAGTATTCTTCATCCTATGCCCCACGAATACAATAAC
The DNA here is from genome assembly GCA_030563165.1 of Teunomyces stri. Taxonomy (NCBI): domain Eukaryota; kingdom Fungi; phylum Ascomycota; class Pichiomycetes; order Serinales; family Debaryomycetaceae; genus Teunomyces; species Teunomyces stri. The sequence continues at coordinate 193,249 of JAKUBI010000016.1, forward strand.
CCGTTGACGGTAACCCTTCCGCACACCTTCAACACTCCGCAGGATTACCCAACAGAGGTCTTGGCCAACCGGTTCCAAGCATGGCGCTCTATCATTAAGGATTTGGTCAATTACCTCAAGGAGTATGCCAGCGTCCAGGAAGAAATTGTCAGACAACAGGTCAGACTCCAGCAAGCTGTGGGTACGTCAGGAACATCGTCATCGTCACACTCTATTACTGGTTCCCACTTTAATGCCAAGGACGAAATACTCGCTATCAACAAGTTCTTCTTACCTATAGGCAACGGCTCCATCCAAGATTTACCCAGCGTTCTTACTAAGTATCATCAGCAGAACGTGACTAATGCATCAAAGACTTTGAAAGAAATTTCCCAAGTGATTGTACCCAAGTTGGAAGAATTGAGAAAGGACTTATTGGTCAAAATCAAAGAAATTAAAAACTTGCAGAACGATTTCAAGACTTCCTTGGGTAAGGAATTATCCGAGACAAAATCCTTGATTGGTCAATACCACCTGGCAATTGAATTTACCACGAAGTTGAGCATCTCCTCTTCGAATACGCATCATTTGGATGCTAGTGGTGACCATTCCAGGTACGACCCTTACCTTATTAAGATTAAGTTGGATAAACAATTGAAACGACAAATCAGCGAGGAACACTACTTGTACGAAGCCTACTCTAACTTGCAGAGTGCAGGAGGAAAATTGGAATCGATCATTGTCCTCGAAATTCAAAACTATTTATCTAGCTTCATGAACTTGGTCAGTACTGAAAACGCATTGTTTCAGTCTTTTTTGGTACCAAACTTGCATAATGGGTTTTTGTCTAAGGAACCAAGCTTTGAATGGGACTCCTTCATTTCTAGAAACTTACCTTCACCTGTTAGTGCAGTTAGCGCTGTGGGCAATTCGAATACATCATCAACAACCGGAGGTACTTTTGTGGATCTTTCGTTCCCAGCAAGAAAGATTTCTGATTTGTCCATTGCTAACTTTGAAACTCCATTGAACCTTGCTGTTCGGGAGGGCTTTTTAGAAAGACGTTCCAAGTACTTGAAGAGTTATTCTAGTGGTTGGTATGTTTTGACTTGTAACTACCTTCACGAATTCAAGACCTCTGATAGAAAGAAAGACCAACAGCCAGCAATGTCATTACCTTTGGACTCTTGTACCGTTACCGAACGTTCAAAGGATGATGGTAAATCTGGTGGTGTTTACAAGTTTATCTTGAGTTCGAAGCTGCAAAATGGATTGATTCATAGAAGTCACAACTGGGTATTCAGAACAGACACCTATCAAAGCATGATAGATTGGTACAATGATATTCGTGCATTGACCAACTTGCCAACTCCAGCGGCCCGCGCAAAGTATCTTACCAAGACCAAGGGTATTACTATTAAAAAGGCATCTAGAGCCTCCTCTATTTTGAGCAATGGGACTGATGGTAAGTCTTTGACGACAATCAACACCTCAACTTCCCCAAGAAAACTGTTGACTCTTAACGGTTCCAAGCAGCGTCCATTGTCGCAGGCGACTTCTATCTTGAATGCCAACAGATTATCATCGACATTCTCTCAAAAAAATGCCCAATCACCTCGCTTAAGCAACATGATAAATAGTGATGGGACAATCATAACTCCGGTTGATACATTTGATGATGAAAGAGCCACATCCCCAGTCCAAGATGGTAAGGTAGGTAAGGAGTCTCTCAATAACGAACCACCTATTCCACAACTGCATGTCCCTCCTCCACAGACAATTCCTGTTCCTAACCAACAGTATTTGCCTCAGCAAAACAATTTCCAGTATTATGTTACATCAAACCAGCAACCACAACAGTTCTATGATCCAGTTCAGCATCAATATTTTACATTGACTCCAAGTATTCCTAACCAAGCTAATAACGGGCAACCTCAAGTTCAGGCGCAGCCTCAACCCCAATACTTCCCAGGATCACCTCAGCCAAATAGCCAACCTCAGTTTGTTGCTGTTCCTCAGCAGCCAGGATCACCTGTTGTTGCTTCTTCGCAATCTTTCGGGATCAATACTGCAAATTACTTTCAACAATATGGTGTACCTCAGCAACAGCAACAACCTGTTTATGGAGACTCTTTACCATACCCAACCAGTTTGCACCCAGTAGCATCGATTCATTCGAGCCGTCCTCATTCCGGAGTTGAAGCTACCAAAGAAGAAGAAGAGGAAGATGAGCAGAATCTTGCCAAGGAGGAGGTTTCCACTTTGCGAACTGAAGACGACAAACAATATGATGATGCACAAGAAGAGGAGGAGGAAACAAAGGTAGACGATTCTGTTGATAAGTCTCAAGTAGAATAGACGTATATACTGCTGTATTTTTGATTTTATTTACATTAGAGGTTATGTTTAACTGAATATTTTACTTTTTCATGTTTAACTGTACATTAATTATGGATTAACTTAAACAACAACACCCGAGTTGGATGCAATACGTGGCCACAAGTCAGCACATTCCTTGGCAACTGGACCAGTAATGGCAGAACCCTTCATTTCACCCTTAGGGTTGACAATGACACCGGCGTTGTCTTCGAAGTACAAGTAGACACCGTCCTTTCTTCTCCATGGACGAGATTGTCTGATAACGATAGCTGGCATAACCTTCTTTCTCAATTCTGGCTTACCCTTCTTAACGGTAGCCATGACCATGTCACCAGCAGAAGCAGCTGGCAATCTGTTCAATCTAGCACCGAAGCCCTTGACGGCCAAGATGTACAAGTTTCTAGCACCAGAGTTGTCAGCACAGTTGATGACGGCACCAACTGGCAAACCTAAGGACATACGGAATTTGTTACCGGAAGCACCAGAACCAGACATTTTGATGTATTATAGTTTTAATGTGTAACTGAAAGAAAAGTTCAAACGTATATAGATTGAAAAATTTTCGATCAACGATGCGAATGGTGAGAATTTTCGCACACTACTGCGGCGCGGGGATTTCAAATGTGACCTGCAGGTAATATTTTGATTTGAGGGCGGTAGCCCTATCCTGTTTTATTCACGTGATATATATATTTTGTATTACCCGTAAAACACCCCTGTTTCACGGATGCTTACCTCGCTCCTGCACCACGGGGTACCCGATGATTTTGTACCGCGGCGACCCTTTCTTCTTATTGTTGCAGCCAGACTCCCTAATCGAGAATTTACAACACGTTGATTTAACCAACCAATTACGTATACTCATTAAATAGTCTAATTATTTACAACCTTCAAAGACCCGGGTTGTCTTGCAATCATATCTGGAAGAGATCCGTTACTTAATCTCCGGCGACCAAACTCAGGCGATGGGGGTCTGTCTTCGGTGTTCGGCACATCAACAAAGGTAAAGTCTCGGTCACCACTATTATAAGAATGGCCTCCACTCCTTGAGGTGAATCCTTGTGAGTTCGAGCGACTATGCTGGTGCTCGTAGCTATTTGAACTGTCACTTGTATGTGCTCCGTTCATCGATACTGGATATGGCAAGCTTTCCTCTTGCTGCTGAGAAGTATCAAAATTTTTATATCCACCAGCGATAAGGAATGGATTAGGATTGTTTGAAGGCAGGAGATCGTCGCCAAGCGCAACGCTCTTTTCATTAGGACCCGAGAGAGTAAATTCATCTGCGAAATCGTCGTCCTCTTGACGTCTTCTTCTCCAGATGAAAAATATAACTAAAGCTGCAATCAATAGGGCACCAATAATAGAACCAACCACTGCACCAGCAATTCCGCCACCTGAAAGAGACTTTTTATGAGATGACGATGATTTGTTGTCGGAGGATTCGGATGCCGTTGGCTGGCTCGTCGGCGAGGCGCTGGGTGTTTTGATAATAGTTTTGTAAACAACTGATGGAGACGCAGTGCCCGAAGGGGTTGATTCAACAGTAGAAATGATTGTTACTGCTGAATCCGATGTGGAATCTGATTTTGAAGACGACGAAGACGAAGAACTTTGTGTTGTTGTCGTCGTCGATGTAGATGAGGATTTCGTAGTGGACGATGATGAAGTAGATGACGATGAAGTGGATGATGGTGATGATGAGGTTGAAGATGAACTTGTACGTGAAGAAGAGCTGGAGGAAGCACTTTGTCCACTAACATCACTGTTGGAGTAGAGTAAAAAGTAATCTTCACCTCCGCACATTTCCAGGGGATACCCCTGACATTTAACATTACATTTCAGACTATCCACCTGATCTGATACATTGGGAACCACGTCACCACAGTAGCAAAGGTTACCATTTGTAAGTGCTGCTATCTTTTTGCCCGCACACACATCTCCACAGTGACCCGAGGATTGAAAAGTATAATTATCCAAGTATGAGAGCAGTGATTCAACCAGCGATTTGGAATAGCAACCCAATTTACTAAATGCGTCGGCGGCCACTACTCCTAGAAGGAGAATAATAGCTTTCATATTGAATGCAGTGGGTTAATGGGTATTTTTGTAATGCAAGGGGGTCAACAGTTGAGAACTCGTCCTGAATATCAACTAGAGTTGGTTTTTGGGAAATAATTGTAAGGTATGTTACCGCTATGGAACCTAGGCTATTTGTATACTAATAAAGCAGTAGTGGGCAAAAATTCGATCACAATGATAAAGCAAAATATAAATATAAAACAATTATTTTAAATTTTTTGGTAAACACTCAAGTTTCTTTTTTTAGTTTTGTGACACCTTCCTGTTTCAGGACCAGGACTATTGCTTTGGGAAATGCGATTACTGGAGCTGGTGATAAAGGCAAGCTTACAAGTGGAGCACAACCAACGGGTGTAGCGGAACTACTTGATCTTTTTATCTTCCAGTCAACAACAACTCTGTTTTAGCTTGATCTTCTTATAATCATCCCAACCATGATGTCTATATACTCTACTCTGCAATAATAATTCTACTTCGCTTGGACATGGACTTCTGGGGTATAGGGTTTTGAGAAACTGCGCGATTTTGCATCACAGAGCTCAATCACACAGGGTTGAGCTTTGCAGCAAAATACCACCTGACTATATACTTGCCCCTTATTATATACTATTTACTTCCCCTCGGTACTCCAGTGGATTCATTCGCTGGCATTTATTCTGCACGGTATTTAATTTTGCTCTCTGAGTAAGGTTTAGGTTATTTGAACCTCATAAGCTTTGGAAAAAAAAAACGGGGCCTATTCGCGTGGTGGTTTTGGACGTCAGCCTTAAAAACTTTTGTACGTGATGATATTCGCGCGCGGTTATGATAGCGGAAACATGTGATCATATCCCCTTCTATCAGGATTTTTTACTAGACCCCCTGCAGATTTTCTTGTGTTTCTAGATGGTATGCCATCTGTAAAATTTCAAACGTCTGGCTTGCAAGTATCTCGGTGAAACACCAATCACGATATAATTTTGAAACGGCGTCGACAAACTTCTCACCTATTTGGTTGAGAGTTAATTCCATTTGTGGTTTACATGGAACCAATATAGGTAATAAACTTCTCCATTAATATTATAAACATTTCCCTTGAAGGTCGATAATCACGCTTTCTGCTAATTACTCTACTGATCTGAATATACATTAGAATGTTTGTAAAAGTATCTAGGTTGATTTTAGTGGCTAATTTTCGTATTTTTAGACGGTATTTAACAAGAATTCACAGAATTTAACAAAAATATGAAAATGCTAACAATTATGTCATAATACATCTTTCTTTGAGATTTGACGAGAGAAGAGTCACTTAAACAAGTAAAATTTTCTTCAGAACTCTGAAACACTCCCAAAGTCATTCAACAAGTCTGAATCCACCAATGCATTGAATAAACAAATGGGAGGGACAACAATCTGAAATCAAATACATCCGGGTAACTTGGTATATAAAATGATACAATTTTTGCCGACTCAAAGTTTTTCTCTTTGTCATTAAAGGATATAAGGGAAGACTTATTGAGTAGCTAGAAGGGTTTCTCTTCGATAATACTATTCACCTGGTAGTTTGTACCTTGTTCTTAGAGTAGACGTAGCCTTTTTCGCTAACCACGATCATTATATCTATGATATACCGTAGGTCGTTGTTTGATAGTAGTTGGGCTTACATAGGACTATGTCCGTTGTAGAAATGAGTTGTAGAATGGGAGGTTTGTAATCCAATATGACGCATGAACCCTCGATAGGCCGATAGTACTGACTGTTGTATATAAGTTGCAAAGAGAAGTGTGTGGTTTGCAGATTTGCGATTTTTATTTGACTAAACAATTCGATACCAACAGCACCCCTTCAATGACAATAAGATCGGTAGAGAATCTACTCAGCCAATACCAGAGAGAAATAGATAAACTATCAATTCCTGATATAGTTGAATACTCAATCAACCCCACAATTCCCAAGTCATCGCCTTACATCACCAAATTCAAATTACAGCACATCAGAAATGAATTAATAGCAATTCGCCAGAACTTAACCACATCCTTCAATACCAACACCAAGTACTACAGTGAGACTTTACTGGCATGCAATCACCTAATAAATACAGTTATGGATGAGAAATCTTTCACAGTCAGCAAGCTCATTGAAGATTATGACCGTGCCAATAGCCCTACACCAGAATCAACAACATCTACTACCGAAGAACCAGAAGACACACCCCTCGTGGAGGACGAGGATTTGGCGTCGTTGAGACTAAGACTTTTGAGTGGAGGTAAACAAACACAAATGCTCGACACAGAACAGTCTACTGAACGACTTAACAATTTTCATGAATCAGTACAAGAGAATATTCTTAATGAACTTGTGGATTTGACCTCGAGTTTGAAGGATTCAGCATTTAGACTCAGTTCGAAGATTATTAACGAAGATTTGAATATCTTGAATGAAACAAACGAAAACATCATAAGAAACTCAAACTTGTTCAAGGTGATCGACACAAATTTAAACCACTACCTTGAAAACAAGTCGGGTGGCAAAATCAGTTTAATGTTCCTAATCAAATTGACCATTGCTATTATACTAAGTTTCCTTGTTATGATATTACTTATAAAGATTATTCCCCAGATTTAATAAATATATTCGGCATATGTTTAATGAACTATGAACAAAATTAACAGTTGTAATAATATAGACAGAAGAAGGAATTAGTATGGTAAATCAGTCAAAATAGATAAGTGATAAAAATGAGAGTTCTTGCACAAGTTCATTCGCTGCCGGGGATAGCTGAACGTATTTATAAAAAATGATGTAACTATGAGACATCATCCACCACATCATTAAGCTACCCTCCGCAAAATAAGTATAAATACATCATTTGTAACATATAGCCTGTTTAAATTAATAACCAAATAAAAAAATGAAGCGAAAGGAATAATGTTGTTCGTTATTCGTGGAGATCACCTTAAAGTTCAGTTTGGGGATTCAGATGATGTTCATCGGTCAAAAAGTCATTATCGGAAAATGAATTTTGCGACAAGCTATCGAATCCACCCATCTGTCCCTGGGGTGGGTTTTGATTTTGAAATTGTCTTGGTAAGTTACCACATCTGTCCTTACCAAAATTAATTTTCAATGACTTATAGTCATTGTAAGACTTGATACCGTCAATTGCTTTGATTGCGTTAGCAATGTTGACAAAGTTAATGAAGGCACAATTCTTTTCTTCCAAGTAATTGATTTGCTCAATATCACCAAACTTGGAAAAGTCTTCTCTCAACTTTCGTGCGTTATAATAGTCAAAGTTTGAGATGTTACCAATGTAAATGTTTCTCGATGCACCGTTAGAAACAGCCAAAGATAACGCATTGGATAATGGACCAGAGTGCTTACCCCAGCCAACCTTGATTCTTCTGTTATGAATCGTCAAACCATGCAATTGACACATAGCAAAGAACTGAGCAGCAGCGATAGGATCAATGAAGGTGATGAAGCAAACATGCCTCTCTTTTAAAAACCGAATACTTTGTAACAAGCCTCCTCTAACAACGTTACATATTTCTTCAACAGAGGATTCTTGATGCAAGTTACCCAAATAAACAGTACGATTACCCAAGTTGTTTGCACCCCCTGCTTGAGTTGCAATCTGTGCAGCAGCAGCAGATTGCTGAACCAAGGCAGAAGAGATGAACTCACGGTCTGCAGCAGTGACAATGTGTTCCATTCCTGGGGCCAACCCCAAGTACTGAGCAGCATTATGCTGTTGGGTCTTTGTGATAAATGCACATCTGTCCTTACCATAGAAGCACTTTTTATCCAAGTACTTTTCCTTCAATGGCAAGTTAGCAACACATCTGATTGCACTTAAGATAGATAAGAAATGAATAAATGCAATACCCTTTTCTGGGATGATTTTAATGCAGTCAATGGCACCATAGCATGACAAGTCTTCTCTTAATGTTTGTTCTGTGATAATTTCGCCTGTAACTGGATTACCCAAGTTGCCCAAGTAGACGTTTCTGGTGGCGCCGTCTCTTTGAATAGATTCCATCACAGCAGGTAAGATAGGACTGTTTTTTCCCCAACCAATTCTTATGTCGTGCCCCTTGATACTCAATTTTTTCAAGATGCAATCAGAGTGGAACAACAATGCTGACTGGTGGTCAATAAATGAAATGAAGGCACAGTTCTTGGCAGGCAAGATCTTGACACTTTCCAAAATACCAGACCTCACATAGTCCAACAATTCGTTAGGCTGAATATCTGATGGGATATTTCCCAAATAGACTGTTCTTGAAGGAGCTGCCGACGAGTTGCCACCTGATTGCTGTCCAAATATGTCATTTTGTGTTTGAGATTGAGGTGGCAGGGAAAGAGGGATGCCCGACAAGTTTTGGTTAGGTGGACCTCCTGCTCCAAAATTCTGGTATTGGACTTGAGGCTGTTGAAGCTGTTGAGTTATCATCATGTTACTCTGAATGCTTGGCGCTGCGGAACCAGCGTATCCGTTGATGGAAACGCCTTCTTCGTTGTAGAACTCCTCATTAGGGTCAGGAACAACAGACTCAAGTTCGGAAAAGTCAAAAGCGTTTTCAGACTTATACTGAGCATACTGCTCATAGGCGTTGGGACGAGACTCCAATTGGGTAGGATTACCATCTTGAAGAATCAACTGTTCTTCCTGGTTCTGTTGGTAATATTGAGGGTAGTACAGTTGGGGCATGTACTGTTGAGGCATTCCCTGATATGGATCGTAGTACGACATGGAGAAGCAAATAGCGAATGAGGTGAGTAGAAAAGGCCAAGTGTCAAAATATCCTGAGAAAACCCCAGAAAACTAAAGGATTAAATAACCGGAATTTAATAGAACTGAAAGGTACCTAATGAAGTCTTCTGTAACGAAAACGGTAGAAGGTCAAGATCAATAATAGCCTTAGAAATCAACCAGAAAGAATAAAGTGATCCAACGGTTTTTCATTTTCAGTTTGCGAAAAATTTTGATCTCAGCGCAAAAATTTTTTGTATGCAAGATCCAGTACCTTCGATACTGCTTATTCCTCGGATGAGTAGTCTGTTTCTACGTCACGTAGACTAGCAGGAACTTCACTTGAAGGCTCTTTTTTGAACAGTTGGTCACCAATTTCAACAACATGTGCCGTCTGTTTGGATTCTGATTCGTCCAGGGCATAGTCGGTCTCTTCACCTCCTTCGCCTTCTGACTCATGTAGTTGCCTCTGTTCAATTTCTGTTTCTGCTTTCTGAAGCTCCACTGAAATATTATCTTCCTGTTTTATTTGAGAATCTTGATTATGGTTAACTGAAGTCACTTGCTCATTGTACTGCTCTTCATCCTTAACTTGATGTTTGACTACAGTGAATTCTGTGTCTTCTGGCTCTACTTCCTCCTCGTAATCCGTTCCACTCTCTCCAGTCACGTCGCTATCTAACTTAGCTTGTTCATCGTCGTCTTCTCCAGACAAATCTTGTGCTTCATCCAGTTCGACTTTCAATTTTGAATTTCTACCAGCATCTTTCTCCTCTTTCACTTTTCTTCTCTTTCGAAGAGAATCCTTCCTCTTGTCTCTTTTGGGTAAATATTTTTCATCCAATTCATCAGCAATTGTATCCTTATCAATTTTATTGAGTATGGGCCTTGAATGATGTCCTTGATTTAATCCTTCAAGTCGATCAGATGGATACTGTGCTTTCGAAAGTTGCCAAATCATATCCTTCTTGGAATTGAGCACCTTAAAGAACTTTTGCTCGAGGTCTGTAACAATCAACTCGTGATCCCTTTTGGCAAGCTCGTACTGAACCTCCAATTCTTCTTTAGCTGCATCAACCTTTTCAAGTTTGTACTTAGCATTCTGTAAGCTCTGCAACAATCTTGAATTTTGATTCCATAACAAGTCTAACCAATTAAACAAACTGGCTTCCTCAGGCAGGTTTTCTTCTTCAAAATCCACTGGCTCAAGCCTGATAGAGCCAATTGTCACGGGCACTTTTGCTGTTGTTCTGATTGAAATTGTAATTGAACTATCTCTCGGATCATCTTCTGTTTCAACCAACTCTCCCTCGTGGTAGTGGGATTTCGGAGCTCCTTGCTTGGCATTTAATTCAAGATACTTATATGTCTCATCAAAAGTGTCTTCGTCAACGTGGAAAAACTTTTGAACTATTGGTATCCAGTCATCTTTTGTAATACTGCCAACATTAGCACGAAATATCTCATGTAGGTTTGCCTTTCTTATGGTAGCTCGAAAGCTCCCATCTTGATAAACAGCCGTAAGTGCAATGTTGATAAAGTTAGGATCATTGCTCAAAACCTCAGACCGCGTCACGTAAACGTATAGACTTGTATTCTTAATCACCTCATGTGTATCTTCATCCTCAACAGAAAGGGGTATGGATATTATATTACCAGATAAGACCGGTTCCATTTTGTTTTTGCTATAAAAAAGGTGGTTGCGAAAGTACATTGTCGAATATCAATACTAAAAATATGGACACCAACCAAAATAGATCAATGAGAGATTTTTTGGGTTTGTAGCCTCTTGAATCAACTCTCTCACCGCTGCCCCAACACTAAGGCCACCGGCCATTAATTTATCGGAAACCATCAGAACAGCATGTCCCGCTTCTGATCCATCGGCCTCCGGAAGTACTACTCCTGTGCCATCTTCTTCTTGTAGCTTCCTTTTCCTCAAAGGCGAGAGAGTCCAAGAATACAAAGGATCCCATCTTAAGACGTCTAGAATAGATAGAATATGATCCTTATTAGTTCTGAGTACCCGAAAGGTATGTTCAGCCGATCGCTTAAAAACTCCTTCAACCCCGGAAACGCCAAATCCATCGACAATATCCCTCGTTAAACGGAACGGAACAGTCTCAGGAATTGGGAGTCTTTTACCTTCATCAAAGGCAACCCCCAAATCGATATGAATAGGTTCTCCTGTCTCCTGATCCAAAAGAATATTGTTACAATGACGGTCTCCAAGTCCCAACATATATCCCACAATTGATGTTGTGGCTATCCCTCGCGTATATGCAATTCGACTATCAAACCACTCATCTGGTGTAACGTATGTGTCAAAGAAAAATAGACGTAACACAGGCTTGATCTGCATGGCAATCCTATCATAAGCTCGGTAACGTTCACTCTTATCTCCTGCTTGACACTCTTTCATTATTTCCCGAGCCTTTTCCGATCTCATTTCATCATTTGTAATATGATACGGCTTAACGACATCAATCAATGCTACCGAGTTGGGTACAAATTCAATCACCCCGGATTGTGGACCTAAAGGTACAGCTCGATAAGTCCGGATCCGCAAGTTTCGCTTTCTTGTCTCCCTGTCTTTGTCAAAAATGTTGTTAACCTTTTCGAAAACTTGTTCCATAATAGAATCTTGTCTGAGATCGTCTGTACCATGCTTAAATAATGTCTTATGTTCACTTCCATCTTCCAAAGTGAAATTAACAATTTTTGGCAAACTTAATCCAGACGTTGCAATTGATATCTTACTGTCCATTCGCTTAAAACGTGGGATGTTTTTGTACTTCATAGAACTATCAACTGCCAAGTATTTCGTTGGTGGAGGGATGGCTGGCAATTCATTCAACCAATATTGGCGAGATGGAAGCTTTTCCAAATTTAACGATTTTCCTCTTGAAGCCTTCTGTTCTGCTAATGACACTGCTTCATTACAAAATCTTTCGATAGGATTCAAAATATCAGAGAAAGATTCAGTACCCTTACTGGCGAGCTGTTTCCATATTTTATTAGCAGCAGAATACTTGGATATCATCAATGAGTTAGAATTCTCTTCAGCATAACTTTCATGCTTTCGCAAGGACATCAACTGATATAGAGTATGATATGGATGATCTGTACACATGTTGGTGATTAGTTGTTGGAGAAGTGTCTGGAATCCCGATGATTCGCTGGCCAATCGAGAAATTAGTTGATTGCACCAGGTGATAAGTTTGTAAGTTGGCAATCTTAGTAAGTTTTCTCTTATCAACCGATTTAGATCTTTCATATCGGAAAACTCTAGCCATAAGGCAAAAAATTTGTCCAAATCTTCCTCAATATAATTTTCCACAGAGATACTGTGTAAATAAAATTCAATGGCTTTCTTGCAAAATATTTCCTTACTTGCTTTCAAAGAGAGAAGATCTTTACTCTCACTTTGCATCCGAATCTTCAACTTAGAATAGTACCTTTGCACAGATTTCTTTTCCAGGGCAGGAATTGAAACCCGACCAAAATGAGCCTTTAATTCTTCACTTTCCCTTTTCTTAGTGGCGACCCTTCTTTCCAATTTAATAATCTCCTCCAATAAACCCCTCGACTTGAATTGAGCTTCGCAAAAATGTGCCAACAATTGAAAAACCTTTGCCTGCTCTTGTAAATCTGAAAGCACAGAGACTTGAAGAGCTGTTGGTAAAACATATTTCTCCATAATATTTGCAGCCAATTCCTGCCGGGATTCGGACATCCAACCAACCAATTGTGCATTGATTAGAGATCTATCAATCTTCATTGACGTGACTGGTAGCTCAATACCTCCGCTGCTTAATTCCTGAAACATCAAAACGGGAATACGTGTTTGACCTTGCGACCATAATGTAGAAGCAGAAGTATACTTGGAAAGTTTCAAGATTTGTTCACGCATCGCCGAGTTCTTGAACTCATGCTTACTAATTTCATCTATCATGATTGCAGAGCTCACCATTTTTTGCAGTTCTTTAGAATTTCGAGCGGTATTATTATAACGAACAAGTTCATGAATTGCACCCATCCAAGTGTCTTCCGCACTCAAGAAATTATTAATAGGAAACTCCGCCAAAAGTTGAAATGCCTTCAGTCTAGCTAATAAAATGGTTTCACTTCGTGACATTTCAGCCTTTTCAAACCAACCGGTATTTTGTATATATGATTTCAATAATTTATCCAACTCTTTTTCATTTCCATCTAGAATATCTTGAATGCTTGTGACAATTGCCATCGTCTTTACCCACTCAACAGTACCTAAACGGTACTGTTTCAAGCTTAAATTGTCAGTTAAAATACTGTCCTTTTCTAATAGTACATCAAGTAATGATTTTTGACAAAAGTGGCTTGATTTCATCGGAAACTCACGAATCAGTTTAAAAGTTTTATACAAGACTTCGTTCTCTTCAATAGCCTTTTGAGGGACAGGTAACTCCCACAGATTGAGCTTCCAACCCCACTCATATGATATGCGACTGTTTGAACTTTCAAGATTTTTATGAACAAGCTTCGACATACCAACTAAACCATTTTGCATCATTGACAGAAGAATATCCAACTTGTTATCAATTGAGTGCAAGGCTATTTTCGCATCAAGTTTAGCGCTTTCAACTTGAAGTTGATTAGAAGATTTTCCGTCAACAACTGAAAGAGCACATTCAAGAGTGGTTTCAGCAGGCAAGCCATACCTTAAGTCGTCATCATCAATAGAATTATAAACTTCTGATAGTAACTGCACATCTTGTGAAGATATACCAGTTTGTCGAGCATCAAAAGCAGCATCCTCATAGAACATAACAGCAGTTTTAAATAACTTCTTTTGTGATGCATTTTGGGAAGCAACTTTAAGGTCAACTTCTTTTATTATTTCATCAAAGTGCTTGAAAGATTTTTTGCTGCCAATTCTAATTGCAAGAAGAATACGAGTAAACAAGTCAATTGTTTGGTCATCCTTCGGTTCAACTGCCATATAGCAAACAATCAATTTTTTTATTATGGGAATTGCACTTGCTCCATTCAACCTGATATAAAAACAGATGAAAGCGGGTAAAACTTTCAGTGCAAAAGTATTTACCTTTAAAATAAAACTGGCAAATAATGCAGCAATTTTGGTTTGCGAATGCAACACTTGGAGCAATTCTAATAATAATTTTGATGTCCAACTTCCAAAGCTATTATTAGCATGTGTGTACTCAAATTGATTCAATACAGTCATTTGATCTTCACTTTCTAATAATCCTGACTCATCATTAAGTAAAATACAGGTGTGAAGATCAAGGGGAACAATGTATCCGGAGTACAATTCGTGAAAACGATCAAAATTTATAAATCGACGAACATGTTTGGAATCATGCTCAAAAAGAAATATGAGAACTCCCAATAAAGATTCAGAACAAGCAGCAATTTCGCAATCATCCTGGTCAATATATTTCAATATCTCTTGTAAGAAGTAATCCAAATAATTGATAACATTTTCAAAATTAGAATTTAAATTATCATTGTATTCGTTTTGAATGTTAAAGTTCAACAATCCTTGACTGAATCCGCCACGTAAATAAAAATCAGATAAATATCTGGCACTCCACAAGTTGAAGGATTTAGAAAGTGTAGAATACTTCATTGCAGGATTCAACAATAATCTCACAACATTCTCGTTCCCACCTTTCTCATTATAAATGGTTATAGTCTCAAAAACAAAAGAAATTAAAAGTGATAGACTGTTATTCGAATTCCAAGAAGAATACAGACGACTATCTGTTGAACGTCTGAAAAAGTCTTCTATCATTAAGGAGCTGCTCCGTGTTTTGACACCTTTCATTAAATCAACTCCACAAGATAAGATTGGATATACTGGCAAAGCTTTGCTAATAGATTTCACATAAATGTCAACAGTCATAATCAATTCTTGAAAGTGGGCTTTTTCTTCGAGCCCCAAAATACTCGCTATTAGCTGGATGGCTAATGGGATGGCAAGAGGTTCTGTAAATTGACTTAAATCTTGTACAATGACGTTGAGCAATTTCAAGTTATCATTCTGAATCTCTTTAATGTGAAGAATTGGACACAAATTGCTGATGATTAACCGAGTGACATTATAATTTTTTACTGAAGCTCCCCCAAGAACACAGACTAGTTTTAGCTTTTTCAATATTAATGCCTTTTTTTCAACAGTGGTGGCATCTTTTAGGGATGATAAAAGTCGGCGTACAAAGAAATACGTCTGGGATGAACCCCAAAATACAGTACCTTGTGCATACTTACCAACTAGCTTATTGATTAAATCCAAGCTAGACTTCAAGGAAACAGTCAGGTCACCGGGATGTTCATTTGACTCGCCATTCTTTGAAGGAAATAATTTTTGAGCAACTTCATTATTACCAAAGAACTGGTTGACGAGATCATCGTTTGAAAATTCAAGAAAATTAATAAGTTCCAATACAATGATCAATAACTTCTCTTCCATTAGTTGCCTGAAATGTCCGCCAAATACCGATGATAGCCACTCAAAAACTCCATTTCTAACACCGTCGCGGGTATATGCAAGTGGAATAATTAAGGATAGACTATCATTTAGCAATGAATCTATAGTTGATTGTTTAATTTTGGCCATTTTGTTTAAAAATTGATCCACTGGCTTATTTGGCGAACTCTTTGTTGCTGCAGAAATTGCAACCAATTCTCTATAATATTCCGAATAAAATGCTATCAAATCATTGTAACCAAACAATTTATATGGAAAGCTTTCAATGGAATCAAACCGCCACCAGCTTTTCAATATTTCGTATTTTAGTAGCGCAAGTAAATCTCTTGGAGCTTCAACCTTTAAAATTGTACAAAATTTTGCTAGTGAAACTTTCAAGTATGGAGTAAAAAATGGGAACCGGGTGAACTCTAGCAAATTGAAAAGTGAAGATAGCATAATTTGCAAAGAGCTCTCTGAGATATTACTGAAAAACATCGTGAATGTAACGCTAGATTCTATTGATCTTTGAGGAATGTTAAAACTTTCAAAAAGGTCCTTATAGAATTCTGCCTGCTCAATAGTTCTTTGATTATTCAAAAGTGAAACTGTACTAGGTATCAAATGAATTTTACAAGCGTTTGAACCTTGCTTGAATGAGTGGAGAACCATGCTTCTGACTTGTTGAATCGATACGATTTCATGATTATTATGAATCAATAAACTCATAAGAAAATTCAGATATTCCAAGAAGGATTCGCTAGTCAAAATCAATTGCTTTTCGCCACACTGCATCAACCAATTAGACATGTCGTTGCAATCTTTCTTCAAATCTTCATCATTTACATGGGAGACGATCGGAAGTAGATAAGTGAGTAATTTCGATACACACAGTATGGTTAACTCTGTTCTTTCCAATTCTTGATCTGCTAGAACTTTTTCTCCAAATACCCTGATTAATCTGGCTAATGAGCCATATGCGAATTTCACAAGGCTCACACATTTTTGCTCTAACAATAGAGCCAAATAATATACACAGGCCAATACTCTCTTAGGATCTAATTCTTCAATTACACTCACAAACTGATTGAGAAAATTATTTGGACCTGTATCTTTGCTCATGTTTAAAATATACCTGATAACTTGTTCACATGGAATAATAGCATATTTATAGCTAACTGGACAGAGGTTGTCTGTTTGTTTTAGGGCACGCGAGGAAGCTGTCTCCCGATTCATCTCTCCAAACTCAAACTTGAATTCCAGTGTATATGAATCATCCAAATGAGAGTCCGACTCTCGTCCTTTTTGGAATTTGGCTGCATCAATTAAAAGTGGAAAACTGGCCAAGATTTTGTCATATTTAATTGCAAACAGAAACTCAGTAACTGATGTAAAATCGTCAATTAATGAATTGGTAATTTTTAGTACATTGAGTGCATCAGAGGGTGCGAGGTTCCAATATTTCAATGTTTCCTTGGCAGTTCCAATCTGATACTCAAATGAATTAACAATAGCATTTAAAGCAGATTTGGATTTGATTTTTTTCAAAATTTCATTTTGTAAGATTGACCACTCAAATAATAAGATGGGGTCAGAATCCCCGATTAGCTGGGTGGTCTCATTGACTTTTCGTAAAATTGTTTCACAAGATTCATTTTCATTTAATGTCTCAAGATCCATTAAGCATATGACAGGCTTACTATGTTGTTGTTCTAATACAATGAATTTTTCAAGTACCGAAAAGTGATCCAGTATATAGAAAGCCTCATTCAAAGTACCTTTATATTGAGCAACAATAACAGTAGGTACCTGATACTTTGTAGGAATGCCACATAACCAGGAAACAAATACAGGAAGTCCAAAACATTCAAACAAGATATTTCTAGTTTTAAATGATTGATTCCATTTTGATACCATCCAATCTTGAATCCTGCCAGTAAGCAAATGATTTTTTGGTAAATTGATGTCTCTGACCACTTTATGAATGGCATACCATAATTGGAAACTTTCATCATTGATTGAGAATGGTCCATTAATTTCAGACAAATCAATTAAATTGTCCAATTGAGTAATGACTGATTTGTCAATGATTGAATTTAATTGATCCTTGCGGCACAAAACGATAAGGTACACTAAATTGGAAGCAATACGTGACACCTCTTGATTTTTCAAGAGTTGCAACGAAAGCTTTATTAGTTGTATGAGATATCTACTCCCGAGTTCATTTTGGCGAGGATACCATAATTGATTATTCAAAATCGCCCTGACAGATAATAAAGCCCAATAATTTAGGTCATTATTTTCAAAAGTACTCAATATACTTTTTAGACAGCTATTAATGTTGATATTTGATTCATCTGGCAATGTTAAAGTGAAATCAAAAGAGCCCATTGTGGTGTCGTGGTCATGGTATGTGCTTGTTGAAGGCTTTGGATCGTTAATCAAAAAAGATGACTCCACATAAAATATGAGCAATTGTAAACCAGTTAGCTGTGCTTTAAGATCAGATTTCATCAAAATCAATGTATTAAAAAATTCCAAAGCATTCTTTGATTGATGTAAGGATTCGCCA
This sequence comes from Teunomyces stri, assembly GCA_030563165.1. Lineage (NCBI taxonomy): Eukaryota > Fungi > Ascomycota > Pichiomycetes > Serinales > Debaryomycetaceae > Teunomyces > Teunomyces stri. Next base: position 211,468 of record JAKUBI010000016.1, read on the forward strand.
ATTAGTCCAAGCTTCTGACGCTTGCAAGGCTGTTTGGGTGATTTTTCACCAATAATGTCAACTTTGTTGTCGAATAAGAACGAAGTAGTTTCCCTTATATCCAGCTCTAATTTTAATTCAAAGTAGGTATGCGTTAACTTGGATAGCCCTGAGACCATGAGCCAAGGCTTAAAATTGTTGGATTTCAAATATATCGAGTTCAAATTAAACCATGTCTTTTCAGAATTAGAAGCATGAAGTAGTCCAATATCTTGATGATCAAACTGATACTCAAAAGAATTGATTCGTGAGATAATATTTTGAATTAAAATCCGAATGCGATATAATAAAATGTTACCTACCTCTCCAGAAGATTCATCGTCAGATCGTATAGAAATATCACCATCCTGATCGTGATTTTCAGTGTCACCTATAAGTGCTGGAATATTAGACAAATCAATGAATGCATGTACGGGTCTTAAATTAAGAAAGATCAACAACTGAATTTGAAGAGAATCCCAAGATGTTTGGTAGTACAGAAGAAAGATCTTGATACCGATATTAATTAATCGGTTGACGAATTTGAGATCCTGAGTGGAAATAACTATGATTAGTTTGTTTATGATGCGAAACAAGATGATGACCAAATTGTATTCGTTCTTATACCTCTCAAAAGTTTTATCTAAAACCTCAAGTAATTCGAAATAATTGTCATTGTCAAGAATTTGAAGGTAATTGGTGCCAATGGATTGATTGCATTGTAATAAGTTCTGTATTGAGACGAATAGTTCAACGAATATTTTCAACTTATTGGTGCTAGAATTGAGGTAACTATTCTTTTGTAGGAAATATCGCACAGCTTTGAGTAGAAAGGTCCAAAGGAAATTCCAATCATGGCGAGTGAGATGCTCTTTGAAATATGGTTTGCTGAGTGCTTTGGAAAGAATCACAGCAAAATCCACACAACAAGGTTCAAGGTACTCCTGATAGTTCAAGAAAAAGTATTCGTTAATGTTTTGACAAGTCTCAATGTAATTTCTATACTTTAATAAGAGTGTTTCCTCATCAACTCCCTTCTCAAAGATGTTTCGAAGAGCAAATGATGCTCGTGAGAGACGTAGCTCAACAGCACTTGATTTGTTCTTGGTATAGATTTTGGATTCGAGATCAATAAGACCGAAGATGGAGGCCAGTAGTAGCTTGAACTGTTTGGCTGTTAACTTGTATTTGGCATTGGATATGGTTTCTAGAACATCAAGAGCAAGGTTCCGATCTTTGATCTTACTTGATACCAAAGACAGTAACACCTTCTGTAAATCTAGCGTGGACATCGCATAGAGAGAAAGGCGCGTAGATGCAACAGATTTGATGTGCGTATTTGACGACATACAACAAAGAGACAATTCAAGAGAAATATTGATCCAGATATAGTTTTAAGAAAATCCAGGATAGTATATCGCTTCATATCGATGACTACGTGAGAATATGACTTCGAGTCTAAAATGTGTTTTTGGCTTAAACATGTTACATACTTGATACTGCGGAATGAATTGTAGGTTGGTGTACCATTGTGAATACCCCAAGAGGAAATATATGATTCATTAACCATTACCATGATGGCCACATATAAATTACAATTGTATTGCTAGAAATGATCGTCATAGACAATGAAGCATTTAAAGTTATATGCTTTAGAGGAGCAAGTAAGTGGAGAAACTTTTCAATTAGAGTGTTGTTGCGACTCGTGCAACTATTTCGAGACAAGATACCAATCTTTGCTAGTACTTTTAGCATGGGGAATACTTCTTCCATTTATGTGGATTTGGGTCATAGGATCAGTGGTCTATGGGCTTTATTGGCTCAACCACACCGCTACTCGTGGCGATGAATACATTGAGACGCTCGCAGGACCAATGGCGACAAATGTTAGGGATACATTTTCCATTGACGACTTTGGGTATCTTGCAACGCATTTTACAAGAAGAGAAAAAGTAGCATCCATTGCTGGATATGGTATTCTTGCAATATCTATTTATATTGTATTCATAGCTTCTTTAGTCATTACATATAGATCGCTTTAGTGCTATGTGCGAGAGGCCCTTGTCTAACAAAAAATAAGAAAATCCGAGTCAAAGGAGCCGCACTGACTCCGAATAAAACGAGTCAATTCGTTCCCTAGTATAAAGAGATTCATCTCTCCAACTATTTCCAATTGTTAGCGATTATGATGATTAGATCTTGCAGAAAATATTCTTCAGCTTCTTTACTGAAGACTCCATTGTATGATGCACACATAGAACTTGGTGGTAAAATGGTACCCTATGCCGGCTTTGAGATGCCTGTCTTGTACAAGGGTCAATCACACATCGAGAGTCACAACTGGGTGAGATCGAAAGTTGGGTTGTTTGATGTCAGTCACATGTTGCAACACAAGTTCCTGGGACCTGATTCTAAGGCATTGTTGGAAAAAATTGCACCAATTGATTTGAGTGCTTTGAAAGTGAACACTTCGTCGTTATCGGTGTTGTTGAACAAGAACGGGGGAGTGATTGACGACTGTATCATTACTAAACATGGTGAGCAAGATTATTACATGGTGACCAATGCCGGTTGTCGCGAAAAGGACATTAAGTTTATCAAAGAAGAAGCCGACAATTTCAACAGTTTAAAACATGAGACTTTTGAAAGCACACTTTTAGCTATTCAGGGTCCTAAAGCACAAGAAATCTTGCAGAAGTTTGTGACAGAAGACTTATCTAAGATTTTCTTTGGTGAATCTCGTTTTATTACGGTTAAAAGTCCAATTTCGGCGACCGTTCACTTGGCCAGGTCTGGATACACTGGTGAAGATGGATTCGAATTATCAATTCCATCGTCCAACCAACAAGAAGTGCAAAACTCGATTGCTTTCTTTTTGACTTTGATTAATGATTACCCTCATGTGGTAAAGCCTATTGGTTTGGCTGCTAGAGATTCTCTTCGTTTGGAAGCCGGTATGTGTCTCTATGGCCATGAATTGACCGAGGAACTCAGTCCCATTGAAGCTGCATTGACGTGGCTCGTGCCAAAGACTCGTCGTGAAACCAATACCGGGTTCAATGGATCTTCGAAGATTTTAGGCCAAATCAAGGACAAGAGTTCGTTTCAGCGCCGTAGAATTGGGATTGTTTCCAAAGGTCCGTCTCCTAGAGAGAACAACAAGATTTTTAGCAATGATGGGACTGAGGTAGGGTACACCACCTCGGGATCTCCCTCTCCCACATTAGGTGGTAATGTTGGCCAAGCCTACATCGATAAATCAGTCAAGATTGGCAGCCAGGTCAAGATTGAGATTAGAGGCAAATTGAGAGATGCTACTGTTGCTAAGTTGCCATTCGTTACTCCTAACTTCTACAAGCAGTAAATAAAAATATTAAACACCAATTAACACGAACACGACACAAATTAGAAATAACCCTGTGAGGCTGATCATTCCTGCCAGATACAGTACAGGGGACGAGTAGCCTTATTTTTGTTTTATTTTTGAGATTTTACACGGTTTTAAAAACACGATATGAATCGGGGCGTCGCGCTTTGGACAGTAAATTTTGCGCGACGTGACGCTGTAATAATTTCACCTAGTCGAATATATAAGCATCCCTGTGCTGCCCAAGCTGACATTCATTCTTTTGTTTCACAGTACCATCACAAATGTATTCTCAGCCCACCAGATCTCCTACGCGCTCACCAACGAGAACGGTATTATCACCAAAGCCATCAAATGTTGGGTCTCCCTTCAGAAAGTCCACCAACCCCTTTACTTTGTCAAAATTATCACCCAAGAGAAAACAAAACAACCAGACACTGCCATCTAAGAAAGCGAAGCTAAATTTTATTATTTTTGAAGACAAACCAAAACCAACAGAAACACCGGAACAGGAAACAGCACAATCTAACAAACAAGACCACAACGACCAGGAAAATATCTTGCAACCAAAGAAACTAGGAATAACAAGATCCACAGAGAGATCCCCATTACAGAACTTGAGTATTAATGACTTTCCCGGATTCATTAACTCCCAGTTCACATTTCCAGCTCGTCAACAACTTACCGAACTCTACCAACCAATTCACTTCAAAAACGAGTCCAACACCTTGCATAAATTCCTGAACTCACTAAGTTATACTACACCCCCTAGATCCAATGTTGGCTCCAGATACTTAGTTTCTAGTGGATGTGGTCTGGATGATGAGGTCGACGAAACCGAAATTACTCTTACTAGAAAATACAACAATAGACTCCACAGAAGATCATACTCTGTGGGCAAGAACAGTGCCAAATTACCTTTAATAAGAAAAACCAATTTCAAAATTCTCGAATCACTCGTTGATTAATGTCCCGATACGTTTTATAATGACTTCCATTGCTACTTTGTTAGCTTCTTTTGATACCCCCTGATAACCGTTTTTAGCATAATAATTTCATTTCCGAACTCAATGTATAATTTTACTCAATTTTGTGATATGGTCACACGCTCTTTCTGTAACACCCCTTTCATTTCATACATTTAATCCTAGGATCATAATCGTTATTGCAGATTAATAAATAAATTAACATATGCACAAATGTCAAACAGCCCTCTTTCTATAACTCTACTGATAAACTAACAGCCAACATTTGTGCTTACGGACGGACTTAGAGAGGTTAACATAATCACCTTTGAAGATATCCACAGAGTATCAGCCAAGACAGATAAGCTGAATTAAGGTAGCGCAACTGGCGAACAGAAATTGCAGGGCTTGTAATAATAAAACCCGATTTGAATATGTCCCGATTCGGAAAGATTATTTCTACTGTTTGATCTACAATTTAATTAAAGTTCAAGTCCGAACACATTAGACTCAGTATACAGTGACATGCATTATTACTTCTTTCCCTTCTTTTTCTTCTTCTTGTTAGAATGACCGGAGCTGGTAGATGCAGCTGTTGGAACCGCAGTGGCTTCCAATGCACCCTGATGACCAGCAGATTTCTTCTTTTCTTTCTTAGATGGCTTGTAGTAAGATCTCAATTTCATCGGAAGCCATCTCTCCTCATCCAACACTAGCTCCAGTTCCGGCTTTAGCACCTTTGTGGCAGAAAACTTTGGCTTACGGGTCTTTATAACTTTAGAAATCCTTGCAATAGGCTTGACAATAGGCTTAGATACCACTGGGATTAATTCTTCAATGCTTGTTGATAACAACTCTTCAATAGATTTGGTTGACATCAATTCAGACACTGGGCTCAATTTATCAACCGAGTTGTTCAAAATGGCAGACAACAGCTTATCATCATCGGCAAATTTCGAAAAGTATTCAAAAACCTTGAGAGAAGCTTGCTCATGACCTTGATTTAAACCTTTAAAAGCAATCAACTTGACAAAGTTGTAGTAATGCAGGTCCTGCACAAATGCTTGTTCCTTTGTCTGGACTGCCTTGGCAAGTAAACTTGCCAATAATTTATTCAAATCATCGGATTTGTCGAGCTTTTCATACAACTGTATCAATGTACCAATTAAACCAGGCAAAATCTTGGTTTTCGACAAAGTTGATAACTCTTGTGTCAATCCCTTCTCTTCAACCAAGGACAGCAAGAGACCAACAGATTGGTTCAAATCATAATTTCTTTGAGTAAAAGCGATCAACAACACCACGATTACATACTCATCATTGTGATCTTTGAAGCTTTTGGCATACTTCAAAAGTTTCTTCGTTATAATCTTCTGTTGCGACTCGTCATTCATATCATTGTAGGTTATACCTAATTGAAACAAAATCTTGTACACAACGAGAATAAAGTCACTGGGGAAGTCATTTTGGTATTGACTAATAGACTTGTTATTGATCCATGATTTGCTCAAAGTACCAGATGCAAAACGCAGAAGAGTGCTGTTTCTAATGAGAATCTGGTACTGGAACTTGGTCAATTTTTGGCTTAATTTGTGTAAGGTAGATTGGTAGTCTAAATCACGATCAATATAATTCCATTTTGATTCAGTGTTCAAAGCGTAATAGTTGTTCTTGATAATTAGTTTGAGCATCGCATCGCTTGCCTGGTTCGCCTCCAGTTCAACTAAAATATCCAAACTCTTCTGATTCTCACCAATAAGCTCATACACGTACCCAAAAGTCAACTTGATAGGAAGTAATTCAGACATTAAATCTTCACTAGAGGACGTAGAATTTTGGCTTAAGCAATTACTTTGTGCAATTTCCAATAATTCAATAGCCTTGTTCAAGTTATTATTTGAAATTTCAATCAAGGATTCGTTAAAATACAAATCGTAGTTGTCACCATATTGCTTAATGTCAAACTTGGACACAGCTCCCTTTTTGTGGTAGTGATTTAATTGGGAAATGATGGCTCTTTCGTTGATCACCAAATCCAATTTATGATCATACTGGCTCTTTTCAATTAATTCGTAATAAAGCTTCAAAGACTCTTCAAAGCAACCGATTTTATAGAAGTTTTGAGCCACGATATGTTTGAATCCAAGCAAGAGCCCTTCATCATCGATTGTGACTGTGTTGTATAACTTGATCAATTCGTCAGACTTACCAACCTTGTAGTAAACATAACTTATTTCCAACAACAAGGAATAAACATATTCGTCATCTTTAGGAATCTTTTTGATAATTTCATATGCCTTGTGGTATCTATCCAAGTTAATGAGGGCTACTAAACAGTTTTTGAAAGCCTTAACATCGTTAAAATTTTTGACGTTAGTTAAATAGTCATAGGACACAGAAAAAATTTGCTCGTGTTCAGAAGGTGTATCTGCTACAACGCTCAATTTCTTGAACGCTTCTGCGATAGAATTACTCATTTCTTGAACTGAGATCTGTCTATCTCGATGTTGAGAATCGTTGAAGTGTTTTTTGTTCGAATTTTCAAATTGGTAATGCTGCACGACCTTTTTCTCTCAAAAATTATTCTTCATCATCATCAATCCCCTAACGACAAGATAGTGAAAATGTTAAGAAGCGTACCTAATGTTGCTATCAGATCGTTCAGTAGAAGTTCTATTTTAGGGGTTCAGAACAGAAATAAAGCCATTTTTGACAAGTTTAACCAAGCTGAAGATATCGAAGCTCCACTGAAGTTGGCGAAGGAATCAACTTTACTTCAAATCGAACAAAAAATATTGAAGAATGCCCCTCGTCAAGCCATCAAGAAGAGACCATTCTTGTCAGACCACGAGTTAGAGAGTGATGACTACAAGATGTCTTCCTGGAAGCAGAGCCTTGGACAGAGTATTATCAAGTGGTTTCTGGTTGATATGGACAAGTCGAGAGCAGGGCCCGTGGCTGGTTCGTTATATTATGGTGAGTGTAAGAAGCAAGCATTATACTACCCAAATGAACCACTCTCTGAAACTGCACAATTCTACTACGAAACATTAAACTTGCCTCAATCTTTCAGTCAATGGTTCCAAATCACTACCTTGCACTATTGGATCTTATCGGTACGGATGAGAGCCATGCCATTTAAGTACGGTAAGAATTACCAACAAAAACTTGTTGATAGATTTTTCAGGGATATGGAATTGAGAATGGCAGAAGAGTTGGGAATCAACTCTTCTAGAATTATCGAGGGGTACTTGAAGGAGTACCACGTTCAAATGTTAGGATCAGTGTTGAGTTACGATGAGGCCTTGGTTACGGATGATATTACATTGGCTAGCGCATTATGGAGGAATGTTTTTAACGGAAATCCTAACATCGATACAAGACACCTTGAAGCATTGGTTGAATACGTCAGATCACAACTTTATGTGTTGAGCAAGATGAGTGACCGTGAATTTGGTTTTGGTAAATATAAGTTTGTTCCACCAAACCAAGTAGTTAAGCCTCTCACATCAGCCCAAGAAGCTGATTTGAAGGCCAAGGTCAAGGAAGAGTTCTCTAAGCACCATTTACCATCACAAAAGAGTGTTTTGTCTTTGGATGAATAGATACCTGTAAATATGAATGAGTTTATTAATATACATGTGAAGTAAACCTATAACTTTCCAGCCAAAGTGTTAATATCCTTGCTCCAATCACGGCCCATTGGACCTCTGATCATGACGTTCATAACTGCGAAATCATCACCTTCGACTGCATTTGGAGTTTTTTCACCCAAGACAATATCTTCATAAAATTTGAATCCAAATCTTTCATAAATTGGGATGTTGTTTGGGGAAGAACTTTCCAAATATGCAATTGAGTTTTCATTCGTATCAATGAAGTTTTCAAACATAAAAGAGAACATCTTTCTAGTATTACCTTTACCTTGGGCAGCAGGGGTCGAACCAACGTACACCAAGGTATACAAATCTTTGCGTTTGAATCTCGAATCGCTTGAAAGTATACGGTCGCATGAATCGTGCAACAAAGGCAACATTCCGTAGAATACCTTTTCACGGCCAATATCACCAAACAAATTCCATACTCGGTCATAACCAGATTCCATTAAAGTTCCAAAAGAATCAAGACCATTGTGATGAGAGGAAGGTAATGACCAAATAGCAACAGTCTCAAACCCTACCTCAGTTTCATTTATACCAAGACAAAGACCCTTGGAGATATGCTGGTTGAGGTAAGCTTCGTAAAGCGCTCTTTCGCATCTATCTTTCTCTTCTTGTGTTTTGAGATGACAAACTAACAACTTGGCCAATGAATCTTGGCTGAAAGCCTGGAGCAAAGTCGTTGCTGCCTTTGGAGTATCAGAGTGAGTTAATACACGAAGATTGCCATACTTTTCTGGATTTATCTTGCTGGTCAGTATGGTATGGACAGACATGGTAAAAATTATAAATTGATAAGTTAGTTAATGCAAGTCCGAAATGATGGAATCGGAAAATCGGGATTCCACCATATCTTTATACAACGGTAGGTTACTCCACATAATCTAGTTTCGGCGGAGAAGCGCATCTGAATTACCAAATTGAGAAAAACATCTGGAATGCATTTTTTAATGACGGCAACTTATGACGACTCACATTACAATATAATTTGAAAGAGATAACTGCTATTCCTAAAGAATACGACTCCTGAATTGATGGGAATAAGCTTTAGTATCTGCAGATTATAATATGATTCAAGTTACATTGGTTTGATTAGGCCTAACTATTTTTAATATGTTCTGACTTGATATAATGCGCTTTTTTCGTTTAGAATGCGCTAACGCCAGAAAGGTAGGAAGAGCGGCAGAATTGGAAGCCCGACATTTTTTCGGGAAAGAAATAAGAGGATTTTTTCCGACACGGCAAACGAGATTATTTTCAAGCAGACATTAATCGACTTTTCTTTACATACAGGTAAAATACATAGATAATGTTTAGCTCCTTACTTCCTAGGCCAAGGCATTCAGAATATATTGTACCAAAGAAGGCAAGCAAAGAAGCAGTACGAAAGAGATTAGTTGCCTCAAGTTCTTCCACAACCATAATAGATAATGACACTCAAAATACCATTTCCAAGCTCCATCTTAATACCGATAATACGATCAATTATGGACAAACAATTGCTTCTGCTCACGGTAGACAAGTACAGGCATCATACGAAGATACTATTCCCTTAAAGAAGCGATTTCCCAATTTGAAGCACTATTTTCCACGCACAGATATTGAAACAGATCTCGACTTACAAGAAGTAGTGAGAGAATCTAGAGATGTGGTTAATAAACTTATCAATCAACAACTTAACATAAGCGAAGTAAAGAAGGATGAGGCCACTTTCTTAAATTATCACACGAATAGTGATCTTGTTGAAGATAGAGGAAGAACTATACAAATACGTGAATTTAAAGAGGATCCTATGCTTCCTCCTAAATTTAAGCTTCGCAAAAATAGACATAAGGAACCATCTCCCCCACCCCCAATACTAAAGAATACCAATGCAACCGAAACCAAACTCACAAAGGAGGACCGGGAGAACTGGAGAATCCCGGCAGCAGTTTCCAACTGGAAGAATAACCAAGGTTTCACCATATCATTAGATAAACGGATGCTAGCAGCCAACGGTGGCTCAACTTCCAAAGACGGTGTTAATGTACAGAACTTCGGTACTCTTTCAAGTGCACTTGAGAATGCTGAAAGGGATGCAAGAGAAGAGTTAAAGCTTCGTAATGAGCGCTTGATAGAACTTGCAGAGCAAGAAAAGAGAGAGAATCAATTAAAATTGAAGGAGTTGGCAGAGATATCTCGAAAGGAACGCAGGAGAAAAAATTCGGTTTCTGGTAAAAGCAGTGATTATAAACGTAGTAAGCATTAATATTTATACATGTATTATTCACTTTTCTTTTTCTTTTTGCCTCCTCTGTGTTTGTCACCACCATCGTACAAAGAGCGATCTAATTCATCATTGGCTTTGGAGTTGACCCATTCTAAAACTCGATTCAAATCGCGTTCTCTCTTCTTTTCTTCTAGCTTTTCATGGAGATCAGACTCAAATTTCAATAAATCGTCCACTTCACCAGCCTCAAGGGCCTCGGATACTGTTCGAAAGGCTTTGCGACTACTCAGTCTGACTCTTAGATTTCTCTTAGTACCAACCATGTCATCTTCATTATCTGATTGAGTTTGATTTTGTAATTGTTCTATCCGTTCCTTGAGTTTTGCGATATCTGCTTCAAGTGCAAGTTCTTTTTCAGGGGGTTTATCCATTGATAACGCCTTCCTTCTAGCTCGCATACTTGAAATCATCAGTTCCCTCGCAGCTGCAACCTCCTTTCGTAAACCAGATTCACGCTCTCCCCATGGGTTTAACCATGTAAGAAGTTTTTCAATATCTTCGGGATTATCGTAGTATCTCCAACTGCTTCCATTTGTGAGCGGATCAGGATACTCCTCAATTACTTTCCTTTGGAATGGACTCAATTGCTTTAGCAATTCAGATGTTCTTAATGAGCCAAAACTATCAATGACCACTGACTCTTGTTGCTCGTCAATTTTGATAATTTGATTGGATCTAAAATCAAGCCCAAATGTTTTACGGACGGCCAGCTTGAATAAGGAAGGAATGCCATCAAAATCTATCCTCTTGTACTGAGCATTGATACCATCATCTTCCTCTTCTTCTTCTTCCTTGACAACAGCAATGGATTCTTTATCTTCATCCTGCAAATCCTTGTTAAAGTACTCGTCATTAAAAGCTTTGGTGTGATCATATGAACTTTTCAAATGAAATAATAAGTCGTCATTCGATGGTCCCTGTACCCATAACCTTCCCATCAAATAGGTCTCATCCGAAATTTCCAATTTCTCGATGTCGTCATCGTCTTCATTTTCTTTCTCTTTTTCCTTATCGTCATCATCATTATCATCTTCATCATTTGACCCACCAAAAAACGTTGGCAAGCCATTATTTTCAAACCACCAATACCTATTGTATAATCGATCTTTCCCTAAAAGCCTTACACGTTGGCAATCAATCTCATTAAGCTGTCTTTCAATTTGGTGCTTTTCTTTCTTGAGTTGAACTATTTTGATAAGAGCTTCTTTTCGTTTAATCCATGCATCTTTGAATTTTTCATCTTTGTCGGCTACTTCTTGTTCCTTGTCAGACATATCAGCAACTTGGAAAATTAACCTAGGTCTTCTAAAAATTGTGGTGTTAGACTCCTCTTTAGGTTTAGAAGGTGACTTGGGATTGAGTGCCTCGTGGATGTAATAATTGAAACTGTGAGCCAATTCAAGATTAATTTTATAGTCTTTAATATTATCCAACCGGCTACGTCTCAATTTGGTTGCACCATCCAAACACTGATCAATATAGCTTCTGACAATAGAGCCATTCACCAACAAGTCAACCAAAATGTTCAACACTTGAAGTCTCAAATCTATATCTAAGGCCTCGTAGAATTGGTTCAATACAGTGGTCGGCGTAGGACTCATAGAAAGAGGTGCAAGGATCCGATATACCTGATCAATTATTGGTTTGTAAGAAGGAACATGTTCCACTAATGACAAAACTCCAAGCACAATAGTCTGCCAATTTCCATCTTTAAAGTTTCTCTTTCGAAGTCTGTCATGCCACATGGTGTTTCTGTGGTTCATGACAACGTATGCGTTATGTTTTTCATTCTGTCCAATAATGTCTTCATCTGCACTTTGCTCACCATTCGCTTCCTCATCCTTGTCTTCTGTACCTTCTTTGTTGTTTCCACTCGACCCTTTCTCGTGATCACCAGATATTTCATTTTCTGACTCCTCATCCTCAATTTTCAAGGTTTTTTCCTCTTGTTCACTATCTGATCCACCAAGTTCTTCACCATCAATGTTTTCACCTTTGCTTTCGAGGAAGGTATTCTCCCTAGGTAAGTTCACCAATAATCCAAAGATTTCATCTCTGTCTTTGGCAGTTGCAGCTTGCTGAGCAGTTGGAATTGTGTTTGAGACGATTGCACCTAAAACGGCACACCATATCTCATCTAACAATTCACATCTGCCATACTCATTATATTGGTCTTGTGTCCAACCCATTGCATAAATGAAATCATCAAATGTAAACGTATCTAATTTTAAAATGGAGTGATACACGTTGATAAAGATCCATGATTGAAGACCATCTTGCATAGACTTGAGATATTTTCCTTCAAGTCTTTTGATTTGAGAAAATATTTCCTCCTTGGTAAAGTCAGTGTTGGTATTATCCACGGAATCATCGTCATTCACTTGCTCTTCGTCATTATTGTAGTGCTTAATCAATTGTGCATTGAATTCAAAAGCATTCATAGGAAGTGGAAAGGGTTGTGGAAGAGGCTTGGAATTTTGAATATTAAATTTCAAATATAAGTCTTCTGAAATATTTTTACGAGTTGGTTGAACTGTTTGCAATACAGTAGCTGAGACTATTTCATCTTCATCAACACCCAACTCTTTTCTAACGTTTTCAGGTAAGTAGTGAGTCGGAAACTTGAGCTTTGATTCTTTTTTAAGCTTCTTAACCTTACTTGGAGGGTCCTCATCTTCTGTCTTTCCTTTCCTTTTATTTTGCACTATTCTTGAGGATGGCTTCCGTACTCTTTTAGGTGTTGTGCCATTGAGTACTTCAATGCTTGGCATATTTGCAACTGAGTTAATCATTTTCAAGCTATTGGAGTTAACAGAATTGTGGTGTTGTGGCTCAAAGAGAGTTTCACCAGTAGGAGTAGAATCTGCGTAATGCTTCAAGTCTTCGGGATATTCCTGACTGATTCTATATTTGCACGCATACTTATGTTTGACAACCCATGGAGCCCCAACTTTATGGGATCTTGACATTGTTAACTTGATGAAGGTTTTTATAAGCCATTTAGTAAAGTGATTCCTATCCCGAGAAATTTTGTCATTGGTGACAATTGATTGTTGAGTATCATTTAAACGGACAACAAGGTACTTTGTCTGTTCTGATTGGCCGTACTGGACTTTTTCACGAATGGTCCCTCTTTGTTTTGTAATCAATTGTGAATCTGTTTCATCTGCTGCCTGGATCGGGGAAGCACCTGCTTGGCCTGATCTTATATAAATTGTTTCCCCAGGAAAGTAATCATCCTTGAACACCAGATACACCTTGTCGACTAGCTGATCCAATCGAGTGATTCTATTAAATTGAAGAAAACGGAGAATATGTTCACGTAATGCCTCAGGGAAATTCTTTTCTACTCCTTTTATTTCTTTGATTTCACTTTCCAATGCTTCAAAATAGGTGAGGCAGGAGTTCCCGGTGATCTCACAAACAAACTTTCGTTTCCTGTAGTAGTCCATACGATCAAGATAATCTTCATAATTGAGAAACCATTCGTTTGTTTGAGGAATATAAAATACCTGACTGGACAAGTCTGCGGGAATCACAGGTGGTTGGATGTACGTGACGGGTTTACGTTTGTATAACACCATTGTACAAAAACACGAAATTTAGCAGCAAAAAAACTGGCTGTATTATGGCCCTCGTTGTGCGGGAAGTGAGTGATCTAAGAATTTCTGCTACTAGAAAGGGAAATAAACACTAGTCTGCAAGAACTATCTAAACACACTTTGGATAGGAGTCTAAGGGGTGAATTGCTGGTGGGAAGGAATGGAAGAGAAATTGTCTGGGAAAGAAAAAAAGAATAAAATTTGGCCCAAACATCTGTTTTGGGAGACACGTATATTAATGTACAGGAGAAGCATTTGATGCAACTCATAAATACCAAAACATTCATTATAATATGCCTGATTAGATACCCCGATGTAGGCGCGACTCAAGTTTAGCGAGTCACGTGGTAAATAGAAACGTCTTAGGATAGGTCGATCATATAGATTGTGAGGAACGAGAAAAAATGCCTCTCCCTCACATCAGCATGAAATAATTCACTTAGCACTACCATAATCTTTTCAATGAAGATGTGGCATGTATGGACTTTTTGGAAAGCGAGAGACTGATTTATATTGTATCACTAATTATATAAATACCTACTCATAATTTTAGTAGGCTGCAAAACGAAGGAACCAAAGCTTGCTTCAAGATTGAAAATCCATGCAAGAAATCGTATTCACTTTTTCACAATCTAAAATACACTCTAGTGTTGAAGAGTTCCAAAGATCAATGGGTAGATTGTATTAACTTTCACAATAGAATTAGTGTTTCCGTCAACGTAACCACTAAAATTCTTTTGGTCCTCTGTAATTCGCTTGCTTCCAAGTATTCCCAGTATCGTCTTGAAAATAATGTACAACACGCGTTGTTTAAGAGATAAATTAATGCTCTTCAAATTTCGTTCTTGGTCATAGGATTCCAAATTTGTATGCTCGTCAACCAGTTCGTCATCAGCACTATTCTTAAGCGGGATCATGTAATCGGGGTGGTCGCTTATAACACCATACTCAGTTAAACCTGCTTTGTGGCCTAAATTGTACAAATAGTCGTATTGGTATTTATTGTTGATTGTCTACCAGTATAACTTTAAGTTTTGCATCTGAAGCAAGGGAACAAACTTGGTAATAAAACCAGGTGACCATGTGCTGATATTGATCAACGATATTCTGGTCACCTTTACGCGAGATGTCAAATTGTCAATCCTGTTTAAGCCGTCAACAGAAAAGTTATAATTGACAAAGTGAATAGAATCTCTCCAACTAAATAAAATATGGAAAATATCAAATTGGGTATATCCCAAGAAGTTAGGCTTCCCCGTGAAGTATTGACGGAAATGGTCTTATTGGTTCAAATACTTGATAAAGTTCAAGTTCCAGATTCCAAATTGAATACGATGGTACTACCATGTAATATCATTCTTGGCACTCTAGAAAGCTTCGAAAAGGAACTTTAAAAGAATGGGAGGATCCAAACCCTTGATATCCAATTGAAGTTTGTGAATATTAGAATCATTTTCTTCAACATATTCAACAAACCATTTAAGGACATCGCTAAAGGTCGTCAACCTTTCCCGGCTCTCGATAGTTTCCAAGTACTCCCATACACCTTGATAATTTGTGTCTAAGATGTTGTAATCAGTTGGATTACCGTCAGCGTCACAAAAAATACGCTTCGTTGAGCCATCGTGAGAAATGACCCAACAATTATCCTTGGATAACCATCATCAGTTTCGATAACCGTTGCTTGTGACTCAAAGCATTTTTAAACCCAAGAATAGTATTTTCAGTGTATTTGGCCTTGAAACCTCTATGGCCGGTGATCACAGATGAAGTGTAAGTATCCAAAGCCATTCTTCTAGAGATATAAAGATATTATCCACCGGGATTCCCGTTCAATTCAAGTTTAATCGCAACTGTATGCGGAAAGAATTTTATTGCAGCAACATGGTATAGTACTTTTTCTTCAAGGTTTACAAACAATCCTGTGGAATACTGTATTGTTTGTGATATACGTTGCTCTTTTATTTTTACTTTTTAATTCTAACAATGCTTCAGTCTGATATTAAGTATGTACTGGAATATCAATCACAGGTATCTGACATAGTCACTTTTATTGTTAACGTTTTTTGTTCTTTTCTTTTTATCTGGAAATTCCTGTTTTGTGGTTGCGCTCCTAAAGACCCCTCTTTTTTCTTGATAGATCCATCTTTTTTTTTTGATAAGCGAGGCGAGCAAGCTATAACTTTACTTGACCAGACGATTGATCTATCACTAATTTAATCAACTGGTAAGCAATTGATTCACCAAAAGGAATAGCAATTCCCTCTGGATTGAATCCTTCGGTCTGCTCTTCTGGGTATACCAATTGTCGAACAAACTTGATGTCAAACCACCTAGCATCGGCAAGTTCACGGTCATGACCCAAATGAATGTTTTCATTCACTCCATTAAATTCAACTATCCCCAAACATCCAATCATCAAGTTTCCTGGGAATGGCCATGGTTGTGTCTTAACAATTTTAATCTGAGAACAAATCACCCCGGTTTCTTCCCAGATCTCTCTTTTTGTAGCAACCTCGACTGTCTCAGAAGGTTCCATAAATCCAGCAGTACAAGCATACATTCGAGTATGAGCATGTCTCTTGGAAAGTGAAAGTAACACCTTGGTACGCTCAACATTGGTTATAGCCGTGATAATGACAGGATCGGTACGGGGGAAAGCTACATTGGTAGCCGCACCTGTCTTAGTAGGACACTCAAATGTATCATCACCCTTTTTCTTTGACAAATTGATGCATTCCAACTTACCTCCAGCATGAACTGGAATCACTTTAAAGCCACAACCGGGACAAAATTTGTTTCTGTCTAACCAATCAAACATCATCTTAGCATGAGAGAAAATTGCAGCTTCTTTATGATTGAAACCACC
This sequence comes from Teunomyces stri, assembly GCA_030563165.1. Taxonomy (NCBI): domain Eukaryota; kingdom Fungi; phylum Ascomycota; class Pichiomycetes; order Serinales; family Debaryomycetaceae; genus Teunomyces; species Teunomyces stri. The sequence goes on from JAKUBI010000016.1 coordinate 228,217, forward strand.
TATAGTATGTTTTCTTGCTGTCGTGAAGAAGATTCCATTTTCTAACGGAGTCTTGGTGCTGCTTTCATTCATCTGCTTGTTATAGAAATCAAGAATAAATTCTTTCAATTCTGGTGCGTTGGTCAAGTCTACTGCATACCATGGAATACCCTGGTACCGGCCTTGGTAATCTAAGTACCTTTCTGGTTCTTCTGCCTTTAAACTTTGAAGATTAAGGCCAACACTTTCGTCCTCGATACCTAACAAGAGGAGAACTGGCTTACCTTGGTCACGGAAATTGGGACTCTGAGTCTTGTTGTCTTCGTTCCATACTGACAATGTGTCCTTCCAAATCTTCTGAGAGAGCAACCCGTGTTGCGGTGCTCCCTCGTATGACAATTGCTCATCGCCATTGGTCAACACAACCAATTTATTGCTGAGATGCTTATTGACTAAAGGATTGGTTTGATCGAAGAATACAAAATGGCATGAATCATGAAAAACACTATCGCTAATAAATTCGGTATCCTCCCGCAAGAAAGAGACTCTATTGATAGCCTCAGTGCCGTAGTAAATATTGTCTTTTTGTTCTAAGATATGCTTTCCCTTCTGGTTCGACATCTTGTAATAATTCTCTGCCTTGTTTGACACTACTTGCGATCGAGATCTAGTAAATAAGAATGGAATTCGCAGAAATGCCCGATTCATTACATGTACTAATTTTTGCCTATGTTACGCCCGATTGCGACATTTTTGATTTTTAATCCAGTCTCACTGTCACACTTCAAGAAGAAATAAGTCTATTATATCCTATTTACAAGTTAGTTATTGAATCCTGGTAATTGTTAGTACAATGCTGTAATCAAAAAAATAAATGCATATTGCTCTAGGGTGCAGTCAGCTGTCTCGGACTTCTCCTCAAGGTTAATAGGAAGTCTAACGTCTAAAAAAGTCTCTTGTGATCATCATTTTGCACCCAAAATACCTAGCATCTCGTTAATACGTACCCCTTTTACCCAAGTGTTACTCCACGCTTAATTGCGTTGGGTAAACCTTTAATCCAGGACTTTCGTGTCTTTTTGTCAACTAATACAAAGACCCGTCCACTCTGTCTCATTCTCCCAGTACGGCCAATACGATGAACCAAATCAACCGAACTTCGTGGTAAATCCATCAAGATCACATTCTTAATACCCACAAAATTTAGTCCACGTGCTAACAAGTCTGTAGTAACCAAAATCTTGACCTTGCTACCCTCAGGATCATTTTCGAGTAGCTCAGCCGGTTTCAAAAATGCTTCGATATTTTCCAACCTCTCAGTAGGACTGTCACCACCAGTGATGCCAATGACATCTTCAGCACGATGCCCATATTTGTTTATTAACGAGTTAACAAGTGGAGTCACTTCCTTTTTCTCGTTTACAAATATCAACACTCTTTTTACGTAACCATGCTCCGTTCCGTCACAATGAATAGCATACAAGGCCTGTGCAAGACATCTCAACTTAGATCCATTGTATGGAGAAGCCTCAGCATCAATAATTCGAACATGGATTTGCTTCGGAATCTTGTGTAGGGATGGTGTCACGATGTTTATGATTGAGTGCTCGTCTGGGAAAAGCTTCTGCAATGTCCGTTGGAACTCTTTCGGAATTGTTGCTGAACAGAGAATAAGATCCTTGACCCGATTCAATCTTCTAATTATGAGCATCGTATCATTAACCCAAGATTGGTCCATTAGAGTATCTGCCTCATCCAAAACACAATATTCCGTAAAATTGAAAAATCTAAATGGACGATTAAAATTTGACAACTTAGAAAGACCATTGATTTTCCCTGGGGTGGTAATTAAAATATCAATTCTTTTGTTATTGGCAGCATCAAAGAGCTTTGTGTGTGGATCACCAACACCCCATTTCAATATATTAAACCCCAAAGACGTTTTCTGGTCATCTTGATTTAAGAAATCCTTAAATTGTGGATGAGGCTTCAACGTCTCGAGATCATATTTCGCAGAGTTAGCCGAGTGTACCGTGTTGTACACCTGCTCCACTAATTCATGAGTTGGAAGTAAGATAATTGACCGCACAACTGGTGCCTCTTTGGTCTTCAAGAACTTCTCCTTTGACTCCTTGAAAAGTTCAAAGTCATCTTCCTTCAACTTACTCATCAATGAGGCCAAATATGCCCATGTTTTTCCCGAACCAGTTTCTGCTGCTATGGTAAACACTTTTAAGCGATTTAGCTCGTTATTTTTTACCAAATCAGCGACAATGGCCTCACTATCGCTATCCTGATTCTTATTAACGTTACGAAGACGTGGCTGGTTAATCTTTCGTATAGCAGCAACCTGTACAGGACTTGGCTTGATTGTCACCTCTTCCATAGTTTTAATATGTGTGCTCTTGAGGTTATACATCGATTTGATTTCACTAATCATTGCCGAACGAACAGTGGGAAAAATTCTTAAAGCATCCAACGAGTTCATGGAATTGCTTCCTAACTCTGAGGCATCAACGTGCTTCTTTTGGGGACGATGCAACTGAGAGAATTTACCAAACGAGAAAAGACTATTCTTGGATGTTGGTTTTGGTTCCCTGATTCCCTTGGCTTTGATTGGCTTTAATTTGAACTTTGGCTTTGAAGTCTTTGAGACCCATCGTATTCCTAGCCTGGAAAATGTGCCATATCTCAACATCGTATCAAAAGCAACTCACTAACTGGGAACATTCCCTTTTTATATACACTTGAGTTTGGCAAAAATATACTTGATGCAAAAAAAAATTTTCTTAGCAGGTCGTGTGCCCATGTCAAAGAAAGTAGACTGAAAAATTTTGGTAAAGCGTAACCAACACAACTACAATATAATTGAGCATCATGTTCAGATTGGTAAGATCTTCGGCCAGAGCATTTTCCTCTAGTGGGGCTGTTTCTGCCAAGGCACCTACTCCTGCTAAGGGAGGTAAGAAGAAGGTTGCCTTTAAGCCTACTAAGGAGAACACTGTCAAGGTTAAGAAGGGTGGTATGACCCACTTACCATTCAAGGACGCTGTTGGAGCCTTGAACTTTGCAAGCTTAGCCACTGATTTTTCCAAATTGGAAATTCCTGAATTAAAGCATGATTTGAAAGTAAATGAATCCAAAGTGGTGAAATACTCCGACTCCACTGAAACTATCTTACGTACTTTGGGTTCGTTCAAGACTTATCAATATCACGAAATGTTCCAGCGTCCAACAACTCTCATATCACACAATACCTCCAACCTTAACCTGGAATTTATATCAAAATTGGATGGCTCATCTGCTGCAAACCGTGTTTGTTTGTTGGGGTCTAAGGGTTCAGGTAAATCAACTCTTTTGACTCAAGCCAAGGCTCTTTCATTGGCTAAATACAACAAAGACATAATAGTACTTCACATTGATAATCCAGAAAAAATCATAAATGGTACCAGTGATTACATCTTCAACTCAAAAACTAACAAATACCAACAACCAATGTTCACCAAGAAATGGATCTATAAATTGCGTAACGCTAACCAAGAAGTTCTTAAGAAATTACCATTGACTAGAGATATTAGTTTCCAAACTAAAAGAGTTGATCACCATTTAAAGAAGGACGTCAACACATTGTACGATTTCCTTTTGCATAACCATGATTTCGGTAAGGTTGGCCCAACTAGTGCGTTCAGTTTTTTTATTGATGAATTGGTTGCACACTCCAACAAATTCCCTGTTTTGGTTTCTGTGGACAACTTCAATACAGTAGTTGACACCCCCGTTTCCAAATACTTCCACCCAGATTTTACTCCAATTCACTTCAGTGAATTTGAAATTGGTGATTTCTTGTTAAAGGTTGCTGGTGGATCCATCAATTTCTCCAAGGGTGGTGTCTTGTTGGCCACTGTTGGCGATAAGTCTTTGAAGCACAAGACTTTGTCTGTATCTTTGAGTCAAGAGCCTCACGACCCTTACGTCAAGGCTGTTGACGTCAAAATTGCATCCAGTTTGATTGCTAACAATGGTATCAAGCCATTGGTGGTGGATAACTTAACCAAGGATGAAACAAGAACTCTCTTGAAGTTTTATGAATCCGCTGGTGTTATCTTCGTTAAAGACTACGTTTCGAAGGAGTCGTTCAAGTCGTCTGAAGAGTTATCCGAAGAAAAGGCTGCTATCAGAGTTGGAAGAGCAAGCCAAACTACATTCGATACTGAAGAGCAATTTGAAAATCTTGTACAAAATTCCTACACTGTGTCTGCTGGTAACCCAGGATTCTTGGTCAAGACGTCAGCCTTGTCTTACTAATTGTAAATAGTCATAATAAACAGTACTGTTCTATGAAACGTTTCTAAAATACAAAGTTTATGCAATCAAAAGAAAGAAAATGAAAGTGTTCTAGGCAAATAATGTGTCTTCCTCTCTCAAGTATTCACCAATATCACCTTGTCTGAAGGCTACAATGGCAGTAGGCTGTAAGTTCCTGGCCTCGTTGGTAGACTTGGCACTGACACCGAATCCCAAAGCAACATCGTTCATGGAGTACACTATGACACCGGCATGTTCAGGAATATCATCGGACATACGACCAATATGTGCTTTCAAGACATGGTTGCCATATAAGAAGGGCATCTCACCATTCTGTTTGATCCATACCTTAAACTTAGCATACTGCGCCAAGTAAGGCAATGCAGTTATATGTAATCTGAATTTTCCAGTCTTGGTAAATTTGCCAAAACAAGTTCCAATTGACATTAAGTTCTGTCTCGAGACTGATGTAGCAAACCGGGCAACTTGGTCAGATACATAGTACACACGGTCCTTTTGCAACCGAAAAACATGTGGACTAGTTGGGTTATCGATCAAATAGGAAATATTTCTGCCTATGTAGTTGGCCAATTTCTCGAACACAACCTTTGTTTCTTCTTCTGTTAATGGTCTCATATATGTGGTCGTGAAGTATACCACAGAGAGAGATGATTGAAATTTTTCAAGGACTCCACTTGGTGAGAATTTATCTGCAGGAATTGTGATTTTTGCGATGAGATGCCAAAAATTTGGATATCGACGACGACAACAAGAACGAACAATGTCGGAACCTGTCAATGATCAAGCTATTAAAATCAAGGACAAAGCTCCTCGTGCAGCAGAACAGATTCAAGGTGACAATAAAAGACCCAAATGGCAGAGGGAACATAAGGTTACGTAGGTATGTTACACTCTTTTAAATCTTGATTCATTTCAACTAACAAATATCAGTGAATTCACCCCTCGTTTAGATGCTGATGGGAATCCAGTTCCTAAATCAGAAAGAAAACCTAAGAAGAAAGTTGCTGTGATGATGGGTTACTGTGGTACTGGTTACAATGGTATGCAGATTCAGCCAAATCCAAACATCAAGACGATCGAAGGTGAGTTATTCAAGGCCTTTGCCAAAGCCGGAGCCATTTCCCCTGAAAATTCAGACGATATCAAAAAGAATGGGTTCATGAGATGTGCAAGAACTGACAAGGGTGTACATGCTGCTGGTAACGTTGTTTCCTGTAAATTGATTATCGAGGACGAAGATATTATGGACAAGATCAATGCTGAATTGCCAGATCAAATCCGTATTTGGGGTATTCAAAGAACTTCTAAATCATTTGATTGTCGGAAAATGTGTTCGTCCAGAGTCTATGAGTACTTGTTGCCGACATACACATTGCTCCCACCTAAACCAAATACCATATTGAGTGATCTAATTGAGCGCAAAGATAAGGAACACCCAGGCATCATAAAAGATGATGTTGAAGGTAAACAGTGGTGGGTTGAAACTAAAAAAGCCATTGAAGAAAGCGAGCTTACTTTGGAAGAAATTGCCAAAATTGAGGGCTTGTTATCCGACCCCAATACTTCCAACTCTAGTATCAAGACTTTTGATGAAGAAGGAAACTTGACCGAGCTTGGTAAGTTAATGAAGACGTACAAGAGTATTGAGAATACTCGTAGAAGAGCCTATCATGTCAGTGAGGAAAGACTTGAGTTGTTCAGACAAGCCATGAAACAGTATGAAGGTTCACACACCTTCCACAACTTCACTCTTGGAAAGACTTTCAAGGATCCTTCGGCTAGAAGATTCATGAAGGAGACTACGGTATCTGATCCATTTGTTATTGAAGGTACAGAATGGGTGTCTATTCATATACACGGACAGTCATTTATGTTGCATCAAATCAGAAAGATGATTGCTATGGCAGTATTGGTTGTTAGAACCGGGTGCCCCATTACCAGAATTAGTGACTGTTTTGGACCAACCAAGATTAATATTCCTAAGGCACCAGCCTTGGGTTTGTTGTTGGAGAACCCAGTTTACGACAGCGCTAACTCTATCTTAGAAAAGTTTGCTTATGAAAAGATTGACTTCTCTAAGTACACCAAGGAAATGCATGACTTCAAAATGAAGTATATTTACGACAAGATCTATGGTGAAGAAGTGAAGGAAAACGTTTTTCACGGCTTTTTTGGTTTTATTGATACATTCTCTTCCAACAGTTCTGCTGATGCTGAGACAAAATCAGAGGCCAAGCATGTCTTTGATTTCTTGGGTGCCATATTTGATGGTGGAATCCAAGAAGCCAAGAAGAATGAGACAAAGGAAGAAACTGAAGGAGAAACCAAATAAATAGATACACTTCTAAAAGTACACTCAATACATGTATTAGCTACAATGATGGTAAATGTATGTACAGACCGATGTACAATAGACATTAATTCCCTTAAAGAAAAGCAACTAGGCAGCACATATTATAATAGCTAGAGATTCACCTAAAGCCAAGCTGGTGCTTGGTTCTGTTGTTGCTGCTGTTGTTGTGTAGGAGGAGCGTAAACACGTTGCCCATAAGAACGGTCGTTCGAAATGTTGTTTTGTAAGTAATTAAGATTCCCTTGTACAGGAACTTGGTTAGCCTCAGGATGGCCTTGGACCTGATGATCTTCTTGTGCTAACTTTATTTTATCATTTAATTCTTTGTATGCTGGACCCCCTGTATAACCGATAGCATTTTGTTGTTGCTGTTGCTGTTGCTGTTGCTGTTGTTGCATTATTCTTTGCTGTTCAGGCGTTGGCTGAATAGACTGCAAAAGTGGTTTGTCTTGTTGCTGCTGTTGCTGTTGGTTTTGTTCATCTTTGGACTGGGCACGTTGCTTTTCTAGCTGGAACTTGTATAAAGTCCAGTCAAAGACATAATCATATCTATAATTTTCCTTCTTGAACAAGTCTCTAAATAACTTTCTCAAGTATGGATAATCTGGCTTATCATCAAATCTCAATGTCTTGATATAGGTCATGTATTCCAAGAATTCTGAAGGTAAGCCTTTGGTTAAAATGTTATTAGGCGTCATCATTTTCTTTTCCATAATTCTGTCATACTTTTGTCTCTTCGTGGCAGCTTTAAGACCCTGCCATGGCAAGGATCCACGACAGAAGTAAATTAAGACATAACCCAAAGATTCCAAGTCATCTCTTCTAGATTGTTCTATTCCCAAGTGAGTGTTGACCGAGGCATATCTTGCAGTACCAGTCAAATTTTTGTTTTCTCTGTAAGGGATATGCAAGTGAGTTCTAGGGTCGCGATACTTCTTAGCTAAGCCAAAGTCAATAACATTAACCTGGGATCCTCTTCTTCCAATTCCCATCAAGAAATTATCTGGTTTGATATCTCTGTGAATAAAACAACGAGCATGTATATATTCAATGCGACAGATCAACTGATCAGCCAACAATAAGACAGTTTTGTATGAGAATTTCCGGTTACAGTAGTTGAATAAATCTTCCAAGGATGGACCTAACAAGTCAATGACCATGGCGTTGTAATCGCATTCAGTACCATACCATCTAACAAAGGGAATACCAACGCCACCACTAAGTGCCTTATAGACTTTGGCTTCGTATTCTAATTGTGGATGTTTTGCTCTGGTGTTTTCCAACTTGATTGCGACTTCTTCACCTGAGATGATGTTTGTTCCGAGGTAGATGTCACCAAAGGAACCGGACCCGATTTTACGACCGATCCGGTACTTCTTTCCAACTCTTAAATCCATGCTATTCTAGTTGTAATGCATAAAAGGGAATCCCTTCTCAATATGTGTTTAGTGAACAAGTTTTTGGTTTGCCCCTTGAGCGGCTAACAAGGTGGGCTGGAAGGATAAATAAAGCTTTGTCAGCAAAAGATGCAGTTATGACGATAGAAAAGTTGATACAGGTACTCGCTAAGGTAGTTTTATGTAGAACTAAAGGGAGCACAAAACTTTCTTGGATGAATTTGGTGGCCTGAGCTAGATCACTTGTGATGTAAACGGTGGCTGTCAGTGGGTGTCGGTTTAAGACGAGCGAAGTTTTTTTGAAAGGCGTGCAGGCGACCAAAAACTCAAGGGAGAAAGGATTCCAGAGAAAAAGAAATTCTGCTCAGTAGATGTAAAAGATCACAAAAGTGACTTTAGCAGAAATAAAAGACAGTAGCACCTCTCCAGAATATAAAATCCTGGAATGGATATTTATGGTGAGGATGGTGAGGATAATTTGTTTCTTGATCGAATGGAAGTTGTAAGAATAGTAGTAGTGGTCTCAGGCTAATAATAAAAATTATCATAAGATAAAGAAAATAATAAGCAAAGAATGTGAAACATGATTACAATAGGGTACATGGACGAAACTCAAAATAATAAACGAAACTGTCTCGGCAACAGTCTTCGAGTAAACACGTTCAAATTCACCGTAATCAACTTCATATGCTTCATTTCTGTTCAATAACCCTGATTCAAAGTAGGTTGGCAATCAAAATTAAAATTATTAAATTATATTATATATTTATATTATTACTAGACATTAAATATTAGTGAGGAGCTTAAGCTTTGGTGGAAGAGGATTTCTTGAACTTGCCCAAAATTCTCTTAAAGACATCGTTCTTCTTGACAGCCTTCTCAACCTTTTCAGTGCTGTCCTTTACTTCTGCTTTGGCATCTTCGCCCTTGGCTGCCAAATCCTTCGCAACGGCTTCACCCTTGTCTTCTGTCTTAGCAACAGCATCCTTGACAGTTTCAGTAATGGATTCCTTTGTCTTAGTAGCAGCATCCTTGGCTTCTTCCTTGGTTTCTTCCTTGGTTTCTTCGGCGTCAGTCACGTTTGGTTCGACTTCAGCAACCTCATCCTTGGCTTCCTTAACAGCTTCAGTAATGGTGTCTTCAGCTTCAGTAGCAGCCTCGGTGACAGGTTCAGTAGCAGCTTCAGTAGTTTCTTCAACCTTAGCTTCAGCGGTTTCGGTAGTAGTTTCGGCAGTAGTTTCGGCCTCCTTAGAAGCTTCGGTCCCCTTAGCCTCGATTTGCTTGCTTAATTCTTCCTTGGAGTCGTTGGAAAAGATCTTGGAAGCTCTCTTAACTCTGTCCTTGATACCCATGATTGAAAATAAATTATAATGTTACTGGTCTGTAAAACGCCTACATCACTACGGATTCCCTCGTCAATTTATACCTTGCCGCCTGCAGCAGAATAACATCCTTAGATCTCAAGTCATTCTTTTTTTTTTTCTACTTACCAACGGAGCGGTATTGTGCAATAATCAGACGACGCGACCTAAAGCCAAATCGAGACGGCCGGCTTTACCATAGACTGTTTAGCCGTGGCTGAGCCGGTTCTATATTTACTTCCTTTCCATATTGTATAAAGGAATATGTAAGTTTCATCTACCAGGAATTACATACACTGACTATAAGCCACGTTTGCATAGCCTACCTACCTTAATTGTGGTTCTTTGAGCAGACCACAAATAGCCCGGTGTTAAGTTCGTGTTTTGATTTTCTTGTTTTTTAGCTATATTTTTTTTCTGAAATATTTTTTTTCTACGGCAAAAACTCAACTGAAATCTAACAATACCGGTTAGGGTTTTTTGCATGCTGTACACTACTTGTGGCATTATTAACAATTATGAAATAATAATAATTGCCTTGCATTAGTTTTTTTCTTGTTACTTTAATAAGCAAGTCTTTTATTTTTGTGTGGCGCTATGTATTATTTTTACCTAATTTGTCGAAAGCCGTAACCAAATTTGGACTCAGCCGTATCTCTCTTCAAGTTGCAGGCTGCTGTTGGGACAGCCAGTTATATAAAACCTTAACACCTCCTAACATAATCACATTGCTTTTGGCTCCTCATTTGTAAAAATAGACTTTATCTTCCCCCTCTCATTTCGCCATAGTAGAATTCTATTCTATACTATATGTGCTAATCGTCTTTTACCTTGAGGCTCTACATTCCTTAATTTTGTCTATCCCCATACAGGATACACATCCCGCGAAAACAGTTAGGATTCTCAGGGAGATTCTAGCCTTCGGAAAAAAAAATTATGATTAGTTAAGGACCTCATTTTATGTTGTTCTAATCTAGATTTGATTTCTTGTTGGTTATAGGCTTACTAATCGCTGCTTTTTTTTCTCTTTTTCCAGTGATCTATTAATATCTAACCCTGCTTTCTCTACCATAGCCCCATCTAATGCTTACTGCCAAATATAGCGCCTCAAAAATATTGTCCCTGCACAAAACACGGTGTTATTATTTTCGGTGAGCTAAGAATCCTTGTTGACGCAAAGGGCGTGTCTATACCTAAATGCAAATAATGGTGTAAACAATTGAAGAGCCAGACTTCACACTTTAACGCGCACACCACAACCATGTCACCGACGGCGGCTAGTCTGCTAAAACATATAGAAACTCGCATAGAGTCGCTTCTGGAAGCACTCAAACCTTTAACCACCTCATCATCACGGAAGCCACTCACAAAAGTACAACTTAATACCTTTGAGCCTGTGGGTGCAAGAAAGAAACCTGTTCCACCAACCAAATCATTTATACGCAAACCAATAATATCACATAAACCAACGTCGTTGAATCCTTTGAAGCTGCCGACTAAACGAAGATTCACCAAGAAATTCAACCTTAATGACTTTGAAATTGGTCGTATTCTCGGCAAGGGGAAGCTTGGTAAGGTTTATTGTGCCAAACATAAACAGTCAGGCTACGTCGTAGCTCTCAAAGTCATGTCTAAGAAAGACCTCGTTGAACTCAAATTGGAGAAGAACTTTCGCCGTGAAATTGAGATTCAATCGAATTTGATCAACTCGAAGATTTCTCGTTTATACGGGTTTTTTCATGACCACAAGAACGTTTACTTGATTCTTGAGTACTCGGTATATGGCGAACTTTACCAACATTTGAAGGTCCAAAAACGCTTCAACAACGAAACTGCATCATATTATATCTTTCAGGTTGCTCAAGCACTTCAATATTTGCATTCTAAGAATATTATACATCGTGACATCAAGCCAGAAAACATTTTACTTTCATGGAACAATACCATCAAATTGAGTGATTTTGGCTGGTCTGTTCAACAAAATCCACAATCAAAACACAAGCGTCTTACAATCTGCGGTACTCTCGACTATTTGCCCCCAGAAATGATAGAAAGTAACGAACATGACTACAACGTCGATATATGGTCCCTTGGTGTCTTAACATACGAATTCCTTGTCGGCAAACCTCCTTTTGAGGAAGTTGATAAGAATGCTACATATAAACGGATTGCGAAAGTTGACCTCAAGATTCCAAGCTATATCGATTCCGATGCTGCTGATCTTATCGATCAGTTGTTACAGAGAAGTCCCAGACTGCGCATATCCCTTGAAGAAGTATTTGAACATCCTTGGATAACAAAAAACCGGCCCAATTGGCCCACTGAAAAGTAATTGGTTTATAGTACACTACTTATTAATACATAGATCACGGCTGTTACTGTTGGGCAGCAGCACGTTGTTTTTGCTTCATTAACAACATTTGTTGCTGTTGCTGTTGCTGTTGTTGCTGGAATTTCAAAACCTGCTGCTGGAAGGCCTGTTGCTGAAGTGTATTGTACTGCGCAGTAGTCAATATTGCTTTCAGGGGTGCTCTTACCTGGTACATTTCACCTGGAATAGCAGAGAATGATTGGGTAGGTCCATCCTTATTGGCATCAACATTAATCAAGGCACAACGTCCCTGTAAGCCACCGATGGATCCAGAAATTGCCTGATTTGCCAATGTTTGATCTGTCGAGTTATTGGTGCTGTTAGTGCTATTGCTGCTATTGTTATTGGTGCCAGAAATAATAAGTGCATTAGCGTAGAACTCTCGGGACGCCAAAAACCGATGTCTATTACGGGCTGGCAAGATGATTTTCCGTTCAAGCGGCATTGGATTGTTCTTGGATAATCCTTCCAATACCAAGTGGGTTTCTTCGTCAGGATCCAAAATCTTGTTGTAATTCAAACTTGAAAGATCGTCGCCATCCTCACCACCATTGAATTCCGCATTTTCTCTCCTCTGAGCTTCCAAAGCATTCAGAGCTGCAATCTTTGCTTGGTTTCTCTTTTGGTATTGTTGTAATAATACATCGTATGGTGCACTTCTGCCCAATACTGCTCTCTTGGCTCCCATAGAATGTGTTTTACATGTCAAAGACCTTGCACAGAATCCGCCTGAGGGTAATGGGACACCACATTGTTTCTCTACATCAACAGGACCCTTGGCCTTAGCCACATTCTTGGGTTTTGGTTGCTTCTTCTTTTTACCAGGACCAGCTGGATCTCTTTTGAGTGAGGAATTGGGTGACGATGCAGCTGCTGCTGCTGCAGCTGCTGCATTGGCTGCTTCTTTTTCACGTTGAGTTTGCGATTTCTTGTACTTCTTTTTAGGCTTTGCTGCTGTTCCGCTTGTTGGTGTTGATGGAATAGGGGTTGTGTTACGAGAAGAATCAACTGACGGAGCATCATCCAAGAAGGCTCTACCTCTTTTCTTCTTCATACCACTAACTGACTTGTCTCCTACAGATTCCATTTTCTTTGATTTCATTTCAACACACTTGGAATAGTGGGACTCGAGACTGTTTTCACCAATGGGACGGTTGCACGACGTGCAGATCTTGTATTGTATATTCTGTGAAAGGTAGCTCTTATCGACGTGAGCGTCAGTAATAAGTACAGAGTGTGATTGGTTGAAAGATGGTGACTTTGCGTGGATATCCAAGCGCTTGTCTAGATAGACGCCAAGTTCCTTCCAGATAACTTTCTTCTGGTCTGAGTTTTCGTTGTTGTTGAGGGTACGAGCTGCAGATAAGGTAATTATCTTATCGGACCGGGCCGTGGACATGAGAAATTGCTAAAGTCCAATTGTGAAGATAGAAGGACTGTGAATTTGAGACTGAGAGGGTACAAACGGTTGCAATCAAACGGGACGAGTCGTGTTGAGATTAAGTTTTCAAATTTTTTCGGCGTTGACGGTTCGACATATAACCCATTAGGCAACCCTAAGTAAGACGACAACCACATATAAGAATGCTTAGAAGACCAGCGACTGCAATCAAGCTTACACCTGAAGACATCTTAGAATATGATGATATGTTGGTACGGAGCCAATCGGTCAAACAGACTGAACCTCAAGCGTTTGAGAAACTGCTGATTCTACAAGAACGCACCAACGACGTGTTGGAATACAAGGACCGTGACGAACGCGTTACTGGAAGACAGAACTAAGACCTGTTTGACATACAAGATACTCTAAGATGCCTTGTGCTATCATCGTAGGGGAGACTGCTGTATATCTAATGAATTTGATTGTTGCTGTTGTTTTTTTATTATTATTGTTGTTATTTCAGAGCCTTTGTTGCAGTTCTAATTAAGTTGCAATCAACTGCAATACTACTGTGCTGTTGGTCTAGGCTTATGTTCATTTTATCGGTACTTTGCACTTTTTGTGGATCCTTCAAATTCAATCAACCATATAACGATGATTACAAAGATTCCTGCATGTCTCTCCATCGCCTAAAATTTTTGTTAATTGTTCATCAACAAGAGGAATGGGTTCAGGAACGGCAATTTTGGTGCTCTGTGGGGCGTTCTATTTGGCATCTGGAGGAAGATTTACTGTCATTCTTGGTGTTATTACACTCTATGTTTTGTACAACCTCGAAAAGTCGGCACCACGCCCAACATTGGAACTAAAGGAATCACCTATCTATGCCGTTGATTTCACATCTACCACATTTACTCCATCTGAAACCATAGAATTTCCCAAATCTAAACCAATAAGAAGAGCAAAGAGGGCTCCCAAGGTTATTCGGGCCTCTAAGCGGGTACAAAACGTTGCTAGTCAGCCAACATTGACCAAATCATCAGTTAATTTGTTGGAATCTCAGATATATATATTTTACACAACCCTAACTGGTTCGTCTCACCGTGTGGCCAAGACCTTGGCAGACAAACTTGGTAATGTTGATGGCTTAAGGAACTCTCCCAAGCTCATGTCGCTTGACGACGACGTTGATGACTTGGAAGAATACTTTCTCAAAACTCCACAAAATGATAGTAAGAATATTTATTTGTTGGTCTTGCCATCATACGAAACAGATTCTCCTATTGACTATTTCTTGGAACATTTGATCGATACCTATCAAGACTTTAGAGTTGATAAGTATCCATTGGCATCGCTTTTGGGCTTCGCGGTTTTGGGTTTGGGTGATTCTGAATCGTGGAATGGTGAAAAATTCTGTTACCAAGCTAAATTAGCTGACAGGTGGATGGGTAAACTTGGTGCAAGAAGATTATTTCCTGTTGGTGAAGTCTGTATGAAATATGAAGGTGAACCCAAGGCCCAAGAATGGATTCAGAACTTTGCAGGGTTGTTGTCTGATAATGAACCATTTTATATTGAGGAAGATGATTTTGATGATAGTGACAAAGAGAATGATGATAGTGATCCTGACACTCTTGTTGATGTTGAAGATATGGGAGATATTATCAGAAAGTCTGCTACTACAGGTACTGAAACCAAAAAAATGGTGGCTAAGGATTCTCCCACTTACAAATCATTGACTAAACAAGGTTATACCATTGTTGGCTCGCATTCAGGAGTAAAGATCTGCCGGTGGACCAAGAGTGCTTTGAGAGGAAGAGGCTCTTGTTACAAATTTGCATTTTACGGTATTCGATCGCACTTGTGTATGGAGACAACACCATCATTAGCATGTTCTAATAAGTGTGTTTTCTGTTGGAGACACGGAACTAATCCAGTTGCCAAGCTGAACTGGCGTTGGGAAGTCGACCCTCCAGAAAAGGTCATGGAAGGTGCTTTACAAGGACACTATCAAAAGATCAAACAGATGCGTGGTGTGCCTGGTATCCAAATGGATAGATTCCAAGAGGCATTTCAGGTGAGGCATTGTGCCTTGTCGTTGGTGGGAGAACCAATCTTTTATCCGCATATCAACGAGTTCGTTGGAATGTTACATGAGAAGCATATCTCTTCGTTCTTGGTTTGCAATGCTCAACACCCAGATCATTTGGCTCAGTTGAACAAGGTTACCCAACTTTATGTCAGTATTGATGCACCAACCAAAGCCGATTTAAAGAAAGTGGACCGTCCATTGAATAGCGATTTTTGGGAGAGATTAAACTCTTGCTTAGACATATTAAGAACAAAGCAAAAACATCAACGTACTGTTTTCCGGTTGACGTTGGTGAAGGGTTTTAACATGACCGATATTGAGGCGTATGCTGACATGGTTGTCAGAGCGCAACCGTCGCAAATTGAAGTCAAAGGTGCTACTTTCTGCGGGTCTTCCAACGGTAATGGTAACCCATTGACGATGCAGAATATTCCATTTTATGACGAATGTAAGGAATTTGTGGTGTCATTGACAAAGGAGTTGCAATCTAGAGGCCACGATTATGAAATTGCCGCTGAACATGCACATTCGTGCTGTATCTTGATTGCCCATGATAAGTTCAAGATCGACGGAAAATGGCACACTCATATCGATTATCCTCGGTTCTTTGAGCTCTTGGAGAGTGGGCAAGAGTTCACAGACTTGGACTACGTGAAGGAAACTCCTGCATGGGCTGTTTGGGGTAGTGATGAAGCAGGATTCAATCCAGATGATGAAAGATACGACAGGAAGGCTGAGAAGTTGAAGAAGAAGTTAGTGAGAGAGGAACAGGCTAAACGAGTTGTGGAACACCAGAAAAATGTATGATAGTGAATATATTTTGATTTTGATTTTTTGGGGTGCGCGTGTTTCCTCCATTGCGAGTTGACATTATTGTCACGTGTAGTAGACTCTCGTGGCATCTGTTATGAACAAGATCGTAAGATGCCGATGTGGTAATGCAAATCCTGTGATTTGGGAAACCATTATAGGAGGAGAGAATGTTGTAAAAATCCCGCCAAGATTTGAGTATAATTGTATAATCTCTACCTGTTCCGGATTGGTTTAAGTAATCTCATGGGAAATGATGTATTATCTAATATCTTACGTAACATATGGGACTACCTTAATTGGGACAAGATATCAATTGCTAAACCATCTCAACAAGTAGACTCGATTAAACGGAAGAAAAGCCATGGCAAGAATTGCGTTTGTACACCCTGATTTGGGTATTGGGGGGGCAGAGAGACTTGTTGTTGATGCCGCAGTGGGTCTTCAAGATCTTAAGAATGAAGTTGTCATTTATACATCGCACTGTGACCGTACTCATTGTTTCGAGGAGGTTAGTTCTAATCAGTTGAAAGTAGTGGTGTACGGCGATTTCTTGCCCACTAATTTCTTCAAACGACTTCATATTTTGTTTGCTATTCTCAGACAGTTCTATTTGACCTTGAAGTTAATTGTAACTGGGGAAATCAAACAATATGATTACTTCGTTGTGGATCAGCTTTCGTTCTGTATTCCATTCTTGAACGCCTTGAGCAAAGAAGACTGTCGTATATTGTTTTACTGTCATTTCCCCGATCAGCTTTTGGCCAAGCGGGAGTCGCTTTTCAAAAAATTGTACAGATTACCTTTTGACACTGTTGAAGAATGGTCCACGGGTATCAGTGATAAGATTGTCGTCAATTCTACTTTTACTAAGGGAATGTTTCATAAAACTTTCAAGAATCTCCAGCATATTGATCCAGGTGTTATTTACCCTTGTGTAGATATTACGGCTAACGTTGATACCGCTACTGAGGAAGAAGTCACCAAGTTTTTTAAAGGGAACAAGTTCTTTCTTTCCATCAACCGCTTTGAACGTAAAAAGAACATTGAATTGGCAATTAAGGCCTTTGCTAAGTTTAGGAAATTGGTTCACGATAAGAATAAGCCCCGGTTAGTGATTGCAGGTGGATACGATGCCAGAGTATTGGAAAATGTTGAGTACTTGAATGAATTGGACAAACTTTGTGAATCGTTGAAACTCACTAGTTTCACGATAAGAGGAAAGCTCATTATTATGCCTCCGGCTACCGATATCCTTTTCCTTCCTTCTATTCGTTCGTCATTGAAAACGTCCTTGATCAACAATGCCGAGCTCTTGTTGTACACCCCTTCCTTAGAACACTTCGGTATTGTGCCGGTTGAAAGTATGTTGTTTAAAACACCCGTCTTAGGAGTCAATAACGGGGGACCTTTGGAATCTATAGTCAATTACGATGGAACGAATATCGACGTCGCAACCGGCTACAACGAAGAGCCAGACCTTGAAAAATGGGCCAAGATCATGGTTTCCCATTACAACGAAATAGGGGAAGCGACCAAGATATCTCTTGGAAAAAATGGTTACCAGAGAGTGTTGGAATTGTTCAGTAGGGAGCAAATGAGTCACCAATTTCTCAACAACTTGAAGCAGAGCTCTGCTGTCCCTAGAAGCAACAGTTCGATATTTGGCATATTAGGAAAGCTGGCAGTGTTGCTGTTGATTATTGCTATCGTGTTTTACCGGTCTTTTTCATAGAGAAACGGATTTATTTAAATGCATCCTTTATAGCACGCCAAATATGTAACTTATTGTCGTTATGCATGGGTCTAATGTCTATGGGAGTACTGTCACTGCTGCCTCCACTGCCACCTCTGGTATCATTACCGAATAAATTCAAGAACCCTCCTGAAGATCTATTTACAATTGGAGTATTCGAGGATGTCATCATATTGTGCCACTGTTCTAGTTGAGCAGGAAAGGTTCTTATAGCTCGATCGAAAGACTGCTCGATCTCAACTGTTGGAACCAATTTAAACTTGTGTAAGTTGGATGAAGGACACTGAAGGTTATAGCTACGAATAGACTTATTAATAAGAGCTATTCTTTCCTCTATGTATTCCTTATCGGGTAATGAGGATGGGTTAAATTTATAGAATTTGATCTCAGCTTCATAAATTGTTTTCAAAGACTGCAACAGCGCTCTTGGTGTAAAATTGTACGCTGCTGGCGAAGTGTTGATGATCCATTTGAACCATAACTCATCAAGATCTTTTCTCACCAGTACTACTGTATTGTCGACACTTCTTTGAGTTTCTATCCATGGAGGCAAAACCTCTTGTTTGCTTAATACTTGGTTCATGAAATAGTTTGTTTCGGTACAGTTTTTTAGATGCTCTGGATCTAAGGGTTTCCCTCTAACATGTAACATTTCAGGACACTCAAAGTGGCCTTCTTGGTTAATATGCTCAATGATCTTCGTATTGGCCATTGAATCCACAAAGTTAACGGTTGTGGCTGGGTATGACGATAGAAGCATCGTCGGCCCAAGTAATCGTTCCTTGTACATTTCACGAAACTGTTCCTGCTCCCTATTATCTTGTTGCTTTAGCTGATAGTCAAGACTTCCCTCTTTGGCGTTGACGATCTTGTCTCGTAAAGATACCGGTGGTGTGAATATTCGATTGCTGTTCTTTAACGGCTTAGGTTTCAGATCCACCAACATTCTAAGATTGGCATCTATATTAGACTCAGTTCCTGTCCAGGGCGTTGACTCATAAATATCTTTGGCATGCTTGTTTGTTGTCAACCGAGGCTCACTCTTGATATAATTTCTTGCCCTGATTGTTTCCGAGGTTTCACTCTTGTACTTGTCATAAATCTGTTTGATTTTAGGGTCATTAGTGAGCAGACCAGCCGAGCTTTCGGCAATCTTGCTTTCTAGGATCGCTTTAAACCTTGCAACCAACGCAGAGTTCTCCTCATCGGGTTTTGTGGAATATCTCCTCAAAAAGATTCTCTTGAGCATTCGTCGTACTAAATAAGTTGCGGATTTTGTTGATTTCTCTATCTACATAAATTTTTAGGTTCATAAAGCATAAAAAACCAACACCCCTGAACCTACTACCACAAGCATCAAAATAACTAATTTTATAATGAACCCACATACATACTCTCTTCTACCGCCAGCGGTTATTATTAACTGTTTTTCGATATCTATATCTTCCATAAGCTTTATTTTGCCATACTTAGCGTGATATGGATGTGAAAATGTGAACCTCGGGTCTGAGTCCTGTTCAATAAGATTATTCAAGGCAGATGATTCAGCAGGGGTTATTGAGGTGACTGAATTTGAGTGGGTTCGTGTTGGTTGTACCAGAACTAATGAAGACGATCTTGTTCTAGAAGTTTCGGGGTTGTCTGTAGAGTTTTCCCTGATGCTAAACATGTTCAAAGGGTAAACCATATTGATTGAAAGTAGATTATACTAATCTATTTAGAAATTAAAGAAAGGGATGTCATCTCTTTATATGAAAATTTAGTGGGGTAATGTATGACATATCGAGGGGGTGTGCCTAATCAGATCAGGTGTGTATATAGATTATGAACCCCGACCAATCATAAACCCTCTTTATGAACGGCTAAACTCTCCCCCATTATCTCACGTTGATGCTGCTGTAGCAATCACTCAATCTCTGTTATGTAATTAGTGTCTTTGGGCTAGAGTTTTAGTCATATTAGAGACCGACTTATTTCGGCTAAATTGTTTATTTGAATGACATGGTTGCAACTGGTTTGAGCACTGATCTAGAAGGAGTTCTGAAATACTGAAAACATCGACTTGAAAAACAATAGAGAGATTATTTGATTTGACGTCACTTTGTCAATGGATATTGAAAAAAATTTGGGTCAGAATAAAAAAGAGGGAAGGAACTTGAAACAAATAGGATAACTCTTGTTATAAATTTATACTGTCTCGTTAATCATGGTGGAGGTAGGATATTCAATACGTGCCAAATCATGCTACAAGTTACTTGAATTCTGACAATTGTATTTGTTTGGTTTCACAAAACTTTGTGTTTTTCTTTCCATGATCTCATATTCATAACAAGATTAACTACCATAAGTCCTGAAGTATTTCACCAGATTCATGGAACAGAAATCTTACCATCATTTGCACCCATATTTTTTTGAGTGCGACCTTAATTGTTTTGTAAATGTTATAGATCACCTAGCAACTATTCCTGCCTAATAACTGCAAATATCAACCAATGCATCTGTCACAGAAACTGAACTTAACCCATTTGAATCACAATTACCAGTCTCTAAATCAAACTGCAGAATGATGTCAACGCGTATAGTGTTACGGCAGCACCTTTAATCAACCCCTCCGAATCGTGTAGCGAGAGCTTGTGTGCAGTCAATTTAATTACCGTATTCTCCTGCACCTTAGTTTGGGGAAAAAATTCAACTTGTCCAAAACGACAAGGTATCCTTACGCAACAACAACACTACCAGATCATGTGGATATTTGATTGGTGTATGTAGTAGAACCATCGTACTATCAGTATTCCTACTAACACCTTAGTTCAAGACATTTTGTCAAGTCTCGGTTTATGGAACAAGCATGCTAAGTTATTGTTCCTTGGATTGGATAATGCCGGTAAGACTACCCTTTTGCACATGTTGAAGAACGATAGATTGGCAACTCTTCAACCTACCTTGCACCCAACTTCAGAAGAGTTGGCTATTGGTAATGTAAGATTTACCACCTTTGATTTGGGTGGTCACAGAGTCGCTCGTCGTTTGTGGAAGGACTATTTCCCAGAAGTTAACGGAATCGTTTACTTGGTGGACGCAGCAGACCAAGAAAGATTTGCTGAATCCAGAGCTGAATTAGAATCTCTTTTCAAAATTGAAGAGTTGAGCAATGTTCCTTTCGTTATCTTGGGTAACAAGATCGACGTGCCATCAGCTGTTGGTGAATTGGAATTGAAATCTGCATTGGGCTTATTCAACACCACTGGTAAAGACACCGGAAAGTTGCCAGATGGAAGAAGACCAATCGAAGTGTTCATGGTTTCCATTGTTGTGAGATCTGGCTATGGTGAAGCCTTTAAGTGGTTATCCCAATACATCTAATTATTAAGTAGAGTTTGTAAGTAACAATTGATATATAATACAGAGACTTGATTTAATTAGATTCGATTTCTTTAGTATCAGTAACAACGTCTATCTTTTCATTGTCGAATACTTGCTCGATGTCACTACAACCTCCGTCGATTTGTGAATCCAACAATCTGTTGCGGACCTCATTTTTGTCATGCACTTCTTCCACCACCTTATGAATTAAATATGTTACGAAAGGGATAATGGCAAAATAAACACCACCACTGACTGCCAAATTTACCATATTACTCTTGGAAGTAGCACCGACCACAAAAGCCCACATCTCTCCAAAAGTTTCGACTCCTCTAACAGCAGATACAACAAATGTGATTTCGGTTGCATGGAAATTCATTACGCCAAGCACCCAGTAGATCCAAACTAAGAGCGCTTCTTGACCAAACCTGAAAACCAAATTGGGAATAAAACCTCTAGCAAATTCACTGTCTATCCAATCTATCCCCTTTGGTAGATTCCTGTCATAAATTGCTTGAAGTATAAATGAATAGATGAAATAACCCACCATATTAATATTGATAAGATGCCAAGACCATCTAAGTTTGGACTTGGTTGACCAACGTTTCGTATCAAGCAAAAATCCAACTCCAAGATCTGCAGCCATCTGAACAATTGCCACTAGCAAAGTATTTAAAGAACGAACTCTAACCGAGAAATAATCTGTTATAAAGTTACTTTGGTAAGTTTGGAACCACATTGCAGCTAATGAGATAGGTGCAAGAAGAAACACTTCTTTTCTGCGATATACTTTCCAGGCTTTAGTAAATGCTTGTTTGAGTGTATCATCGGTAATATTAGACGTTGCCTGAGTGCCGTCCTTTCTTATAACTTCTTCGGGTTTTACCATAAACCAGGCTAAAAAGAACCCAGCAGAGTTTATGGTGATAAAGGCAATATAAGTCTTCAACGAAAGTGAACCAGACTCATTGGCATTGACATTGAGGGAAAGAGATATAGCACCAGCAATAATAAGTCCAAACTTATTAACAAATTGCCAAATTCCGATGTAAACTGATCTTTCAGTTGAAGGATAAAACACAGCCGCCGTACCTTCTGCTATCCAAAATAATTGAGCAGATAAGCCTGTCAATGCAGCACCAAACATCACAAACCATTGAGTCCCATTTTTGGAATTTAAGTAAAGACCAGCTGAATAAAATGGAAATCCTAAACACCCAAGTGCAATACACCAGCGAACACCAAGCTTATTGATCAATACAGCTGATATTGGTGAAGTTAATGTCATCAACACAAACAAAATCGCATTTGCAGTATTGGCAGTCTGAGTCGTTTGTAACCCACCAGCACCAACAATTTGCAAAGCGGTCCAAATTCCTGGTTGAGTAAATGATAATACCCCAAGCACAAAGGCTTGGACCAATGCCTGGCGGTTAAAGTTATGTAGCTTAGCGTATAAAGAAGACATTAATTGTCTAAATAAAGTCTTCGTAATTCATCATTTATATAACACCCAAAAAGAAAAAACTATGGCATTTGCAGTATTTACATATAACATTGGAAATGGCGATAAATTAACTGTGGATGCAGCACGAGCCAACATTTTTTCTTGAAAAAACGGTTACGATAATCTCTTTTTAAAATAGGATTATTAATATCGTATAATTTCTTCATAATTATACAATAACAGAAAGCAAAATTATTTCAAATATTATTCGAGTAAGATGAAAAATACTCCCTTGTATTGCGACACCATACTTCCCTGATACAGATAGAAGCAAGTCTTGCTTTTTACTAATGAAATTTAAAAAAAGAATTATGAGATAGTATCCTATTCAGAAAATTATTTGGTGCATACATCATCACAAAATTGAAAATTCCTGCGTTTAAGAAAATCATTAACTAATTTTTAAGACATCTCATCTGTAATCTTAGTAATACCAATGAGTGAACACACGAACAAGGGACAGCTTCATCCAGAACAAAAGAAGTGGAAGGCCCCAAAAGGACCAAAACCAGTACACCACAAGAACAAAAACTTGATTGGTTTAGGACGGTCCATTGCCCATCAAAGAACCAAAGAAAATGCTATCCAATACTTGCCTGATGGTGAAATGAGATTTACCACTGATAAGAAGGAAGCAGGCTGGGTTAAGATGCAATCTGTTACTCAAGAAAATTCCCTTGATGAGTTTTTGAATACTGCCCAATTAGCAGACACTGATTTCACTGCTGAGAAACATCAGCAAGTTAAGATCATAAAAGTTGGCAACACCTCGATTGTGAATCAAAACGGGTTGTTGAGTCCGGAAGAGATGGAAGCAGTTCGTAGACAACATCAACTCTTTGAAAACAAAGTGACAATTCCAAGAAGGCCCAAGTGGACTAAGGACATGTCAAAACTTCAAATCGAAAGACAAGAAAACTTGTCGTTTTTGTCATGGAGAAGACAGTTAGCTCAGTTGACCGAAAGAGATAATTTGTTGTTAACCCCATTTGAAAGAAACTTAGAAGTGTGGAGACAATTATGGAGAGTTGTCGAAAGATGTGATTTGGTGGTGCAAATTGTTGATGCAAGAAATCCATTATTCTTCAGATCTCCTGATTTGGTCAAGTATGTCAATGAAATGAGTGATCCTGAAAACAACAAAGCTAAGAAAAACTTATTGTTAGTTAACAAGGCTGATTTATTAAACAGAAACCAAAGAACTCAGTGGGCAGAGTATTTTAAGGCTAAAAATATTAACTATGTTTTCTTCTCGGCAGCCAATGCCAACGAGTTGTTGGAGAAAGAAAGATTGGAATTGGAGGCAGGAATTATCAACAAGAATCTCGATGTATCAGTCAAAGAGGAAGTTAAGGTACCAGATTCTGAGGAAAATACTGACGTCAGAATCTTGAAGATTGAAGAACTTGAAGCTTTATTCATGAGAGAGGCTCCTGATTTTGAGATTGATCCAGAATTCCCTGAAAGAAAGTTAAACATTGGTTTGGTGGGTTACCCTAACGTCGGTAAGTCCTCGACAATCAACGCTCTTGTTGGGTCTAAAAAGGTCTCTGTGTCTTCTACCCCTGGTAAGACCAAGCATTTCCAAACCATTCACTTATCGTCCAGTGTTTTATTGTGCGATTGTCCTGGTTTGGTTTTCCCCTCCTTTGCATACACTAATGGTGAATTGGTTTGTGACGGTGTCTTACCTATTGATCAATTGAGAGAGCATATCCCACCAGTAGCTTTGGTTTGTCAAAGAGTACCAAAGTTCTTTTTGGAAGCTGTCTACGGTATACATATTCCTATTCAAAAGATTGAAGATGGAGGTAATGGTGAATACCCAACAGCTCGTGAACTTTTGAATGCTTACGCCAGAGCTAGAGGGTATATGACACAAGGTTTTGGGTCTGCGGACGAGCCTAGAGCATCTAGATATATTTTGAAGGATTACGTGAATGGTAAGTTGTTGTTCATCTCTCCACCACCTAAAAAGGTTGGTGATGGAGAATGGGACATTCCTAGTCTTGAAGAAGCTAGGGAATTCAATAAAGACTTGTACAAGTTACAGAACTTGCCGGAAACAAGGCAACAACAAATTATTGGTTCCATGCAACAGAAAAACCTCTCCATCGATACATTTGATTTATCCAAGGACTTGGCCAAGTTAAACTTCTCTCAATATATTGGTGATGATAAGAATGACACAGAGAAGAAAGGTCCAAAGACATTATTTTACGGTGGTAAGCAAGCTGCGTTGGAAAGTGCAGGTGATGAGTTAGACCGTGATTTCTTTAAGATGGGAGGAGTTGAAGGAAAATTCAATACTCCGTTTCACAGAAAGGAGGAGAAGTCAGGATCTAAGAAGCATAATAAGAAAAACAAGAAACAGGAGAAGAAGATTAGAGTGGTGGGTTATTAAGGATACCAGTGCATATTTTGTATACGAATTCTACACTATTTTTTTGAAATTTTGAAAATTACCGTACATGTTTTATATTACTATACATCACGCTTAGTAGATTCTGAAAGATGGACCCATGGTAGACTTGATGACCAAGGAACCGACGTTTTGCCAGTTCTTCTTCAACAAGGAAACCAAGAAGTTAGCGGACATCAAGATTTGGTTAACCAAGACATCTTCTTCCATTTCAACGTTACCGACGGCAACAGCCAAACACAAGACCTTCTTCAATTGGAACTTGATGGTGGACTTAACATCTTGAACCTTACCGTACAAGTCATCGTTGTGGGAGACTGGGATTGGGAACTTACCAGCCTTGGACAAGGTTGGACCCAACAATCTTGGAATTTGCTTAATCAAGACTTCAGAAGCAATGAAAGCGTTGTACTTCTTAGCCAACTTCTTAATCAACTTCTTGTTCTTGTTCAACTTCTTCAAGTCATCGACAGACATGGCTTCAACACCAACAGACTTAGCTCTGTCAACATCGAAAGCATCACCAAAGATACAGATGGTCATGTTTGGTCTTGGGACTTGAGGCAACTTCAAAGAACCAGAGAAACGCTTGTCTCTTTGAGGGTCGTAGTTCTTCAAACCGACTTGCAATTCGACGGTTTCCAAGAAGTTTCTCTTCTTGGTTTCGTTAGAGAACTTCAATAACTCTTGAACGTTAGCACGCACGTGGGAACTAGTGATCTTAGACATGATGATTGACGTCTCCCAAAAGGTATTTGGTAAAGGTAACTGATTCGACGAGGATACTTTTTAAAAGAAAGTGATGGCTCCAAAGAAAAACCATCGGGTGCACCCGCAGGGCCAGGTGAAAATTTCTGTTACACAAAATTGATTCAAGTTGTATTGAAATTTAAAGTTTTTATCACGTGCGATAGGGCTCCAACCCTTTATTTTACAGGCGCGTATCACCAATTAGTTCCCTCTTTATAGTATAAACCCCACATTATGGTTCTGTTTGTCCGTTATTTTTCACGAACACGGGTTCTTTGTCTTTCAAGATCACGACCATGCTTAGCCAGAAGCATTGATATAAGTAATGAAGGAATCAAAGACCCTTCACGCAAACCAACACGGCAAGAACGCATCGATAACATCAATATGGCGATGCAATCGAAACTCCATACGGTGGACCATAAGTTTAATATCTTTCACAAAGGTGTGACTCATGTACTTGATTTGGGATACGTTCCGGGGAACTGGACTGTCTATTCGAAGTTTCGCTTATGCCAGATCCATGAACTAGATCTTGAAGACTTTCACAAGAAGTGCCACATCTTGGGATTTGATCTCTTATTTGGAACACCTCCGGCAGGAGTCTCCACTATCCAGGGAAACATTTATTCACGACTGGCACATCAACGCATTTTGAATCATTTCCGTGATCTCTCCATTAAGAAGTCGCTGACTGATAATTCTTATTATGTCAATGAACAAGAAGAATCCAATGCATTAACCCATTTAACCACATCAATCGACAATTTGTCATTGGAGTCACAGAATTTGCCAGATTTGATCTTGTCTGATCTATCAAAACCGTTTATGCAACAAAATGGATTCTTTAATCAAACAACCACCCGGCCATATATGCGCTCGGTTGCACATGAGTCATTGAATAAGCCGTATATGGAACCACAAAAGGCTCTGATTGATTTGGCCGATGCTTCTCTTTACCTTTCGTGCAATGTTTTGAAACCTAAAGGAACTTTGGTACTCCGCTTGTCAAGCGTTGATTTATCAGATCTAGAAATCGATCTTCTTCATCATCGCGCCAAGAAAGTATTTCACCAGGTTCATCGGTGGAACTCCTATGGTGTAATATCTTCAGACTATTCGAGAGTTCTGGAACTCTTCTTAATCTGTCACAATAAACGCCATGGTGTTGGTGCTAATAATGTGTTTTACGAATAATGATAACATAAATTGTTCTAATATACTAAGCTTTTTCTTCTTCTTCTTCTTTTACTTCTTCTTCTTCTTTTTCTTCTTCTTCCGCCGCCGCTGGTACCTCCACTTCATCTTCAGCTTCCACTTCAGCTACTTTTTCCTGTTCCAAATCAATGAGTGGAGCACCAGCGCTACCGTAAAGATTCAACTTGGAAATATCATCAACTAATCTTTCACTAACTTTCGACTTGTTGTTCTTGCTCAACTTTTCCTTCCAAGCAGCGACAGTTTTGGCCAACTTGTCCTGATCAACACCGTAGTTGGCAGCAAAAATGGTTGCCTCTGTCAAACGCTCGCTCTTAATCAACAAGTCCAAACATTTTTGCTTGTCTCCAGTTAACCACCAGGCTTGCCATGCGATATTGTACTTTCCCTTTGTCTCACACTCCTCGGCTAACTTACGAAGTTGTACTTGGTTATTTGATGAGGATAATAGCAACAATAATGACGAGTAGTCACTGGCAAACCAGAAACAGTCCTGCGCCAATGAGATGTTCCATTTGCTCAAAGCCAAGTCACCAAGCTTCTTCCACTTACCAGCGTTTGCAGCAACATTAGTTGTGCTATCTTTCACATTTTCAGTCAATAAATCGTATGCTTGCTTCAAGTTGTTAGTAGAGATGGATATTTGAAACTTGGAGTCAAAGTCTTGCGACAAGGAAAAGGATAAAGATAAGTATCCCAATTTTTCAAAGAATCTGGACAATTGATTTAATTCGGTCTTGCTCAAGTTAAAAATGCTCTTCGTGTAATCCTCGGAAACGTTTTCCATGTTGACACTAGCCAAGTCAGGATGTTCTTCGCCAGTTTCTTCGTCAATGACCGTCTTTGTGGCAAATTGTTCCAAATCACCACGCATAACCAAGGTCTGTAACTCCAAAAGCTCGGCATTGACATACCACGAAGTAACGTTCAATGATTTGTCAATCAAATACAACTTTCCTTCTTCGCCGGCCTTGTAACCAATGATGTAGTACTTGTGGTCAAAGTGACCCAAATTTATGACTTCGCCACCAACAAAGTAGTTCAATCTGTTGGATGTAGCAGTGGTGTAAACAAAAACGTCACCGATAAACTTTCCAGATAATACTGCTTCGGTAGTTGGCAAGGTGTACAAGACGTCAAAGGTCGATTCAGCACCTTCTTCAGGATCCACAACATCACTAGCCAATGCCTCTTCAAACAATTCATGGTTGTAACTCAAGAAGTAGATCTCGTCGCTTCTCTTGGCACCAAGGGCACTATTGTCCGTACCAGAAGTGGTGATAATGGCCAATAATTCACCATTGGTAGACCAGACAACATCCTGAATATCGTCGTCCAAGTCCACTCTGCGAACCAAATGACCGGATTCCCAATCATAGAAAGAAATACAACCTTCAGACTTAACACCTAACAATGCTCCAGCAAACAACTTTTCTGCATGGTAGATTAAGTCAAGAGTAATGGTCTCCTGGAAGTTTTTGAAGATCTTGACCGACAACTGTGATTCTCTAATGGCATATGTGCAAGCATTAGTGAAATCATGACTATTCCAGGCAAAGTCCAAGGCACTACCATAGGCTTTAGATCTCCAGGCCAATGAGGAGTAGATATTATATTCACCATCACCACAAACGGCAGCGTATCTTCCGTTAGGGGAATGAGCCAACGATTGGGCAAAGATATCAATAGTACCCAACTCTCTTTGTTGTAAGGACAACTGCTCACCATCCTTTAAGCCATCAGTACTAGACGGTTTGATAATGGATTGATATATTTCGGTATTTTTGGCAAGAATCAACTTGTTATTCGCGTCCATTGAGTACAATGGCTCTTCATTTCCTAGCTTGAGGATAACAAATCCGGAATCGAAACCAGCAGCAACAACGTTCGACTTTGGCAAAATACCAATACACCAAGCACGCTCCAAACTATAGTTGATGGATTTTTCAAGTTTGAATGTGTTAGCATTCCAGAATCTGATGGTGCCATCTTCTGACCCGGAAACAATCAATGGCAACTCTGGGTGGAATATAGCAAATGAGACATTAGAAAGATGGCCCTCTAAGGTGGCAACACAAGATTTTGTTTGGTAGTCCCAAACCTTTACTGTTTTGTCGTCAGATGATGTGATTAAGTAAGGCTTGTCTGCTTGCGGGTAGTAGTCGACATAGTTGACCCCCTTAGCATCGTGGGCAACAAGAGTAAAGTTTGGTTGGGCTGAACCCAAGGTCCAAATCTTAACAGTTCTGTCTAAGCAAGCAGAAGCAAATTGATTTGGATCCTTAGGGTTGAAGTTAACCGACATGACATAATGTTGATGGCCTTCAAACACCTGTTCCATTTTCCAGTTGTTATCCCAGTTCCACAATTTGATAAATAAATCATCAGAAGCAGTCAAAACATAAGGCTTTGTTGGGTGGACTGCGATACTTCTAATGTAATCAGGGTGTGCCTCAAACTGGATAATCTTTTCTCCGGTGTTGTAGTTGTAGACTCTGATTTGGAAGTCATCGGAACCAACAACAATCCAATTCTTACGGGCAATAAATTTCCCTGCACGGACTGGCAATTCAGTAACTTGAATAGACTTGACCAACGAGTTAGTGGCATAAGACCAGATTTCGATCTTACCATTGTACAAGGTGGTCAAGATCCAAGGCTCCGTAGGATGGAAGTCAATACCCTTGATACGGTCAGAACGGGTTGAAAACTGTTTGACAACGTCCAACTTCATCTTCAGGATTTATAAGCAATTTACGGTGGTATCAAATAACAATTCCTGGCCGTACAATTGTTGTTGTTGAACTTAACACGCTGACGATTTTAGTTATGAGAGATCAATTTTTCTTGGGCGTGAACACGACCTTTTTTCTATAAGCAGCTAGTACAATTGTTCTACAGTACCGCGTCTCTCCTTGCGATACGTACGCTCTAATGGCTCAATGTGGTTGATGTAGTTTATCCAGCCCTTGTCGAATGTCTTGTTGGAAAACTTGTCAACGAGATTTGAAGCATTTTTTCTCATTTCAACCAATCTGCTTGTATCAATTAGATTGCGGTTGGCCACAAAGAGCTCATAAAGTGCTGTTTCAAACGTGGGGTAGGTGTCATTCTGAAACTTAAGGTATCCCTCATTCTTACCATCTTGAATAGAAGCGTCATAATCTGCATCAGTATCACTCTTGAAGAAAAATCCCATGTTATTATGCCAGTTGCTTGAAGGAATTTCTTTATAAGGCAACACAATATCCCTTTGCGGGCCAGCTGAGGCATGAACAAGTGGAATTACACCTCGTGCCAAGTACTCGACTACACCGATTCCAAAGTGTTCATTCCACATAGCATTGAGACCAAACTTGGCCCTTGCTAGCCACGCAACCACTTCAGAATACTGACAATCAACAACAAACTCAACATGTGCTTCAAGATCAAGTTCTGTCACTGCCACTTTCAAGTCAGTTAAGGTTTTGGTATCATCCTTTGTTCTGCATGAACCAAGAAACACAAGAGTGGGTAACTCGCTAAGCGGATTCCCCTCTTGCTTAAACCGAATAAGAAACTTTTGATATTGCTGCAAGAGTAAGATATGACGTTTCTCTGGACGAAATTGGGCAATGTACAACATTTTATTTTCTCTTGGGCTCATGAGATCAACTTCAGCAGTCAACTCCTCCGTACCACATGGCGGATATAATATGTCAATTTGGTTGTTCAAAACTTTATTGAAAACAAAAATATCCGATATGTGTTCGTATGTCCATGTACCATTAGTCAATGTTATGTTAACAAGTGACCCCAAGTACACGTAAAAGTAGTAAACTCCACTCCAATACATCAATTTTCCAATCTCAAGAACGTCTCGAGGTGTGCTAATTTTACCACAGTCTTTAAAGCAACGGAATTTCAACTTGATAAACATCTCCTTCTGGATTATGGGGTAATGGGTATATGCCAAGATTGGAACCTTTAAAATATTGCTGACTGGCAAGTAACTTCCAGGAAGCCCAATGGTATCAATCCAAACGTCAGGTGAAAGCTCATACATAGCTTCCAAGGCAAGCATAACAGAGCCAAAGAGCTGGCCGATCAAGGTAAAATGTTTCCAGTAGTCACCATCAATGAGTTTCGCATACTTGCGTAAGTAAATGAACACAACTCTGCTGGAGTCAACTGACACCAGAAACTTTTGCTGGGCCTTGGCCAAAATTTGGAGTGGTTCGGCATCGGTATTAGTGGTGTATATGGCAACTATGTTTTTCTCGTCATGCAAAAGAGTAGCCTTGACTGCTTCCCACAATACACGTTCACCACCACCCCCATTATTTGCGTAGGGGTGGAAGAATCCGTATATTACTCTGCGCTTTGGATCGTCAACATCACGGTATGACATGGCATCAATGAAGTTATTATTGGTATTTTGTGAGTCGACTTGCCGAATCTTCAACTTGTTGTTGACGTAGTTGGTATAGAACAGTGGCTGTGTGCTTGCAAGTATAAGTCTACGACGGAAACTTGACCGTTTCCAGCCGACTTGGAGGTAGATTGGTTTGGGATGGTTGATAACATTTTTGATCTTTTGTTTCCAGTTCTGAGACGGAACATAGAAAAATTGAGGAAGTATTTTGGTAAAAAGCGAGTATGTGACCCCAACTAGGACCACAACGGCTATTATCAAGTACATTAGTTCTGGATCTAGAACTCGGACAAGGCCGTAGATTTTCTGATAGAGAAAATTAAATACATTCTATATTATGTAATCCTTATCACTATTATTATGTAATTCTGATTCGGTTAGTTTAATTTTTTTTATTCATTTTTTTTAAATTACTTCCTAATAAGGGTAAATTGACGCGTAAAATTCTCTTCTCTAAAGGGCCTGATCGGGAGCTGTTACCAATCCTTCCGTATAGGTTAAATTGCTTTGAGCAGCCACCTTTTACGATTAGATCTATAGAGAATTATAATCATTAAAGGTTTGCGTTCTCTTTCACGTTTCTTCATTTCCTGTTCGTTCATATCACATCACACTCATCATACACCACCCTTTCTATGACTACTGTGGAGTCTCCAGAAGAACCAGTTTCAACATCACCTAGGATGAACCCGCCGTCAGTATTGCCAGTGGCCCCTGCGACTGGTCCAAAGCCTAAAACTCCGTTGAAAAAGGAAGAATTGGAGAAAATAGCCAAGCAGTTGAAGAATAAGTTATCACGGGCATCGATCACGGCTAAGCAATCATATTCACCCACAAATAAAGCTAGTGCTGGTATAATCCCCAGGAGCAGTCCCCTCAAAAGTTACATGCACCGCAAGAACGGCACATCACCGGTCCAACACCTTTCGCTGTCGCCCAACTTGTATTCACCAATAGGAAAGTCACCCACCCATATTCGGACACCGGCTGCTATATACCTTGCATCTTCACCATTAAAGAACATGGCTGCAGATGGATCAGAAAGAGCGCTGGAATCACCTACAAAACGACGCAAGACATCGACAACTGGAGAGAAGGAGCCACAAATGGTACTTCAAGAGATCTCCCGGCCAAATACTCCAAGTCGCTTAGAAGCAGTGACCACGTTAAAACCATCGCTTGATCTTACTGCGTCAAAAGAAACGAGTCGGAGTCAAACGACGCCTGTATTGGCAAATAGAGACATTGCCAATCCTCTTTTAACTACGCCAACCCAGCCCAAAGCGGGTGGAGGGGCATATGACTACGAAGAAGGTGCTGATTTGTTAATGTTCTTGGCTACGTCCCCGTCACCAGCTAAGCCGTTTTACTCTAATACTCCACGAGTCGTGACTTCAGCACTGACACTGGTGGGCGGACCACACTCTCATACACACAAACCAACATCAGCAGGAAATTCTTCTTCATTCATTGCTCCGCCGCCTGTTACACCTAAGAGACATGTTGCTAGCTCAGCTAGAACTCCCCAAAACCGGTTGACACCGTCTATGAACTTTTTCAATAATTTAGGTGGAAATTCAGGATTGCCTTCGTCGGGTCTTACTTTAACACCGACAGGATTCAATATGAATGATTATGTTAATTTTTTCACGCCTTCTCCGGGAACATCTGCCCTAAACAAGAACCTACTTAAGACACCTGATTTCAACAACTTGCTACATGGACAGACAAATGGTGGCGAAAATGGAGCCGGAGTCGCGGGAGGGAAGCCTAAAATTGACGGTAAGATGCTCAATTTCAATAAGGTTATGTTTGGGAACGGGAATTCTGAATCAAAAGAGTGATGGTATTTATGGGTATTATAATAGGAATTTAATTCAAAAACTGCAGCTTTTAATTTACTTTAAGATAACTTGATTTGTTCTAATAAATCAAAATAAAAAATACTTACTAGGTATGTATCGATACTAAATTACTCAGCATTTTTGGGTGATGGATGCCCACCTTTGTTTTGTGCTTCCTTTGTATCTTCCTCTATGATTTACATGAGAAATGCATCATCATCATCGGTATTACCTCACGTGCAAAGTGATAAAAAAATCTCTCTACACCACACCATGAGTTCCGAATTGGTAGAAAAGGTTAACAAATTGAAGGTTGAAGCTCAGTCAGTAACTGGTGAATCTCCAGTGTCATCTGGTGCTGATGCTGCCATCTCTAGTGAGTCTGCTGCTGGTGCCGATGCTGCCGCAAAAAAGAAGAAGAAGAACAAGAAGAAAAAGAAGATGACGTCTATTGACTCCTCGTACCCAGATGGAAAGTTTCCAGAAGGTGAATGGCAAGAGTATCCACTTGAAATCAACAGTCACAGAACCACCTCCGAAGAATTGCGTTACTTAGACAGGCAACAAAACAACAAGTGGGAAGAATTCCGTAAAGGTGCAGAAATCCACCGCAGGGTCAGACGCAAAGCCCAGCAAAATATCAAGCCAGGTATGAGTATGACAGAGATTGCTGATCTTATTGAGGACTCTGTCCGTGCCTATGCTGCTGCTGACCATACCTTAAAGGCAGGAATTGGGTTTCCTACTGGTTTATCTCTCAACCACATTGCTGCTCATTACACCCCAAATGCAGGTGATAAAGTGGTTCTTAAATACGATGATGTCATGAAGGTTGATATTGGTGTACATGTTAATGGTCATATTTGCGATTCTGCTTTCACCATGGCTTTTAATGACGAAGGAAAGTACGATAATTTACTCACTGCTGTTAGGGAGGCCACCAACACTGGGATCAAGGAAAGTGGTATTGACGTCAGATTGAATGATATTGGAGCGGCTATCCAAGAAGTGATGGAGTCATACGAAGTCGAGATTGATGGTAAAGTGTATCCTGTAAAGTGTATCAAAAACCTTAACGGACATAATATTGGTGACTTCATTATTCATTCCGGTAAAACTGTTCCTATTGTGGCAAACGGTGATATGACCAAGATGGAAGAAGGTGAAACATTTGCTATAGAAACGTTTGGAACTACAGGTAACGGTTATGTTTTAACCCAGGGTGAATGTTCTCACTATAGTTGGAACAAGGATGTGCAAGCTAAGGTGCCAGAAAGAGCACAACAATTATTGAAGACCATTCAAGACAATTTTGGTACTTTGCCATGGTGTCGTAGGTATTTGGATAGAACTGGTGAGGACAAATATGTACTTGCATTAAACCAATTGGTCAGAGCTGGTGTGGTGGAAGACTATCCACCATTGGTTGATATCAAGGGAAGCTACACTGCTCAGTATGAACACACAATCTTGTTACATCCACACATGAAGGAAGTGGTGACCCGTGGTGATGATTATTGATTCGTCCTTATTATCGCTAAAATCGTTTCTATTTCGCAGCAAAAATAAACAATTTACTTTAAACCTAAGTTATTATATTTCAACCAACACAATTTCTCAGCTAGCTGACTGTAAATTATTTTAATGGTCTGAAACTCACAACAAACCTCTCAATGACAAAATCTTCTATTAATTAGTTTAAGTAGTAACTGTGGCATGCAGTTTTTGTTTCTTCAAAAGTATTTTTTTATTCAGGGGGGCGCCTCTAGGAACAGCTCGCAATCAGGTATGCGAAAAAGAGCTGGTGGTGAAGTATGTTTTCCAATTGGCCCCAATATTATACTTTGTAATAATCCTACATTTCAAGAGTTTACTTAAATGGAGTGAAACTCTCCCTAACACCATGCATCATCTTATCCTAAATCGTTACGTCGGAGCCATGGTGAAACCATTGTTTCATGGTGTAATTTTTTGAAGGTAAAAAGTCTAGTCATGATGTAACATCCAATAGAATTGAGTAAACAGAAGGAGGTGTATAGTAAAATTTGATTCGGTGACCGTTTTTTCTGTGCTTTCTTTCGCTGGTTTTAGAATATCGAAATGAAATAACTTACTGGTCTAATACCTTCACAATGGGGTTGCAATTGAATAACATTTGAATTCCCCGCAATGAAGCGTTGGGTTGCAGCCTAAACTAAAAGCCGAACACTCCCCTCCAGTGAAAAGGTTCGGTGTGACCTTATTTATGGGGAATACTAACTTTGGCTCCATTTCTTGCAGTGAATCCACTTGAAGAAACTCAACTTAATAATGACATATAATTTATTTTGCACGAATTTCGCGTGCCTTTCCGATTTGGGATAAAGGTCTTGGCTTCTTATAAAACGATAAGAGGGAATAAATAGGGTCTAAAAACAGTATTTGACATTTATTGTAATTTTCTCACTACTCAATATGTTGACAGAAGACTGGAAGGGTCTTGCAATTAGGGCTCAAAAAACTTATCACGACTCCTTGTCAAAAACTTTGGAATTGTTCCCCTTTGATGATGATGAAACATTGGTTGTTTTCAAATCTCTACCAACGGCTACTGGACCCGTTGTAACCGATTTTGGAAATCCTGCAAATTTTCCAATTGATGTCTACCGGAATTCTTTACCTGCAAAAGTGAAGCAGGTTACTGAAAGAGATCCATTTGAGCTTCTTGGAGACTTAAAATCAGGTAAATACACTTGTGTTGAGGTTTTGAAATGTTATTTTCATGCTGCTCTTTTTGCTTCCAAACTAGTCAACTGTGTTCAGGAATTTTTACCAGTAGAAAGTTTAGCCATTGCTAAGTCTTTGGACGCAAAATTTGCAACCAAGAAAAAATTACCGTTCTTTGGGTTGCCGGTGTCTATCAAAGAGATGATTCCAGTGAAGAATCGTGAAATTACTAATGGTTCATTATGTTACTTGGACAGAATTGTGGACTATAATGCTGATATTGTCAATATCATCATAAAAAATGGTGGCATTCCATTTGTACGAACGACTAATCCACAATCTTTGATGATGTTGGAATGTAAATCATTTATGCATGGTCGGACTGTAAACCCATTTAATGCTAAGCTAACGTCTGGTGGATCGTCTGGCGGTGAAGGCGCAATCAATGGTATACATGCTAGTCCTCTTGGACTTGGAAGTGATATTGGAGGGAGTATTTGGTGCCCGTCAGCTTTTAATGGTATTTACGGATTACGAACTACAGTTGGACGTTTACCAACTGCGGATTACTTTTCTTCTCAAATGGGGTCAGAATCAATTTTGTCGGTTACTGGTCACCTCACAAGATCTCTCGATCTCTTGGAACTATTTATGAAAACAGTTGTTAATTCAAAGGCGTGGTTGACTGATCCATCCTTGACGTGTCTTGATTAGGAGACCAACACACAGAAAAGATTTAGGATTGGCTTTCTTGATTCAGATGAGATTGTTACACCGCATCCTCCAATTGCTAGGGCCCTCGAAATTGTCAAAAAGAAGTTATCGGCGTTAGATTTTGTCGAAATTGTTTCATTTAAACCTTATGATCTCGCCAGGGCTACAGAAATACTTGGGCATTTATATTTCGAAGATGGAGGGAGATACAAGAAGTGCTATGACTTCAACGGGTGAATCCTGTTGTGAGCAAACAAGTTGGGCAATAGATTCTGCTAAAGAACTTGATGTGCATGAGCTATGGAAGTGGAATCTTGAAAAACAGAAGTATCGCAAAGAATATTTGAAACATTGGATAAATTATGCCAGTGAAGATGGCAAAGCACTTGATGGTGTCATTACTCTGGTGTTTCCTGGAGTGGCTGCGAAACATAGAACAAAATACTGGAGTTATACATCACTTTGGAATTTGTTAGACTATCCTGGACTTGTTTTCCCTGTAACCAAGGTAGATCTTGAATTAGATAAGTCAAACAAGAAGTATGAACCTCTAAACGACATTGACAAGTATATTCACGAATTATATGGTTCTCCAAAATCATTTGTGAACGCACTGGTTCATCTTTGGTTGTTGGATTGCGAATTACAGAAGAGAAACTGGTTAAAATAAGTAAAATTTTGCGAGAAATTTTATAATATAAATTTTAGTTTGTTTCATAATTGAGTAGAATTTGCATATTAAATATATTATACGCAATAGAAGTTTCATGCTCTCCTGACTTTGGTATAAAATGGGGTTCCCGTTCCGAATATTGGAGGTAAGTTTCACCGGTCGCAGCTGCAATTTAGATTCCCCAGTACCGCAAAGCTTTTGCGGGGAAAAATAAAACCAATTGATAATTACAAAAAAAATCAACCATGTCTTCTGAGGGGTATATTGAGCTCACTACCTTCAAGAAAACCTCTAAAGAGAGAAGAACCGATCATGAAGTTTCAGCCACAGACAGTTCATCAACTAAAGGATCTCTATCAGACTCACAGTTGCTATTTATCTTACTCAGACTTGGCTATCTCACTGACGATGAATATTCCTCGGGCAAATCAAAACTTGAAGAAATTCCTATAACTAACCTGGCCAGATATATGATCAATGTGATCAAGTCACTACAGATTGAAGATGCAATTGCCATTTTAAGGGAGACATTGGTTGAGCATCTTGGTGATCTTAATTTTCTTAACCAGGATTACCAGTTGCTAGAGGAATTGATCATGCAGATCCCTTACAATTATGAAGAGGTTGAAAAGATTGATCCTAACTCAGATCTCCATAATCACCAATTAAAAAATCAAATTTATTTAAACATTATAGACTGGGATCTTCAAGTTCGCTTAGAGGCCGCACTAGTTAGATTTCACTCCCCATACCCCGAGATCAGATCAATAACAGATCCCTTTGATGACCCAAATATACCAGTAGAGACCTTGCGGGTATACGTCATAGGGTTATTTTGGACAATAATTGGAGCAATTGTGAATAACTTTTTCATTCATAGAATGCCTAGTATCCACTTAGGTACCCACACCATCCAGATCTTACTCTTACCATGTGGAAAGCTTTGGGAAAGATATGTACCACAGAAAACGATCAACCTATTTGGTAAAACTGTTCAGTTGAACCCAGGTCCCTGGTCATACAAAGAAATGATGTTGACAACTATCATATATCTGTGTTCCTCTGGTACTCCTTATCTGATATATAATATTTTTGTCTTGAAACTTGAGAAGTTCTATGGCTTGAAATGGGTTACCTGGACTTACCAAATTTTACTAACTATTTCTACACAATTTTTGGGATTTGGATTTGCATTACTAATGAAAAAAGTGTGTGTGTATCCAAACAAGGCCATTTGGCCCACCATACTTCCAACAATTGCATTGAATAGAGCACTAATGCATGAAGACGAGCTGAATACTCGTGTTAATGGCTGGTCCATATCGAGATTTGGTTTTTTTTGTGTTGGCTTTGTCATAAGCTTTTTTTATAACTGGATTCCCAGTTACTTTTTTACGGCTTTATCGAATTTTAACTGGCTTACTTGGTTTAATCCTAACTCGATACATTTAGCAAATATTACAGGCTCAAAAACTGGATTAGGATTAAATCCTTGGCCCACGTTTGATTGGAATATTCTTGATACCGCAGGATGCTTAACAATCCCTTTCTATACCTACGCTAACCAATATATTGGTTCATTATTGGGATTTTGCATTATTCTTGTGGTGTACTACACAAACAATAAATGGACAGGCTACTTTCCAATCAATTCAAATCAGTTGTTTAACAATAAAGGGGTGGTATACAATATTCATGATATTTTAAACGACAGTAATGAATTTGACGTTAGCAAATATCAAGAGGTTGGTCCCCCATATTTTAGTGCTGCAAATTTAGTATTATATGGTGCCTACTTTGCATTATACCCATTTGCCATTCTATATACATTCGCTGTTGAATGGAACTCAATGAAAGCGAGTTTCATAAATATTGGGACAACCTTAGCTGATTCTTTCCGAAATGAAACCAAGAAGTTGCCAGCGTTTGGAAAGTATGAAGATGATCCACATTGTAAAATGATGGCTAAATACGACGATGTTCCTGATTGGTGGTTTTTGATGATTTTACTAGTGAGCACTAGTTTTGCTATTTTTTGTGTCGTATTTTATCCAAGTGAAACTCCGGTTTGGGGAATATTTTTTACCATTGGGATTAATTTTGTTTTTTTGATTCCGGTGACGGCGATTGCTTCAATTACTGGGTTTTCCTTTGGTCTCAATGTTTTAGTTGAACTAATAGTGGGCTATGCTATTCCAAATTCAGGTATAGCGTTGATCACACTTAAAAGTTATGGTTACAATATTGATAGTCAGGCAAGTAACTACATTACTGACCAAAAACTAGGCCACTATGCTAAGCTTCCACCAAAATCTATTTTTAGGGGCCAATTAATTTCCACTTTAATCAGTGTTGCAATTGCGTTAGGCATTGCCAACTGGCAAATAAAAAATATACCGGGGATATGCGAAATAGATCAGGCGGATAAACTTAGTTGCCCAGGTGCAAATACCTATTTTTATTCTAGCATACAATTTGGGGAGATAGGTCCAGCTAAGGTTTTTAGCGGAATGTATCCTATCCTTAAGTGGTGTTTTCTATTTGGTGTTTTACTTGTATTTCCCTGTTTTTGGTTTCGCAAGTCAGAATATTTCACTTGGTCACGCTATTTCCAACCAACAATCATAATTGGGGGAATGTTGTTGTATGCCCCTTACAATCTTTCCTACTTTACAGGTGGGTTGTATATGTCTTTTTTTTTCATGTACTACCTTAAGATGAACTACTTGGCATGGTGGGAGCGGTACAATTATATTTTAACTAGTTCACTTTCGGCTGGTGTTGCATTTAGTGCGCTAATTATTTTTTTCTCTGTCCAGTATAACTCGCATATACTTGAATGGTGGGGAAACGAGGTGGGTAACATTGGAATAGAAGGTGGAAAGGGCAGGCGGGCTTGGTTGGATGTCAAAGATTCACCTGATGGGTATATTGGAATTAGAAAGGGGCATTTTCCCTGAATCCACACCCAATAACTGGGGCTGTACAACTCAGATACATCATTCTTACTGATCAGGCGGAGTATTTTAATAATGAGTTAGTTTTTTGGTTCGCCGATGCAGGCATTGCAGCAAATATGGAACCTTATTCCGTTGGTTTGACAGAAAACGCACAAGGAAAGATTACCCTTAATTTAGAAGTTTACCATTGTTCTAGAATCCCGGGACGGGCTATATGGCCTTATGATTTACTATAAAAGGGCATCTATTCCAGCCCATTAACAACTTTTCATTCCCAACAAAGATTCCAAATGCAATTATTCAATTTCGCTACTGCAATTAGTATCGCTACTGTGGTTTTCGTTGAGGCTGCTCCAACGAAATCCAACCAGAGCCTCTCAACGTCTACGTTTTTCAAGCCTCTGGATGCTAAGACTACCAAGTCTCTTTCAACGTCTACGTTCCTGAAGTCACGGAACCATGATGACAACAGACACCACTCGGATGATCATCATCACTCAGACCATCATCATTCAGATGATCGTCACCACTCAGATGATCGTCACCACTCAGATGATCGTCACCACTCAGATGATCGTCACCACTCAGATGAACGTCACCACAACCAGAACCAGAAGAGAAGACACGATGATCGTACGACTCGTTCTAGACGTCCACACACTGAACGGCCACATACCGAACGTTCTCATACCGAACGTA
This sequence comes from Teunomyces stri, assembly GCA_030563165.1. Taxonomy (NCBI): domain Eukaryota; kingdom Fungi; phylum Ascomycota; class Pichiomycetes; order Serinales; family Debaryomycetaceae; genus Teunomyces; species Teunomyces stri. The sequence continues at coordinate 269,313 of JAKUBI010000016.1, forward strand.
AGCACACGGAACGTTCTCACACCGAGCGGAAACATACTGAACGCTCTCACACGCAACGCTCTCACACGCAACGCTCTCACACGCAACGCTCTCACACGCAACGCTCTCATACCGAACGTAAGCACACTGAACGTTCTCACACCGAGCGGAAACATACTGAACGTCCTCACACCACTCGCTCTCACCGTCCACATACCACTCGTACTCAACGTCACCACAAGAGAGGTCACACTGAACGTCCTCACACTCAGCGTGACAACCATCAGAATCACCACAATGATCGTCAAGACCACACTGAACGTCCTCACACCGAGCGTTCCCACACCGAACGTTCTCACACCGAACGTCCTCACACCGAGCGTTCTCACACCGAGCGTTCTCACACCGAACGTTCTCACACCGAACGTTCTCACACCGAGCGTTCTCACACTGAACGTCCTCACACCGAGCGTTCTCACACCGAACGTCCTCACACCGAGCGTTCTCACACCGAACGTCCTCACACCGAGCGTTCTCACACTGAACGTCCTCACACCGAGCGTCCTCACACTGAACGTCCTCACACCGAACGTTCTCACACCGAACGTCCTCACACCGAGCGTTCTCACACCGAACGTTCTCACACCGAGCGTTCTCACACTGAACGTCCTCACACCGAGCGTTCTCACACCGAACGTTCTCACACCGAGCGTTCTCACACCGAACGTTCTC
>JAKUBI010000017.1:0-239453 GCA_030563165.1 Teunomyces stri
CGAACGTTCTCACACCGAGCGTTCTCACACCGAACGTTCTCACACCGAGCGTTCTCACACTGAACGTCCTCACACCGAGCGTTCTCACACTGAACGTCCTCACACCGAGCGTTCTCACACTGAACGTCCTCACACCGAGCGTTCTCACACTGAACGTCCTCATACCGAGCGTTCTCACACCGAACGTCCTCACACTACTCAGCGTGACAACAAGAATCGTCAGAATCAGAATAACAATCACCAAAACCACTCTGAACGTCCCCACACTGAACGTCCTCACACCGAGCGCAAACACAATGATCGTAATCAACACCACAAGAGAGATGACCATCCAAGCGAGTCCGTTTACACTTATGTTCATGGTGACCATACTTATATTCACACTCGTGACCATGACCACACTGACTCTGATGACCATGACCACACTAAATGGACCAATTCTGAGTGGACTAGATTTACGAGCCATGGAAAGTGGACCAATTCTGAATGGACCCAATTCTACACTCGTCACGATTCAGTCACTGACTCCGAAGCAGCTTCTGGTTCTCAAGCACCTGTTCTTGGTGCAGCTCCTGTTGCTACTTCGGCTGAATCAACTGGTTCTTCGTCTGCTGCAATCTCCAGTACAGCATCCGCTCAACCTGTCAGCTCTGCTCAGCCAACTAGTACTGCTCAGCAATCCAGCTCTATTCGGCCATCCAGCTCTGCTCAAGTAAGCTCCAGTCAAAACAGCAGCTCTTCAACAACAGCAGCAGCCGCAGCCGCAGCAGCTGCTGCTACCAGTAGTCGTGTTTCAGGTTCAAGTTCTTCCAGTCTGAATGGTGCAGTTCCAGCACAACCATCCTTTTTTATCGGTTCTGGCGCAATGATTCTTGGTTCCATCCTTGCTATTATTTAGGTCAGACTGTTCGTTTGATTTTATATACAGATATTTTATAGATCTGTCGTTTTTTTAATTTGTGCTGATGTTTTCAAATAAATATATGATATTCCTTAAAAGAATCAATTGTTGCAAAAAACAACATTAAAAAATATCGACAACTGCAGGATTCGAACCTGCGCGGGCAAAGCCCAAAAGATTTCTAATCTTTCTCCTTAACCACTCGGACAAGTTGCCCAATTCAGAAGCTTTTGGTATTCATGCATATTGATAATATGTCAGATTCGTAGGATTCCATTAGTATTCCGAAAGATCTGCAAACTATTTTTTAACAACCTCCTAATTGAATACATGAAATCCTACTAGATCAGTTAGTGCGATTCTCCCATATCTTGTCATTCACTTTTTATTACCCTCTCTTTGTTTCTTGACTCGTCAAATACTCTTCAATCTTCACGAGAGACGTTTTATTGATAATAATCCTTACCAAAGGATTGTAAAATTTGCCAGCTGTACTTCGCATATTGGAAGCATCTGTTATCACTTTACCGTCCTACCTTAGTGGTCACTTTGGGGTTTTAAGTAAAATGATTGGTTCTGTCATAGCTTTATCAACGATTTCTCTATCTAATAAAAGGGGTTTGTGCCACTGAGATTACAGGTTTCGAGTGATTCTTTTTTAGAAGTTCCGCATACGCACCTATATATTATCCAATGTATGAGGTAATCTGCATAAATAATTTATTGACTTTTCAACTATCCTAACATCTTGGGTCTCTTCCATGGAAGCAAAGTTGGTTTTCACTGAATATTCTTTTTAGTTCCAACTAAATAATTGTCTATGCTTTTTCAATACGGTGTAGGGTTTAATCTCGCTTCGGTCCTCAGAGAATAATTTCAGCCGAATAAATTTCACTGTTATAGTAAATTCAATTTATGGAGAAAACGTTACTCCGATCAGTTGGTTTTGTTATCTGATAAAACATAAACTTGTTTTTTAACATTGATTACTAAAGAGGGAAGATGAGTCAAAAGCATTTTTTCGGTCCGATATTGGTGCTTTTGACAGTAACTATTGCTCAAAGTTTACTACTGTTATTTACTGAAGGAGTCACTCGTGATGCATTTTCCCAGTTTAATTATCTTCATGGTTTCCGATAACGTTTCTGTCATCACAAGAATTCTTTTTACCTTTTAATGATACTTCAAAATCTGATATGGTAGCATAATTTAATTGGATGCAAAATCTCTAAACATTGCTGGGCTTCTCACCTGGAAAAAATCAGAATAAAACTAGTTACAAACTTTTTGTGAAGCTAATGACGATAATACCTAATTATGGCTGTCATATTCTAGAAGTACGTTGAATGGAGAAGCCAGACCTCTTTTGTTGATGGTGCTGCTGCAAAATGAGTCTTCTGCAGGACATTTGCCTTTTTTGATATTGTATGGAGGGAGCCTCGTAAAGTTTAGTCGGAATCTTAACATTCTCATGTTTATATTACTTTTAGAAATATGGTTATGTAGGGATATACTCTATATCATCATTCTCAAATCGAAAACCACATTGTAAATATATCTTCGTGGAAAGTATGTAGTTGGTCAAATATGAGTTGGGTATTGTTACTGAAAACGGGTCAATATTAGGTAGGAACGCCAAAAGATTGTACATCCTATCTTTCCCGGGAGTTGTTTACAAATAGCTATTCATCCTTCCTGACTCTAATTAACACTTGCAGAAGGAGAAGAGAATGTTACCGCAGAATGTTGCAGTACTTGCCAAGCAACCCTCGCCCGTTGAAGGACAACAACTGTCAAACAAGCCAAAACAAGATGAACATTCAATACAGAACTCGACACATTCATTGGAATCTCTATCATACCCTGAACCAATTTCACTAATGGTAACGCTGGATCTCGGAGAAGGACTGGATGAATCATTATTAGAATGTTCTTTTGGTTGTAATGTCATAGGTTCACTTGCAGCAGGTTCTTCCTTGATTGGTCCTTCTTGGGGATCTGCATATGTGAAGGCTTGCTCTGGAAACTCGGCTGCCAGTGAAGTAGGAGTTACTTGTACATTTGGTTTCGCCATATCTTAAAAATCGATTTGGTGTAGAAGAAATGAATATGTCAATTCTAAATTTCAGGCATCCGTGATGTTAGTGATGCATCTATGAGATAATATTTTTTTTCTAACGGAGTATTATTTTGCTATTTTCTTTCCATGTTAAATGTGGGCCAGGATGGAATTTAGTTTTCAAGTCTTTAGTCTGTGAAGTAAAGCAAGTCACACTAGAAGGTCTTTGTCACAATCTGTGGCTGCAATGTCGAAACTGTCACAATCAGAGATGTTTATTTATTTACAAAGCGAAGGCACCCCTTCATATTCTTTGTGTAACATGTATACCATACAAAAAAGAAAAAAAGCTAATCTCTATACCTCTCTCTTGGAACAAGCCTGGGTCAGGAATCCAAGTCTAATTGGGCTAACACTTCTGCCATTTCTAACTCTTCCTGAAGTTCATAGAACTCAGCATCTCTCTCATAGGCATCAATGTATGCATCATGCTCTTCCTCCACCCAAGCACGTTCTTCGTCAAGTAATTGATCCAAATTCTCTTCGCCGAGTGAAGCGACAAGTTCATTGTTATGTTGTGTTATTTGCACTTTATCTCGCCTCCTATCAAGTTGTTCCTGACGATGCTGACTTCGTGCAACCTGCAACTTGTTGTACTTGTTTCGATTGTTGATAGGACTTGTGTGTTCATTAGCATGTAATTCGACTTTATCACTCCTTAAGGATAAAGGAGACGATCCTGAATGCACATACATTCTGGACTTCTCACTGGGAGATGAGCTGAAAGGTTTCAACGCCCTCATCACTCGCAGCGTCTGGATTCGATGTGTTTGCTCTAGTATCCCCCGTTCTTCGTTTTTTATACTTGTATCAAGTAGATTACATAAATCTTTGTCTGGTGTTGTATCTGGTGCAATTGGAGAGCTAGGTATCATTATCATATTGGAACTTCTCACTCTCAAATGTGATAAGTTGTCAAAACGCGTTTGAAAATCATTTATTTCCCCCAGACGCGCGTACTAAATACAGATACCATGGATTTTCATTTCAACTCAAGTTCAACAACAGGGGAGTTGCAGACATGAATTTTGACGAAAGCAATGATGAACAGATGTATGAAGCTGGTAAATTGATAGTGAATTATGTACCAGAGTCATTCCCATTGCAAATAGGCGGTGCAAGCTTACACTATACCCAGGTGAGAGAAATCAAAGATGAGACCTTGTTTGCATTTATTGATTTAATTGTACTAAATTTGGATGAATTATACATAAAACACACCGGGAATGAGTTCTGGGTATCTGAGAAAGAAAAGGAGGTTCAGGAGCCCGGATTAGTGTATGTATGGTACAATAAAGGTGATGATTTGGTTGGTTTCCTTTCAATGAAACTTTGTGTTAGTGACAATCGTAAAGTACTATATTTGTATGAAATACAACTCAAACCAAAGTACCAGGGATGTGGTTTTGGATCTAAGATGATGGAATCTTTTCACAATTTGGCTGCTAAATTTAAGGAGTCCAAATACAGGTATGCGGTGGATTTATATGGAACGAGTTTAACCGTTTTTCCTGATAACACCAATACATACCTCTGGTATCGTGCTCAAGGTTATGAATTTGCGGATGATTCGCCACGAGATCGTACGTTACGAAATGGGACTAAGATTCTTCCAGATTATTATTTCCTACGCAGACCACTCAATATAAAGTAATGCAATATCTATATATATCACTCTTTGATGCTACTTAAGTGGTCCTAACTTTGCTCCATGACATTAATGTAACCACGACGAGGGCCTCTCTTACCCCGACGGGCGTTACCTGCTCCTGGAGCACTACCACCCATAGATAATAATTCATCTAATCCGGCTGTAGCCAAACTTGGTTTGGCTTTCAGTGTACCTTTTTTAGCTAGACCAGATGGTAGTGAATTTGGCCCAGAAGGTGCTGCACGTTCACCAGAAGATGCTGATGCTGGTGTAGCTCCAACTGGTGGGGCTACAGACGACAGACCTGCAGTTGGCGGACCATTCCCCCCACCAGGTGCTGTTGGGTTCTTCTTCATTGCAGGTGGAGGAGGAGGAGCAGCTGCAGCAAGTTGCTCTTCGATGGGCTTTGTTCTATCTAGCCATCTCTTATGCGTTTCATCGTAATAGAAAAGATTCTTTTCACCAAGATTAGCCTTTGTTGCCTTAGGTTTACCGTCATCCTTTGGTCCTAACCAAGAAAACCATTTACCCTGGCTAGGATCTCTCTTTGCTGCATCTGCATCAGCCTTATTCTTAACCCGTTTGGCTTCCTCTCTGGCATTCTTCTCTTCCTCTTCTTTCTTAAGGGCCTCCTGTTTAGCCTTCAAGTCTTCTTCTTCTTCTTCGTCCTCCTCTTCTTCCTCTTCCACTAGAGGAACATAATCTCTCACAGTGTCATCATTGACCTCGTACTGCTGATACATAGCTGATTGGTGAGATTGTGATAAACGAGAAGAAAATAAACCAGTATGACCGACAACCGAATTGGCTCTAGTGGTATAATCTGGTGATCCTGGTATTGGGAATCCGAAACTTGAGTCAAGGGCACCACCTTGATATGGATTAGCTAACTGATTTCCATTTGGAGAGCCGCTGCTCAAAACCAATTTATTAGGTCTAGGTGTGTGCAACTTGCCTGATTCGTCACCTATGTCATCATTTTCAAAACTGTCGTCTATGTTTGTTACTTTGTTAAAGCCTCTATCACTTGGATGTGGTGGAAGAGCTGAGTGAGACACGTTGATTGGGTTAGGTCTTGGATCCTCTGGTTGGTCATCTTTCTTGACATTACTATCATGCCCTTCCTTTTCGTTTTGGACATCCTGGTTTTGAGATGTAGAATTCTTCAGATTTCCATTACTTGGGTTGTACCCACCATACAAAAACATGTCTGCAGAACCTGCACTATGAGGTACCTGGTCCATAGGTACACGATCAGAAACTGGAACGGAGTATCGATTGGTATTTTTTCCTTCTACTGGACCGTACTTATTCAGTCTTGGTCCCGAGTTAGTAGATTTCTTTGGGGCATACGGATTGGCTCTAGGAACAGCCTTTCTGATAACTGCAGGTGGAGGTGGTTGGTATGATGGATCCGAATTTACAGAAGTATCAGGTTTTGATAATACAGGAGTCAATTCTGACACTGGTTTTGCGACAGACGGCTTTACCGCAATATTAACTTTTGCTATAGGAGGGGACCTGATCTCAGATGATTCATCAATGGTGTCATGTAACTCCCTTTCCCGTTGTTTCTCAGGAGAGTCTAAAATTGGTGAGGATTGAATATCTGGTCTTCTTGGGGTTGACTTGAATTCCAGAGGGAAATCCATACTAATATCGCTTTGCATTGGTGAATGGTTGTGGGCTCTAAATGCTTCAGGTGGGTTGAAACTATCCGTTGATAAGATACTGGCCACGGAAGCTTTTCTGGTATAGTTCTGAGTACCAATCTCACCATTTGGTATCTGCGACTGAGAGTTTACAGATGTTGTAGACAACTGACCAATAGGATTCAAAGTAAACTTGGGGTGAATATTACTCTTTGCTATCAATGGAGAATGCTTAATAGAGTGTCTCTTGGTAGTGTGCGGCTCTGTGAAATCACCAAGTCCTAAATTTTGAGAAGATGCATTCGAAGGAGCGTATCTCGAAACCGAATCAAATTGACGACTATTTTTAGGAGATCCACTCGTGTACTTGACTTGATTGTGGACGGACCCAGGAGCATACTTACCAACATTGTTTGTAGAGTTGTATGACTGAAGCGGTGGCGGAATAGACGCAGGTATGGATGGATTTCTGGTGTCATATCTCGAAGATACGCTAGAACCAAACACAGCAGTGCTATCTGAGTCGCCCCCTCTTTGGTTGAAAGAGTTATTCATAGCTGTAAAATCCAAGGTTGATGTTGTTCTGGATACTGAAGGGCTGAACTTGCTGAAAACACCGGTCTCGCTGGATTTTTGCTTTGGTTCATCTCCTCCAATAAATTTATCCAATTGACCCCAGACCTTATCAAGATTAACCTTACTCATCGTTCCAGTGAACCAACCCAGTTCACTAGATCCAGAGTCGGATAATCTCATAATTAAATTCTGAAATTCATTAATAAGATTAGGGTTAACAAATGCTGAACGGTTGCCTAAACTTTTGATTAATGAATTGATGCTGTCCAAGTATCTTTGTGACTCGTTAAATAACCCATAATCGGCTAAAATAGAAGCATGTTTTAACTTCAAGGTTAATAAATGAGGTAAACCATTTTGTGGGACAAATGATGCTGAAGTCAAGGATAAAATGTACTCATAAATCTCCGTGAATAAACTGGAAGTAACATATGAGAACACAACGCCCTGGACAGTACTCAAATGTGATAACGGCAAACCGGCCAAGATGAAGCATATTTCGGAAGCTAACAAATTTCCACGATTTTTCAAAAACTTACCAAACTCGACCAAGAATTCTGGTGCCTTAAGAGATCCACTGACAACAACTGAAGCAACAATCTCGCGCCAATGAATGTTTGCGTATTCTCCTTCGGTCGGAACTGATGAAAAATCGTCAATAATGGCCTGGACATTACCTGCAAAAATCTTCAATAATGTGGGCATAATGTGGTGCACCTTGTTATTGGACTTTTGAAATGGGAAGCTGTTCCTAGCGAAATCAGATGCAATTTTAGCAAACTTTTCGGGTCCTGAAAAGTTCGCTATAACCAAAGACAACGCCCAGTCACCACGGCCGATAGTAAAATCCAAAGCCTTTTCTATATTCCCTGACTGTATCAAATTAAAGACAGTATTAATACCAGAATTATCAAGCTTGTAAGCATTTGCCACATTCAATGCACCAGAAGATTCAGGAACGGTTTGATTGTAGTAATCAACCGTTGGGTTCAATACAGAACAAACTGATTTAATGAATTCTGGTTGCTTAAGATTACCATCAGCTTTCAACAAGGCAAGCAAAACTTGACTCAAAAGTAAATTTTCCTGACTAGTGCCTGTTGTGGTTGAAGAAGCAATAGAATCTTCCAACCATTTTTCAACATCCTTTTTCTTGGACTTACCTTTACTCAAAGGTCCCGGGAACCCCGAGAGTAATTCCTTATGCTCCAAAACATCATGCGCTACTGAAACTTGGAGCTTCCAGACGCTAGTATCATATGAGTTTGTTGCAACATTTGGAACTAAATAAACAACTCTAGAGGAATTACTCCAGTTGAAAATAGGGAATTGTCTTTGCAGTAATGTATGTGGGTTCAAAACCTTTGGAGCTGGTTGGACCTTACTGTATATGTTAGGCTTCGTATTCGAAAATCCACGAACTCTATTTGGGTTAGTTGCTTGTGAGTGCTCTTGCATCATTTGCAGTGAGTTTGGAACTGTTGGTAATGCAGGTGCATATGGGTTTGTTTCTTTTCCTTTTACACCAACAAGTGAACTAGCTCTAGAATGGGCTCTCTGTTGCTGATTTGGAGCATATGGGCCAGAACTTGGAACATAAGGACTTGTTGCAGAATTAGACCCTTGTACTCTGGCAACATTTGTAATAATAGGAGATGTTGTTGGGTTTCTAGATTGCAGATTCTGGATAGTTGGGAACGCTTGAATCTGACTAGGTCCCGGAGACAGGTTCTGTGGTGGTGTAGGGAAAGAGTAAGATCCTTGAGGTGGGGGGATAGCATTTTTCTGGGTTGGAGGAATCAAATTTCCTTGCGGAGGAAGTATGTTCCCTTTAGGTGGAGCCATAATTCCTCCATGTGGTGGAGGCACCATTGCTCCTTGTGGGGGTGGAATATTACCCTGTGGAGGAGGAATAATTCCACCTTGAGGTGGAGGAATAAAATTATTTTGAGCATTTCCATAAGAAGAAGTATGTGATGGAGTGGCCAGAGGCTGTGGCCTGTATGGATTAGCTGGAGGTGGCTTACTCATGACTGCTTCTGGAGCATGTGCTGCTTGTGGAGCAGCTTGGTTCAAAGCTTTCACTGCTGCAGCTCTAGCAGGCTTCAGACCTTTCATTGGTTTGATAGGCAATTCGCCAAAGAAAGAGGATGCTGATGACACATCGGGTTTAGTAGCAGGGGAAATTGCTTGGCCAGTGACACTAGATAGGAGTGAGTCTCCAGAGGCATTTGGAGTGTATGCCGATGACTTGGGTGGTAAGCTGGGTTGTCTGTTGTGATTACTAGGTTGTCTGCTTGCCGGTCTAATTTTAGTAGTAATCAAATCAGGTGGGAAATCGCCATAAGCTCCTAGTTTTGTTGGGGCTGGTTGAGGTGCCGGTTCAATCTTGGCAGAGGAGTAGATATTGTGCTTATTATTATTGGTGTTGAATGACGGTTTTGGTTGTTCGATATTCAATTCTGCTGGTTGATCTTCAGTCAAAAAATCATCATCAAGAAGTAAATCATCATCAAGGTCAAGTTCAAGCTCCAAAATTTTCTCCTGTGCTACCTCATTAGCTTCAGAAACACGATGATGTGTTTCTTCAGATGCAAGAGCTTGATGAGGTACTTTAAGTTCTTCCAAAAATTCGTCGTCACCTGCAGCAAATAAATCGTCTAAATTTGTTTGTTGTTCAACTTGAGATGTTTGATCAGGCACTGATTGTTCAACAGTTGATTGTTCAGAAAAAGCATCCTGCTCCCCTGGTAAATCATTTTGCGTTTGAGAGGGATGCAAATGATCTTGTTCCGTGGGAATATCAACTTGAGCCTGAGAAGTAATACTATGTAATTGAGGATTTTCATTTTGGGGCTGTTGGTTCACATGTTGTTGAGCAACTTCAGTTTGTGGTTGCTCAATACTGTGGACTTGATGCTCTTCGGTGCCATGCTCTGGATATACCTGAGTTTTATGAATCTCGTAATGAGTTTCTTGGATCTCCAAGTGAACATCCTGTACATCAAGATGGCTTTCTTCTACTTCGTAAACAGTTTCTTGAGCTCCAAACAAGTTCAGTTGAAGTTGCACATCTGCTCCATGCTCTGAGATGATCTGAGTCTCGTGGACCTCTTGTTGATTTATAGGTTCAGTTTGCTCCAATTGAGGTGCTTCAGCTGATTCTTGATGGTACATCTCGAGAACAGGTTCCTGCATCTCCTGTGTTGAATCTTGTTGAGGATTTGCCTCCCAAGGCATCAGTTCCTGTTGAAAAGATTCCCACGGGAGCTTTTCAACTTGCTCGGTTTCCCATGGGAGGGTACTTTCTGTTTGTGGTACTTCCCATGGTAATGGAGGCTGTGATTGTTGCTTATGATTAACAGGTAACAACTGTTCTTGAGATGGCACAAATTCGGTACGAGTACCTTCAGTTATCAGTTCTTGCAAATTCATTGTAGGATTAGCTTCTATCAAAGTAGGGGGATCCGTTGTGGCAAGAAAATTTTCATCATCGTCAAGATTTATGGAAGTTTGATTTGCTGGCATTGAAACGGCTTCCTGGGAGTAGGGGATACGATCCTTCAGAACTTGCTGTGCAATAGAACTGGCAGAATCCCCCACATTTGACGAAAGAATATCGTCGATAGAAGACCTTCTTTCGGGATCAATGGCCTGAGTAATTAATGAGGATGGAACCTCGGATTCAAACTCCTGGCCTTCATTATTAATTGGCATATTTTTATCCAAGGACTCATATCCTGTAGGGTGTATTGGATACTGGTGTTCAATCTCCTCATTCATAGTTTATTTTTGCCTGAACACAGAAGGGTAGAGAGAAGGTTGTATTTTGTAACTAGGAAACTTTCGTTAACAGCGACGCGTGGACGATGGTACATATCACATGTCTATGTCACGTGATTGAATAATAAATTCTTATGTAATCGATGTAAACAATACAAAGAATGATTTGGGCAGAATTGTGAAAAGAATTTGTGGAAGGGCTAAATTCTTTTGTTTCCTGATCTATGTCTACAACGCGAGAAGTAGTAGAACGAAGAGAGGTGATAATAAAAATAATAAAGTAGTCTTCAAGATCTATTCAAGACAATCTTGGCTATGGTAAAAATATATAAATAATTCCGCCAATAGTATTTCAGACGATGTTGCAAGAGGTAAAATTAAATGCGCCAAAAAATGAAGGAATTAGTGAGAGTAACTTTGAAGTTGAAAGATTGAAAGATTTTATAGATAAAGAAGTAATCTCACAAGTTGTACTTCTACACGTATCGTATGAGATTCAGCTGTGCTCCCATTAGCTATGCTGTATCATGACAATAAAATTAAAGTTGCGTTGTTCCAAAAACAATGTGAAGGTTCGGAAACATAACAAGTTCCGAGATGCTACTTCGACTGCAAACCGGTCACAAAAGGGATATTCTATTCTACCTTGCAATATCACGCTACAAAAAAAATTTCGGTGGTTTGTGTGAATTGTATGTAGTGGCATGCGCAGTGAGTGGCATTTTATTAGCAGATCATATTTTAAAAATATGTACGAAAATATAACATCGATCTTCATGAGGAGGTGTCATTTTTGTGATTATGTAATGATATGGTTATTGGTATGTAATATAAATTTTGGAAGATGAAATTAGTGTCCGCAGTTTCACAAATTCTATTTTTAACTGACCGCCGAGGGATATTTTTAGAATCAGTTAGCCTACCACAGTGAATTAAAGATAGTTGCCGCACAGCACTGAGATTTTTGTTTACAATCAAACCCAAGCTATTTATATACATATTTTGTTCGGATTAATACTTTATTAAGGAAAGCACGAGCGATGGGGAGAAGAAAAATCGAAATCCAACCGCTTACCGATGAAAGGAACAGAACAGTGACATTTGTCAAGCGAAAGGCTGGGCTCTTCAAGAAGGCTCATGAACTTGCAGTGTTATGTCAGGTCGACTTGGCAGTATTAATTGTTGGCAACAATAATAAGATCTACGAATATTCCTCAGTCGACACCAACGAGTTAATGAAACATTATCAAAAGAATCAAAGAATCAACATCAAACCTCAAGAATCAAAGGCCCCCGAGAACTACGGAAACTACAAGAAGAAGAAGTTCCTTCATGATCAATTGACTCGTAAAAGTGGTGATCGCAAACCACTAGAGGATGAGGAGGAAGAGTCTGAGTATGACAGCGACAGTCCTGAACCTAAACGCCAAAAGAGACCTTATTCTGAAGTGAACAACCATGGAGCCAAAGTGTTTAACAGCAGTAGACCAGGTCCTCCACCTCCACCCCCGCAACACATCTCGATGACCAACATGCCCACTTTCAATAACCCTTCTTACCGTCCTAAGAAAAAGGAGGACGAAGCTCCCCTGATGCATCAACGGGGTGACTCGTTTATTTCTAATAGCTCTCAGTCGGGCAGACCTGTGTTACGAGTCCAGATCCCCACCGATTCCAAGAACAGTAGCAAGGATAAGACCATCAATGATAGTGCCATCACAATCACCGCCATCGATACAAACCATCACAATACTTCATCAATTATGTCAAGCCAACCCAGTCGTCTCTCTACCCAATCCAACCATAAACTTTCGGCTCCAACCAGTGGGATGTCACGGGCAGCATCGGTTTCCCCTCATATTTCCCATAAAGAAAGCGAACCCGTACCGCCAACTTCGGGTAACCACCTTACTACTCCTGCGATCAACACTAAGCAATCAAACTTTAATTCTTTTCGATCGCCTGATACCCGGAAACCAACTTTGCCATTGCCAATTCAGTCTAAGTCCCAGACATCGTCTCCTTTGAGCACAACAGCTCCGGCTATTCCTATGACCTCAAGTGAAGGAAGCTACTCGAATAGTATGAACAACATGTATTTTACAACGCTTCCCCAGAATTCACCATCTACACAGTTCCCAAATTCAATAGCAACCCCAGTCTTAAATCAGGTATTCAACCAACATTACAATCAGACAAATCATAATCAATCGGCTCAACTGCAACCACTTCTGCAACAACCGCAACTGCAGCAACTGCGACAACAACAAGAACTGCAGCAGGATTCTCAGCAACTGCAACTGCAGCTGCAGCTGCAACAAACTGGTTCTCTGAATGAAAATCAATCTAAATTCCGAGTACCGGCATTTAACAATATTCAATATTCTATGAATGGTAACGCTGGGAATAATGGTGAAAACACACCAATTTCAGCGTTTCTGTCGCGATATGTTAATGATATGTTTCCCTCACCGTCCAATTTCTATGCTCCGCAAGACTGGCCTGGAACAGGGGGGAATACCGGAATGACGCCGATACACTCCAACATTCCACACTATTTTATGAACATGCTACCTATTGCTGGGCCAAGTGGGCCACCTAGTGGGTTTCCGGTTTCCACAAACCGGAGTCTGTTGTCACAACCTCAGCAAGGAACAACGGGGACTGGAGGAGATCACCAGCGAGGTGGCGAAAATCTGGGTCAGAAGACTGATGAGTTACCTTCTCCGCTTGGTTATATGAGCGGACTGTACAATAAAGAGGATAAAAAGTAGGCCGATCTACTATTTCAAATGTATGAGTATAACAAACAGAATATTTTGCAGCCATTTTAAGAAAACCAATAGAAAACAAGTAAAAAATAGTACATAATACTTAAAATGCCAAAACAAACTTTACTAAATACGTGAGAGTATGACAATGAACTAGAATAATAACGCATTGTTAACTATTTTGCAACGTAGTAGTTGCATGTTATTTTAGAAACCGTTGTATCTTTTTCCTTCTCCTGTTGAAAACTTAGGGTTTCAGCCCTTATATCTCGTGACTCTCACTAAGATAACGTTTACTAGTTCGGTTTTTATCTTGTTGCCTGAATTTGCGAATTTCTCACGTGATATAGTCCACGCTTTGCGTTGAAAAATTCCGAAAAAAAAATGAAATTTTCCAGGCGCATCCACCAGAGTACACTAGAAATTTTAAAAATTTTCTTCTTAGGACTTTTTCAGATTTGTATAGTAACCAGTCAAGATGAAGGTATGTTAAGATGATGGTCAAGTATCAGCAGGCCTTTAAGGCACAAGATACATGGATTAGATGAGCCCTATTCAATGAATCGAGTACTAACAATAATCAGTTAAACATTTCTTATCCAGCTAACGGTACTCAAAAGAGTATTGATATTGACGATGAACACAAGTTGCGTGTTTTCTACGAAAAGCGCATGGGTCAAGAAGTTGAAGGTGACTCCGTCGGTGACGAATTCAAGGGTTACATCTTCAAGATCACTGGTGGTAACGATAAGCAAGGTTTCCCAATGAAGCAAGGTGTCATGCACCCAACCAGAGTTAAGTTATTGTTAGCCAAGGGTCACTCCTGTTACAGACCAAGAAGAAACGGTGAACGTAAGAGAAAGTCTGTCAGAGGTTGTATTGTTGGTCAAGACTTGGCTGTCTTGGCTTTGTCTATCGTCAAGCAAGGTGAAAACGACATTGCTGGTTTGACTGACTCCACCACCCCAAAGAGATTGGGTCCAAAGAGAGCTAACCACATCAGAAAGTTCTTTGGTTTGACCAAGGAAGACGATGTTAGAGAATTCGTCGTTAGACGTGAAGTTACCAAGGGTGACAAGACTTACACTAAAGCCCCAAAGATCCAAAGATTAGTTACCCCACAAACCTTGCAAAGAAAGAGAGCCCTCAAGTCTCAAAAGGTCAAGAACGCTCAAAGACAAAGAGATGCTGCTGCTGAATACGCTCAATTATTGGCTAAGAGATTGCACGAACGTAAGTCTCACGAAGCTGAACTCAAGAAGAAGAGAGCTTCTTCCTTGAAGGCTTAAGGAAATTAGTTTTTGTTTATAAATTCTTTAATAAAAACAATAATCATTTACTGTATTGTCTGTCATTGTAATGTCTATTTTAATGTCTATCTATTATTTTGTATCCGCTTTTGAGGTGGTTCGTCTTCAAGTTTTGTACCACTACGTTTCTTCATTAACAGTTTGATATTTTCGTAAACTTGGTCTGTAGTCAAATTCGACTCGTAGCTGAAATTCTTCCTCATGAAATTCTCTTGTTCCTGTTGGTAACGAGGATCTCTTAGCAAAGCTTTGAGATGGTCGTCGAACTTGTTTTCAGCAATCATTTGTCCCGTTAACGGACACTTGATCTGTTTGTTGGTCGTCGTCTTCTTAAGTCTCGATTCTCCAGCAGCCTTAATCTTCATTCCCTTTGGAATTGGGGGCATATTTGTTTTTGATCGTTCTGGTTGTCGTTGGGATTCGGGTTGAGTTTCTTCTGGTTCCGCTTTTGGTTTGAGTTCCGGTACTAGTCTCTCTTGTTGTGTAGGTACCTTGACTATATCTTGTTTTTTCGATTCCAATGATCTGTATAATACATCTTCTCTTGTCAACGGTACTGGTAATTCTTTTACATCGTCAACTGCATCAAATTCGATCTTACCAACAATAGTAAAGTCTTGCCAGTCTATCGATGCATAAAGTAATTGTTGTTCTTCTTGTTTTTTCATATCGTTACGTATCTTTGTACGATGTTGTTCATTGTAGTGAGCTCGTTCCTTTGCCGCTGCTATTATGTTTTCGTTATCTTCAAGTTTGGTCTTCAATTTTACCACTGACTCGTCATCCTCTCTACCCTCGTAGAATGCTATCAATATCCGGTATTGCTTAACGTACTGACGAAACAACTCGTGGAAAGAGTGTTGGGGCTGAGTGAACTCAAATTGGGCCAGGTTTCCCTTAATTTTCTCGTGTTCCACAAGTTCATCTATTGAATCGTCGCCATTGTTTGCGACGTAAAGGGCAGTTAACTTGATAACATCCAAATCAAGAGACGATATTGCAGGAAGCTTTGTAAGAAATGGAAGATCTCTTAAGTCTATCTCCTTCTGAATTGCTTTCAGATGCTCGGAGTTTGTGTTTTGCGACTTGTAGGTACCAAGTTGGGACTGATAATACTCATGGTATTCGTTCCCCTTGATCAAGAAATCAAACTTACTGTCGGTATTATTCTGTTTCAATCTTTCTTCAAAAGAATCACCATTCTTTATTATATATCCCACGGTCTTATCTATGGTTTGTTTAATATCAGCTGGTGGATCCATTGTCTAGTTTCCAATAAAGATGAGATGCGTAATTCGCGTGATGAAGTTCAATATGAGGAATAGCTGAAATAAAAAAAAATAAAAAATCTATCCACACTGGCCCAGTTATAATTGCAAATATAAGAGGTTTGCATCAAGTCTACTATTTTCAAACTCAAATCAGTTGAAATCAACCTGTTAATGACCTTTTCTTGTCTAATAGTTTAAATTCGGAGCTTAGGACGGGTAATTATGTTTATCTGCACTCTCCCAACCACCCAAAACTTTACCCAAGGTTTTACTAACTAGACCAAAACCACCAAAACCATTAACTACGTGCTTTTTCACAAAAGTTTGTGTGGCACGGTGGGCTCTTCGCAGGGGATCTAATATTACCAAGAGGGGAGGAATTTCCATTATATTGCATACATATATCCATTTATAGACATACATGTCTAAAGTGTCCAAATCATCAGAAGCGGCAGTAGACACACCTGTGTCGCAGCCACCCACAGCATCTACTAAAATTGAAACACGCAAGCATCATTATAGACACCACACATGGGCCAAAAAGAGGCATAAACGGCATCGATCTTTACATTCAGATGACTCGGATCTTGACTCGTTAGAAGAAGACTTGGATCAAATCGGTAAACTCAATTTGAACCTCAATCTAAATCTCAACTTGTCCTCATACTTGAACAAAGACTCCTTCAACTTACCGTCAATGCCCAACTTACCCAACTTGCCTAACTTTGAGTTGAGTCGTGTCCAAGAGTTTCCCAAGGAATTTACCAAGTATGTATCGAGCTACATCAAGTTTACCGAAAACGGGCATCAAAAGAATCAATTAGCGAATTCTATCAAAACTGCTATTTCTTCTCGAATTCAAATGAACAAGATCTTGAGTGATCTTCGAGGTGGACTTAGCATAACAACGGCTATAGATCAACTTCAACCGTTGACAGAGGTCATTAACGAGGCTATCTCGTTACCTGTTGAGGACTTGAGTGAGTTCGAAGATGACTTTGATGATCTTCTTAACGGATCCACAGGACCAGCAATGGAGGATGAACTTGAGAAAGACTGGACAGAGCCAGAGGGTGTGGTGAAAATTGTTAACTCGGATCAGCCACTCATAAACGAAATTGTGAAGCCCGAGCCAACCAAAAGAAGAAGTAGACGGCAACAGTTAATTGAGTCAATTATCGTTAGTAATAACGAGGAAAGTTCTCAGGCAAGTGACTTGGATAACGTTGAAGGTCTCAGTCTTGAAGAAATCAAAGCTCTAACTGACCTTGAATCTTTAAATGATTTTTCAAAGGAAGATCTACTCAAGAAGAAGATTCGTAAAATTCAATCACTTAATAACCTTAATCAGAAACTGAAGAATAAGTTAGTGACTAGATTAATGATGGGTAACTACTACAAATATATCAACGAGAAGTTAGTCAAGGAGCACAAAGATGAATTGTTGCTTACAAAGATGAAAAAACAAAAATTGGTTTTAGAGAATTACAAAAGTGTGAACATACCCGAAGAAGATGAGGAGGAGGAAGTAGTAGCAGAGTCGAAAGATGAAGAGATATCTGATTCTGACGAAGTCAACCTTACAGAAGTTGATCTTCAACCAACATATCATGATGCACCATTTAATACAACCTTGGGGTGCCAGCATTATCAACTCAATTGCAAACTTGAGTGTCCCACCTGTCTTAAGTGGTATCCCTGTAAGTTCTGCCACGATAATGAAATTACCAGCCATAAATTGTCCCGGAACGAGGTCAAGCATATACTATGTATGAGGTGCAATACTCCACAAGTGCCTGAACTGAATTATTGTGTCAACTGCGAAGGAGAGCTAGCAAATTATTTTTGTCAAATATGTGTGCTTTATGATAACGACCCTACTAAGGATATATATCACTGTGAAAAGTGTGGAATATGTCGGTTAGGAGTCGGTCTAGACAAGGATTATTTCCATTGTGACGAATGCAACATTTGTCTTTCGATCGACTTGAAGGATCGGCACAAGTGTGTGAATAATACGACCCATTGCAACTGTCCTATTTGCAATGAATACTTGTTTACTTCCGTAAGCAAGGTGGTGTTTATGAAGTGTGGCCATTCGATTCATCAACTGTGCTACGATGATATGGTGAAGCATTCTTATAAGTGTCCCATATGTAAGAAGACTGTGGTCAATGTGGAGACACAATTTCGGATTCTAGACCAGGAAATTTTGCAGTCTCCGTTACCTGCTCCATATAACTCTTGGCGGTGTGTGGTGGGCTGTAATGATTGCAAGGGTAAATCGAATGTGACGTACCATGTGCTCGGTTTAAAATGTAAGTATTGCAAAAGTTACAACACCAACCAAATGAAGCTTATCAAGCCTGAGGAAGAAGATGACGAGCAGATACAAGGCGGTGAAGTAGAAGATGAAGATATTGCGCTTAACATGATGAGACTAGCCCCAACGAACTTGGAGTCGAATTTTCGGATCGAGCATCATGAAGGAGAGCAGAGTGGATACGAAGATGATATTGAGAATGATGGAGATCTTCTGGAGGAGGAAGATATTTACGATATCAACAGTTTGACAAGGTCGCTTATACGTGACGGTAGACAGTCAAATGTCTCCTATATCACGTCTATATTCCAGAATTTTATCAACAATGCTACATGGCAAGAAAAGTGAATTCTGAAAAACCGTTATGACCTCTCAACAAAAGTTGGGGATGCAAGATGGTGGATGTTGAAAACGTGCAGCAATCCTTTTGTGTTGGACTTGACACAAAACGCCATCTTCACCCAGTTGTGGTTGACTATGCAAGTCACCTGCTTAGTATTTTTTTTGTCTGTCATGCCCGTCTGGCACATAAATGTAAAATAGGCATCCACTCACTTCGCACCTTGGTCAGTTGAAAGACCTTGAGGCGACTTCCTACGCACCCAAACTCAACATTTGATCGTAATTAATTCAAAAAATCATAGGAAACCCGCTTTTTTTTCTCTTGTTAGTATTATTATTTTTTGGGTGCAGGCGGGTCATAAATAGAAACACTACCAGTTACAAATAATAAAAACTTCTTCTTCTAGCATTGATCCTCGATAGACGCTGGGCACCTCGTTACCTATACCTATCTACTTTTATCTATACATCGAATCAGCCCCAGTCAATCCGAACAGAAACCTACCAGTACATAAGCCTGCTTTTCATCTCCTCGTTCTTTATATACATAGCATGAAATGAACTCCATCAAGATACTCGTGGACTCTTTTGACACCATTTATCCCTCCAAAAACGACTTCCCACCTCTTGAATATGATGAAGTACTACAAGATGATGTAAGTTCACTTAGTCCATCTGTATCGCCCGCACCAACCACTCCAACTCCTCCTGAAAAACCTACCTCATCCACCACATTCGTCACCAAGTTGACTTTCGTCCCGAACTATCTCGTCATCAAGCCTGTTATGTTTTTATGGCTTCTTTTCACGTACCCCTTTTCTTACACAATTGAGCAATTGGGACTTACGAAATCTGCTAAGGCATTGGATTCGGGACTTGAACCCGAACCCGAACCTGAGTCGGAGTTTGACAAAGAATTGGACGAAAAGTTTGTTACACGACAGGAAGTGGTGACACCAAATAGGAACTTGAAGAATTTCATGAGTGACATTGATGAAAAGACCGAGTTACTAAAGCAAGAAAACATCATCGCCAATACAATAAAATCACCGACATCCTCGTCAAAATATATTATTCAACCACCACAACGACTTTACCCATTATCACGGAACCCCCAGAAAAAGCGCAAGAGAAAGACATTGATTCTTGATTTGGACGAGACTTTAATTCATTCTCTCTCACGAGGATCGCCCCGTCTGTTTAATTCGTCAGCGTCTGCAGCACCAAAAATGATTGAAATCAAGCTAAACAATGTTGCCTCTCTCTACTATGTTCACAAGCGGCCATTCTGCGACTATTTTCTCAAGGAAATTAGCAAATGGTTTGAGCTTCAGATCTTCACTGCTAGTGTTAAAGAATATGCCGACCCAATAATAGACTGGTTGGAGAGTGATATTGTGGATCATAAGGATAAGGACCACATTGCGGCAAACAATGGCACCAGAAACAAGATTTTCACAAAAAGATATTATAGAAACGATTGTACCTACAGGCAAGGCGTGGGCTACATCAAGGATCTTTCCAAATTCTTTCCTAAGGACGATGACTTAAAGAACGTGATAATTTTGGACAATTCACCTATCAGTTATTCTTTGCATGAAGATAATGCTGTAATGATTGAGGGGTGGATCAATGACCAATCTGACCATGATTTGTTAAATCTCTTGCCGATGCTTCACAGTTTGAGCCTATGTATAGATGTCCGGTTTATTCTTGGGATGCGAAACGGTGAGAAGATGTTTGGGAGATAGATTGACTTAAAAATGTTATGAAATGATGAATTTATGTTTTCTCTAAAAATGCAATAAGTATAGAATTTAATATTATATTTAAATATATCGTTACTCTTTTTTTTTTGCCTTTTTCATTACGTTAATGGAGACACTATTCGAACAACTAAAGCAAAACAGTGCTGATTTAGCAGCATTGAAGAGCTTTGGAGATGAACTTCGAGATGATTCTGTGAGATCCAGTTCTGAAGTAAGTGATTTTCTACCCCAAATGGTTGAGATCACCAAAACCAACTGTGACTCGACAGTCGGTGAAACACTTGTGGCAGAGAATTTGCGGGTATTGATCAATTTAGTGGCCGATAATGACGACAATCGAGTATTTTTGAGTACCGATCAAGACGAGTTTTGGCGTAGAATCTTGCTGTTGTTGGGAGATGAAAGTGAATCGGTTTGTTTGAGGGCCTCATTATTTATTGGTCAGTTCATTTATGGGACAGAGAAAAAGACTGATTACATGACGTACTTATACCAGCAAGGAACACTCCCCGCGATGTACAAGTATATCAAAGGTAATAAGGAGCCTGAAACAGTTGCGCTTGAAGTTGTCAAAGAATTAATTGCTGTCAATGTTGGTCAATTGGATAAGGAAATAGCCGTTGAATTATTGCAATTCTTTTTTGGATTATTTGACCAAGGATTGGATGAGGAACAGTGGGCTGTTGTGGTAGATATCCTTTCAATTCTAACCCTGTTTGAAGACATATTTCTCGACTCAACCAATGCTAATCAACAGGCTTTATATCATCTCGAACGAGTACCGGAAAGCGAGAGTCAAATCTACATCAAGAGAAAGCTTTTTGCCGTTAGTGGGAACATTACGTCAATGAAGAGCTTTGCCAAGGAAGATGATTTACGGGTTGCAATCAACAAGTTCTCTACAACAAGTGATCCATATGTATTGGCAGCAAGTGCCATCACTTTGGGTAACTATATTGTGAGTCGAGAGCGAGCTTCTAAAGTGGAAAGCATGATTGAAAATGCAATGACATTGAAGAAATTTTTTGATGTTTACTTTAGCACCCCCGTCAGTGATGTCGTTCAAGTACAGGGCATTCATTTGATGACCAACATGATCAATCAGCATAACGCACCTGCCATTGTGTGCCATAAAGATGCATTAACTGCAATAACTAAGGTAATGTTTGATAACGGCAAGTATTATCCAGAGATACTTAGTTTATATTGTCGATTCATCAAGAAGCTTTTGCGAGTTCATTTTATTGGCAATACGCTGACCAATGTGGCTGACTACATATCAATCTGGGAGATTATCATGTCAGGAGAAGGTGATGATGTGCAGGAGATTCAATTCTTATTACTCCAGCTGTTAAACTCGTTAGACAATGTTGTGTTTCTTAAGAAACTTATACACATCACCTATTCGCTTCCTCCCAACAATAATATCTCGTTGCCACTCATGTTAGAAAAATTGACGGCCATAGGAAAGTTTAACCACAATGCAATTTCTCGTGGGTATACAATTGATACATTCGAGGCTTTGTACGATGACAAAATTACCTTTGAGTCTGGATTTATCAGTCCGTTCCGCGAATTACTTGTACAGTTGCACGAAAATCTTCAGTCGGCACCTACATCTACACAAACCTCCGTATTGCTAAACAACTCCAAGTTTGTCTGTGGAACTACACTTACTTTATTACAAGATTCAGATCCTGAAATTAACCGCATTTGCAAACTAATCACCTTTATGAATGCCGCGTGATTATTGGCTTTTGGTCTTTCTCCTCTTTCTAGACCAAAAAATATTTCATTAGGAGCGTTTTTTGCATGCACGTCAACACACCCGCAGCATGCCAAAGGCTAATTTAAAAATCCAACTTTTCTCGAGCTTGTGTATAACAAATAGTAAATTTTTGATCATTGTAATAGACAAACACTAATTTCGATGACTACTTCAAAGTATGCCAAATTGATTGTTGAGGCTCCTGATCCCATTATCAAGACGATGGGTCTCTATGCCCAGGATACCCATCCAGACAAAATTGATGTCTCGATTGGGGTCTACAAGGATCATACTGGTAATAGCTACACCTTCCCCAGTGTCACAGAAGCCAAGAAGGTGTTACGCGATAACGATCCGGGCCACAACTACACTACAATGAGCGGAATTCCGGAATACGTCGCTGGTGCACAAAAGGTGGTTTTTGGAGAAGAGATTGTATCCGAAGGTAAGATTGCCTCGATCCAGACGATTTCCGGTACTGGTGCTTTGCACATGGCAACTTTATTGTTCAACAGTGCTGGCTTTAAGGACTATTACGTTGGTACCCCTACTTGGGGCAATTACCTTCCTATGATTGAGTCAGTTGGTGGTACTGTGCACAAGTATAACTACTACGACAAAAAGACTGGTGGTGTCGACTTTGATTCGGTTGTTAAGGCCTTGGAAACTGCTCCAGAAAACTCTATTTTCTTGTTACAAGCCTGTTGTCACAACCCAACCGGTGCTGACTTTTCCAAGGCTCAATGGGAGGTTGTCGGAAATTTACTTAAGGAAAGAAACTTGATTCCAATGCTCGACATTGCCTACCAGGGATTCTCCTCTGGTGATAAGGAAATTGACGCGTACGCTGCCAGATATTTATACTCCTTGAACATTGACTTTGTTGTGTGCCAGTCATTTGCCAAAAACTTGGGTTTGTATGGTGAAAGAGTCGGCGCTCTTCACGCTGTTGTCCAAGATCCAAACTTCCTCCCCAACGTAAAATCTACGTTGGTGGCCAACTTTAGACAGGAATGTTCCTTTGCTCCTGCCTTTGGTGCACGTATTGCTTCCATCATCTTCAATGACAAGGACTTACATGCCCTTTGGGACCAAGACGTTGCCACTATCACTTCGAGATTGAAGCAGACCAGAAAACATGTTTACGACAAGTTTATCGAGTTGGGCACTCCTGGTAACTGGGAACCAACTATCACACAGAACGGTTTGTTTTGGTTCTCTGGTTTGACCGAAGAGCAAAACCAGAGATTGTTGGACGAATTCCATGTGTACTCTACAGGCTTTGGAAGAGTCAACATTGCCGGATTAAACGAAAGTAACATCGATTACTTTTGTAAGGCAGTTGACCACATTGTTAGATCTAGTTAAAATGAATGGATATATGCAATTTAGGTTTTATTGGTACAAATAAAATACATGAATGGGAGACCAACCGTTGACCAAGTGAAATGCAGTGTTTTTATCGTTGTCTGATCATCTAAACCTTTCTGCGGTGGATCTTTTTGAGATGGGCCTTCAAGTTGTCCTTCCGGTTGAATCGTTTGCCGCACTTGGGCTCGTCACATTCATAAGGCTTTTCGGAAGAGTGACTCTTTAAATGTCTCTTAACATGTTCTGGACGTTGGAACCTTGAGTCACAGATCGGACAAGCATGTTTCTTTTTGGGGTCCAACTTGTCGGCTTTGTCTCCACGGTTATTTTTCACTTTGGGGATGTTATACTTGGTTTCGGGGTATTGGGAAAGATCCTGGATGACTGTGCTTGAACTTCCATTGTTGCTTGAATATACATCAAGGCCGTTGTTTACCGAGAAGGTTGCCATAGGAGGCAAAAGCTCGGAAGTATCAACTGGCATTGGTGAGTTCACTTTCTCATTAAATCCTTGATTCAACGTTGCTGGAGCAGACATCGAGGAATCCAAGGGAGACGTAGCTATAGAGGCCAAGTCAATAGATGCAGGGTATGACTTTGTAAACGCGAGGGTCGAAGCAGATTCGTTCAAGTTCTTAGTCAAGTTCCGATTGAACCGTGGTATGGCTCCATTGGATTCACCAACAAACTGTGGCAGCAACAAGTCGATACCTTTGTTTCTTGTTTGTGAGACTGGTACCGTGTTGATATTGGAATAAAATTGACCTGGAGTCGAGTTTGAAGAAGTGATGTCGTCTTCGTTGCTGCCCAACTTTGACGCAAGGCGGAGTGACAAATCTGCAGCAGTTACAAATGAATCATCGGTCTCTGGCTGCCTTTGCAGGTAGAGAGCAAAGTTGTTGGTATTATTGTAGACTTTTGAACCAATTGAAGAGTAAGACTTTGCCTTTTTCAACTGTTGGAATGCATCGTCGTCCTGGTCCTCAATCTTTATTGATTCAAGGGTATCATTGCGATTGAGACCAAACGGTGTGTTGAATATATTGCTCTTGCCACTGCCACTCGTGCCTGAGTTCCAGTTGTGTGAACTCTTTGAGGTTAGTGTGCGTTGACCACTGGGCCCAGGAGTGGGTAAAGGTGTAGTAAGATCGTCAACATCGGTAGAAATCTCATCCACCCGAGGAGATATAAAGGTAGATGGTGTGTAAAATGGGTTGAGACTTGGGTTAGGATTTGAGTTGGGTTTGACAGTGTTTCCAATGATAATAGGGGTATTTGACAATGACATGTTGGATTTCGAGCGGGCGTGGCCCTTGACTTTTTGGTGGGGTGTCTTGCTTATTTTTGCGGGTACATTAGCAAGATTTACTGGCGATAATGCTGCCGAGTTGCGTAATGGGGTGTTATACATGTTGTTGATGGAAGAAACGGAAAGTGACTTATTTCTTGCTGGCCTTCGAGGAGTAGCAACTATAGGTTGCTGAAGCTGGTGGAGATGCAGTTTGTTGTGGAACTGTTGCTGGGAGTTGGGTGAGTCTGAAAGAGACTGGTTTGATACCGACGACGAAAGTTGTGGAATAGAGTCCATGGAGTATACGGTATTACTTGAGTATGAGTGATTGATATTGGGCTGGTTGATGTTATTCATGTCACTAAAGTTGGGTGGGTCCTGGTTGATAGAGATCATCGAGGATGTGCTCAATTTTGACTGGTGGGAGAATCGGCTCGAAGAATTACCGGAAAACTGCGAGCTGTAGAGACCGTCGTCGAGCGAAATGTTCTTGGAATGATAGAACCGGTTGTCCAAGGGTAGTTGAGATTCATCTAAAATGTTTTGCATGTCATGGTTATTCTGGGGAAGGTTCATTATGCTCATATTTTCAAAGTCGGCATGGAGATAACTATTTCTGTTATTCTGTGAGACGGGGACCAACTCCGGATGGAAATTGTCGGTATGATCTTGGAGACCATGATTTGCATCCTCGATAAAAGTTTCCTGGTCATTTTGGAAGATAGTATTATCGTTAACCTCGAATGGTTGTAACGACGGCGAGCTCATAAGAAACTTGTCCATATCGAATGTAAAGATTGCCAGAAGCGGACGACAACGAGGATTAGAAGAAAGAAAAAAGGTTTGATTTGTGTAGTGGAGACGAGTCTGGAATGCGTCAGTTGCTTTGTGTTGTTGGTATGTACGTGGTTCTAAAGTAATTCGAATTTTTTTTCTTTTTTTTAATACGGTTGGTTTTAGGGTGACTTATATGGTGTTACTAGACACGAGACTGCGACTAGGGCTGCACCAGCTCTCCAGCGGTTATTGGTGAAATGCGAAGAAGATGTGAGGTTATTCCCTAAGCTTAGGTCTAACGGAAAGTTATGTAACGAAAGACAGAAGACAGATACACTGAGTATTACGGGGATTCGTAGAATAAAATTTGGAGTATGAAAAAGTTTTGATTGAACATAACCAGGCTTGGATTGGAATTCCGAGGGTGCGCAGGTTCGACCCACACAAAAATAATATTCCGGGGGTGAAACTTGTGTCCCGCCATTACCCTGAAACGTAGAAAATCAGAGGCGCATTTCAGTGGTTGAACAAGTTAAGTGCTAAAAGTCCTCAACGGTTGCTACAGTGCAGTTCCTCCAGCTCGTTGGCGTTATACTGGAGAGAGGGGCGGGAGCGTTAGCGGAATTATCCAGATCATGGCTCACTCGGTATGACCCATTTCGCTCCGGTGATACGTATTTTCTATCAGATGACTTCTATATATAGATCATTTTTATAGTATGACAAATCTCTGGGTTACTGGTGTGCAACATGTACACACCGACGCGTGCTTGTAAAAAGCGAGCTTAATTCGGTGGGTGGGCCAACCAGACCGACACGCGTCTTGTCTGCACCTTTTTTTTGACCAAGTGCGAATCGAGAGTCACTTCTACGTAACAAAAAAAAGCCCAGACGTTTCACCTATCATGCGTGTTGGCGTAGGATAGATACCGAGGCTGTGGTCACCCCATTCGTGCAGCTTTGCTTTTATTTTCTCTTTGCTCGGAGGAACAGCTCTCCTTTTTATTTTTGAACAAGAGGAGACTTGAGTCTCCTAAATTTTTTTAGTATTTGAATTTTTGGTTTGGTGAAAGATGTGTTATAGTGGCGGTTATATTCTCTCGCCGATTCAGATTTTTCTCTATTCCGACTTTGTGTTGGTAACAACGCCCCAAATTGCTTTTTAGTTGGCGGTGTAGTGCAGGCAGTCCAGTACAAATCTTTCGCAACCACTTCCATAATAGGCAACGCCCATGGAACGTAAAGCATTACGTCAATAAACTCGAACTTTAATGAGTAGCACGGGCCTAGCTGTTCTAGTAAGATCGGTGACCATTACTAATGAGTTTTACATGAATTCAGTCCCTGATACCTTAAAATCACGTGAACGCCTCTCAAAAACCCTTGCTCTACAGAATGCCAATTATTTTTCTTTAATATAGTAACGTAAAATCATTGATTATTTACAAACAAACTTATGGGTTTTGTTGGACAAATTCGACACCCTTCTTGATATTCTTGATTAAAGTGTCCTTGGCTTCTTGGACCAAAGCTTCTTCGTGGTCGGACAAGTTGCCTAATGGGTGAACGGTGGAGACACCTTCAACACCCAAGGTGACCTTGGAGGCAAAGAAATCAACACCTTCAGCCTTGAACAATGGAGAGTCAACAAAAGAAGGTTCAATGACATCCTTGTCACCAGCCAAACCTTCCAAAACAGCACCAGCAAATCTAGCACCAGCTTGAGCCATGGATAAAGTGGCGGATCCAGCACCGTCTTTAGCTTGGACAACTTCATCACCACCGAATTGGATTCTGTGGATCAAGGCGTCTCTGGTTTCAGTTGGCAAGTCCTTGTGGGTGGTTTGAGACAACAATGGGACAATGGTGATACCAGAGTGACCACCGACAACGGTGACCTTTTCGTTGACTGGGTTGGTACCAGCAACTTCAGAAACAAATCTGGAGGCTCTCAAGACATCCAAAGTGGTAACACCGAACAACTTCTTTGGGTTGTAGACACCCTTGGACTTCAAGACTTCAGCGACAATTGGGACGGTGGAGTTGACTGGGTTGGAAATGATCAACAAAGCAGCATTTGGAGAGTGTTCAGCAGCAGCCTTGGCCAAGTCTCTAACAATAGAGGCATTGGTGTTGAACAAGTCGTCTCTGGTCATACCTGGCTTTCTTGGAACACCAGCTGGGATAACAACGACATCAGAACCAGTCAAGGCTTCCTTCAATTGGTCTGGGTTGTAACCCTTGACAGTAGAGTTGGTTGGGATGTGGGAAACATCAGCAGCAACACCTGGGGCACCTCTCAAGTCGTACAAAGCCAAATCAGTGACTCTGTGGTTCAACTTCAACAACAAGGACAATGGTTGACCAATACCACCATTGGCACCTAAGACAGTAACCTTGTAGGCGGAGGCAGCGGAGGAAGAGAAAGATCTAGTGGCAACTTTGGAAAACATTTGGGAAGACTGCTTTTTTTTACAAATTGACGGCCGGAACGACGCATTTTATAGCGGGAGGTGGACAATTTTTCCCACGTCCTGCGAACTCCGTGAGCCCCGACCAATCAAACGGAGTAATTTTCTCCGTACCGAGCATAACCGTGGACCGTGGATAAATGGAACCCCAGAATTAGGAACAGATCGGGACACGATTCGTGTTTCCGAATTCGGGGTTTTTGTTGCAAAGTCAATTGGCGACTGTCTCGTGACATTGGCAAACAGGTAATAGTACAAGACTTTTAGTCTACAATGGGGGCCTTCCTTGACATTTCTCGAATTTTGGTGAATCGGACCAGTTTCCACACTACGTTTTCAACACTTGCTTTTTTATCATGTAAATGCCCCATCGTCAAATTCTCTTTGCAGTAAAATTAATCATGTTGAAATACACCTTGTATGTTCCGTCAAACAAGTAACCTCTATTTACCCCAAATTAATATTATCAATTGTTAGATCATATTTTTCATGGGAAATCATCCCTTACAATTGCGTTCCCCCGATTTTCTCCACTAGATCGATTTTGCAAGTTGGGCAGCCCTTTTGGAAAATCTGTCAATGCTTCAAATACCTCCTATGTCCATTCCGTATCAAGGCATTGTGGGTGCCTCCCAACCTTTTAGCCGGAGAAAATATTTAAATCCCGATACATGCGTACTTTCCCATGAATCGATATACGTTTCTCTTATTTTATTTAAAATTGTGGCTCAATTGAAGAGGCTGTTTATCGGTATTCCTACCTCTGACATTGTTCGAAACCAAATTATTCTCGGTTATTTTAATCATGTAGTAATATCCTCCAATCTCCAAGAATGTATTCCGACGTAGACTGTATACTGCCTAAGACAGTAAATATCTATGTAATTGGAACAACTCAATTTATCACTATGATTTCTATTCTGGAACTAAATGTATGAATGGTATGCGATTTTTATTAATAATAGTCAATATGAAGTAGGGAATGTACCACATCATATGTTTGTAGAAACCCTTTTCTTTAATGGCAATTGTTTTTGAATTTCTATAAAATTGGAAGAACTGGTAATTCTTGTAAATAATTAGTAAACCATACATTGAAAATAGTAAAACAAACAGAACAAACACTTGAATAAATGACCAGAATTAGAGAACACAAACACTACTTTTCTATGGTCAATTACCTATGTTAACTGATTATGAAGGTGTTATTGTCACTCAGTTGAATTTTGTTTGCGGTATGGATGTTTCTTTGCGAAATTATATTCTTCCTTTCCTGTATTGAGCTGAGATAAACACAACTGATAGATCAATACTAATATGCTGGAGAATATTGCAGAAAAGCTATCGATGGATGTGCCGCATGCACTGACGGTGGAGTTTCCTCTTCATGTGAAAGATGCCAATAAAGCGATTGCTATGGTTGGTGGCAAGAAGAAAATATCTCTGGTGATAAATAGCTCTGAAGGAAACTCAGCACACAACACTTTAGAGCTCAAGTTACGAAACGATCCGTTCCACCACCCAATTCAATCATCTTTCAATACCAGTGAGAAAGTTTTGTTAAAAGTTTCCATCCCAAAAAAGTGTATTCCAGCCGATTACTCTCCAGAGAAATACTCAATCAAGGATCTTGTAGCCATTGCGCTGAAAACTGAATTATATTACCGGGTTCAGCCGGTAGCAATTATTGACAAAACGTATTCGTTCAAGCTGATTGCTGATTTTCAAACATCTACAAAGAACAATTCCATGGTCCAAGAGTTTAATGAATCGGTTCTCAACTCCAAGAATTTTGGTGACTTGAAGCGTTATTTTGACCATAACCAGCAGTTTAGCCAGATATCAGATTACAAGCCCAATAATAGCAACTACCAAAATATTGACCACCAGCTTCCACCACCACCTATCTTCAGTCCAATTAAATTCCCGTTTGACTTCAAGTATCAAAAGAACCCTTTCACAACCGCTGTTAAGGACTTGGAGAGTGGAGAGATTAAGGTGATTTCTACCAAAAACACCATCAAATTGTACACTAAGATGATTGACTATCACACAAATATTATTCCAACTGCTCCTGCTCAGCAATTAATTGATAATTATAAAGAATTAACACTGAAACAACAACCAGTCAACAGTCCCGAGTTTCTGTTACTCAAGTGTATTGAATGGTTAAAGGAGATATTTGAAATTAAGCCAATCTGGCTTCGAAAACAGTTGGAGGATATAGTGCCACCTGACCTTAAAAAATTTATCAAACAAGCACTTCCATACGTGACATTCATATACAAGAGCGGGCCATGGAGATTTTGTAATGTTAAGTTTAGCGTTGATCCGAAAAGTGATTCGCTGTTTTGGGTATATCAAAGTGAGTATTTCCGTATTCCTGGCCTTAAGTTTGTTCTTGGGAAAGAGAACCTGAACCGATTAGTGCCCAATACGGTGATGCATGCCGGACATCATGATAATATCAGGATAAGTGACTACTTATTCTTTGATGGGGTATCCTTGCCCTCGACCGTTACATATCAGATTGGGGATATCATTGATCCTGACATTACGACGATACTAGAAGATCATGGAAAGAAAATGGCAAATAACTTTTTAAGAGACGTGCCTGACTTTCAAGATGGATGGATCAACCGACAGACAATTGAAGTGATCCGTCGAATTGTGAGGTACAAACTAAATCGAATTGTTAAGGAAGAGTCTCTTGACCAGGCTAAGATTTATAAGATTATTACGACCGATTATGTTACCAACGAAGAAGATGAAGAGGAGGAAGAGGAGGAAGAAGAAGAAGAAGGAGAAGAACCGCCCAAACACCAGTTGTCAAGAGACGAAGAGGATACCGAGAAAGCAGCTAGTGTTGTTGTACCCAGTGACGAGGAAGGGGAGGAAGGTGAAGATGTTGAAGCCGATATTCAAGAAGAAGAAATCGAGCCTGTGATTGATGAGGCTAATTTAATGAAAAAGCTCGACCAATTCAATGAAGATATCTCCAGTAAATTGAGTGGATTGCTTGGATTCATCAAGCAAGATACATTAGAGCCATGAGGCTCTTCTGGTGCCTCCAAAATTCCTGTATATTACTACCTCAAAATAAACACGTTAAACTTTAATAATTTAAAACTTCGAGACCACATCATCAATAATGACCAAAGCTACAGAAGCCCTCTTGGCTGCATTCGCGTTATCAGCTATTTACTTTGGCCTTTATGCTGGTGTTATTCCAACTACCACGAAGATCCATGACGAAATCTTGCCATACCTTCCATTTTGGGGCTTAGTGACTTTTGGTGCTTATGCCTTGGGTACTTTAGGTTGGGGTGTGTACACTTTCAAAGACAAGGAAGAAAAGTACAAGGAGTTGCTTGTTCAAATCGACGAAGCCAAGGAATTTTACAAGAACAAGGGAATCGATTTGGATTAAATACCCCAAATGTTTTTACGATGTCCGGACAGTCTAATGCTTCTTTAGATTAATAAATATTCTATACCACTGGCATTTTTTTAGCTTTCATTTTCTTCTCCATCTCAGCAAAAACACGAATGGATACAGGGACATTACCCCACGTCTCTTCTTCTTCTTGCTTTATGGTAGATTTGGATGTCGTTTCTTCCTTACTAGTTTTTCTTAATGAAAGAGGCAAGTTTTCTGGCCTTAACCTCAGCACTGGTGGATGGAAATTCTCTGGCCAACGTCCGCCCCTTGCTACCAAGTTCTTGGCTGCTTCTTTTCTTTTGGTGTTCCATTCTTTGGTATCATCATTGTACAACTCCCACACACAGTTAACACACCCACTCATACAACAATTATCTGGTTCCTTAGGCTTATCTGGAACAAGTACTCCAGCAATCATTTTCGGTTCACCAACGCTTATCCGACTCGATGACACTCTTGACTCTCCCTTTATCCTTCCACCAAAGACTTTCGCAATCTTCTCTTCTGCTGTGAGACCAGTATCTAGTTTATATACACCTTCATACGAAGTCTTGGTATGTTTCTTTAGTTCTTTCAACTCACTCTTGCTCATGAGTTTAGCCTCAATGGGATGGGGATGGCTGGTGTTTGCTAGCACAAGATCATAGAACTCATAGCCGACGTTGCTGCTGTATCTTCTTATTGATGATGTCAATATTCTACTTGATCTGATCATTGTAAATCTAAATGCAAAAAGTAAATGTTGTTTAAATGTCGATGACTTCCCGGTCGCTGTTAATATGTACTGCGGGTGCAGCCTAGACTTTTATCTTATTAGTACACTTTAGGTCAGCAAAAAAAAACAAAAAAAAAAGAAAATGCACCAAAACATAACCTGTATAAAATAAATTGTGTTGCAACCAACTTCATGCTTCAACACTGACTACTTTCAATGCCCTTTCTATACTGAGAAAGAAGCCTGGACCCATACCTGTAGAATGAGAATTATCATCAGGCAAATGGTTGGAAGTTTTAGCATAGTTGTTGTTGATCAATTTTGTGATCCCTGACCGAGTAAACTTATTACGTACAGCCTTATCCAAAGACACACGAGAAAAGCACACCGAGATTCCCAGCTCAACAGTATACTTACAAATAATCTCGTATAAAATCTGAGTGGCCGACGAGTCAATTGCCGTCATCCCCTTGCAGTCAAATAAAATAAATTTGATCGTCTTACTGTTGAATTCCCGCCGTTTTGGCTGCGAAGGATGTACAAGTATTGACCCGTACTTTTCAATTCGCGTAAGCTTGTTTCTGAGATCACCCACATTGGCAAAGTTTAATGGTTCTGGTATCTTAATGATAATCACTCCTTCGATTTCTTCAATTTCAGCAATCAATGCATCCATCTTATCGATCAGCAGACCTTCTACCGTGCTTGAGTCATCAGCATACGAAACAAAGCTTTCCTCAATAAGCTCGTCAGCATTACGAAACACGGAAGTGTGTGGAATTCGACCCAAAATTTGAATTTGGGATCGTGTGCTATTCTTAATAACCCGAACAACAGCAACCAAAACACCCAATGCTACACCTGCCTGTGTACTCCACAACAAAGTAGCTAAGAAGATAATCAAAAACGTAAGAAGTTCATCGTAACCTTGTATGTCCCAAAAAAACTTGATATCAGCAGGGACTTCCTGAATTACCGTGATTCCAATGATGGTAGTGGTAAGGGCCAACACACATTCAGGAAGATAATATGCAAGTGGCAAGAGATATATCATCGAAACAACGGTAATGGCTGCCGTAATGAGACAAGCCATGGGGGTAGTTGCTCCTGCCAACATATTGATCCTGGACCTTCCAAAAGCCCCAAACGCAGGCAATCCGCTAACAAGACTCACAACAAAGTTCGTAGTGCCCAAGGCAATTAACTCACGGTTGGAAGAAACATGGTAGTTATATTGAGCACTCAATGCTTTGGTGGCAGTGGTGGAGTCAAAGTAGCCCAATATTGTGCACAAGAAGGCGCTGGTGAAGGTTTCCTTGTAAAGTTGAAGTTTGGACCACTTGAAGGGGTTAACCAACTGAGGTGCTGGTGACAGTCCAACGATATCACCCACAATCTCAACTCCATTCTCAAACCACCTATAACGGTGACAAAGAAAGGTTGACACCGCCACCATCAACATGAGATCGGGTATATAGATGACATTTTTATACTTGTACTTGTTGACCAAGACATTCTTCATTGATCTTACCAACATCACGACGGCCAATGTTACGGATGAAATGGCAAATGTGGGGAGGTGAGTAGCCTGGTAGTTACGAACGATGAACATGAACTTGTCAATGGTCGTTGAGTGAGGTTGGGTAAATGAAAGTTCCACCAATCCCAATTCTGTGCTGAGTTCATTAATGATCATGATAAACCCCATAGCAGCAATGAATCCCTTGAGTAAGGCCCGACTCAAGACTCCATCCAAGAAACCCAACCGCAACAACCCCCCAGCAAGGAGGATTCCTCCCACCGATACCGATATTGCCAGAGATACAATTGCCTCGGATAAATCAGAAAACTGGGGATAGTGTCTTATCAAATCAATGGTTTGGCCATAGATAAGGGCAGTCGATGGGGCTGCACTCACAACCAAGACCGGTACACATCCAAAAATACTATACACACACGCACCGATGATGATAGAATAGAGCCCCAAAATAGGTGACAGATGCGTTAATGATGTAGCAATAGACATCACTAAAGGGATTTGGAACAGAGCCATTGAAAGCCCCGCAAGAAAATCCCCCAACAAAGCTTCATTGGGATCGTAGCTTGGCAACCACCGTAAAATTGGAAGATAGTAGGCAGCGTACGCAAATACATCAAGCTTGTGATCAAACAAGCCGATATTGATTTCGTCTCCGTTGGAATTGGCCCATTCGTCTATAACCGGATCATGGCCCCTGATTGATCGTAAGGATTGCGTAGAAGGGATTGAGTAAAGTGGAGGACGTCGTGGAGGTGCGCGCAGATCTCGCAGCTCTGCCCGTGATTCGGAACGCGGGTTTGGAAGAAGACTGGAATGCTCGTCGACCATTGATAAGATAAAGTATGAATTTACCAGAAATAATATAAAGAAAAATAAAATGATATTCATTAAAACGCTAATCCCTGGTTCTTCCTGGGGCCCACCTTTTATACAAGATCTCTGTCACTTTGTACTGTTGGAAAAGTTCAATAAACTTTTCCTTACCATCTATCGATGCTAATGTGGCATCAAAATCGACCTGCTCAGGATAATCCACAAAGGCTAAAACGAGGTTCTTCTTCACGGCACCGATAACCCGAGAAATGGTTGCCATATCAAGCCAATCTTGCTTTACGACATCATTTGGAAGCACCAAGACAGCATGCTCAGCATGGGTAAATGGAGGACCCCGCTTGTAGAGCAACATGTCACAGCCAAACTTAATCCCAGACCGTACGCACCAACCAAGCGACCGGAAATGATGATACACAACATAATCAAGCACAAACTTGTTTTGAGGAGTTAAATCACCTTGGCAACAATGTAAAAACACTTCTGTAAGCGAAAGGATCCTCGAATTATTAACAATCTCAATGCAATTTAAGCCAAAACTTAAGAAAAATGTCTCGATGGCCTGTAGCTGGAGATACTCAAGATTGGTCCTTAGGGTATTGGTATCAATATCAATCAATTCTTCGTCCTCAACACGCAAGACAGCTGGTGATTCGCCTTCTGTTGTCGACTTCAAACTGGCATTCTTTAATTCAGTCACCAGTGACCGTAAGTTCTCCAACAATCCCAATTCCTCCTCTGATATCTGTCCCTGGCGTCGTTTTAATTCCAATTCCTGAACCTTAGCTCGTTCCTGCTTGAACCGCTTTCTTTCTTCACGCCTGAGCCTGGTAATATCTTCCATCGTCACATCAGCAACTGTAGGCCCAGAATCAAGCTGCAATCTTTGAATAGTACGTTCCTTCCATGTTGGCTCCGAACGCGAGAGAACACCTTTACCGAAGAACCCTGATCTCCAGAGGGTGTTCATGTCATCTTCTTGTGTGACTATGAAGATGTCGTTGACGTACTCTACTTCGATGAGGGGAACCAATGATTGGGGTACTGGTTTAGTTAAGTAGATTTGAACTAGTTTCCCTATCATTAATAACCACGACACACCATTATGAGGATAGAGATTAACACCGTATGCTTCCGTCGTAAGTACTAGCGGAAGCGGGCGTGAGTACAACTCATTTAATAATTGTCTGTGACTTTTACGTTTACCCATGGCTAGTTAGGGTTTTTAATCTTGTGAAGTTAGTACTAGTTTTGAAAATAATTTTCAACTCGAAACATCAGATACCGTTGTAGTCTTGAGAAATCATGTGCTCACAGTGACGGTTAAATCTTCAAGCAACTATAATCAGTTTGTCATCAGTTATTTCTGTTGTACAAAAGAAAACATACTTTTAACTTTTAGCAATAAGCATGGTACACTCTTCTTCAGGTTGTGGCTGGGTAGACTTTTGATGAGATTGAAATTTTTATAGTTCTCACACAAAAATCCGGGTAACTGTATGTTAGGGCTAAAATGATCTATTTGACAATAAAAAAACTGCCGATCCCAGGAATCGAACTTGGGTTTCTTCGGCCACAACGAAGTGTACTAACCACTATACTAGATCGGCTTGTTATATTTTAGTTTGTATATTAAAGAAATTGATTCAAACCAGACATGATATACTGCATATCTTTCTATTCCAGTGATCTTACCCAAACCAACTAGAGCCACATGAACGATACGTTTATTTGCCAGCAGTGCAATACGCCGGTGCAACTTGACGAAAGCTTACTTAGGCTTACACCTGCACAGCTTAGGATTTTGATCAACAAGAGACACAACCACGATGAAGAAGTAATTGTTGATCCCAAAGAATATATCCCCAGCGAGCGATTGGAGCTTTTTACCAAGGTAAAAGATTTGAAACCCATAGAAGAACGCAACTTGATGGAGAGTGTAGATGAGTTGGATGAGGAGGAAGAGGAGGAAGATGAAAACAATATGGAAGACCAAACTTCTTCTTCCAATTCCTACGTTGTATTGACAGATGACGAGAGTGACCCTCCTAAGCGAACTAATTTGCCCTCTGTTGAGGACGAGGGACTCATATCTGCCAGAATTAAGACTTTAAGCAAAGTATTTGAAGTTTTATCTACGAATCTGGATATAGAACACCCACTATCCGCCGACTGTGCAGATATCTTGGTGGAGAACTACAAGATGAAATTTGATCAGAGCCAGAGAGAAAAGGAACAATACCACACGTTTTTGAAAAAGCTCAAGGAACATGATTGTGGCGAGATTGAAGATCTTGATATGAAATTGACGGAATCTATGGAGGAATATAAGCGTTTATCTGAGTTCGAGACGGAAAAACTTGACGAACTCAAGAGTTTGGAAACCACAAGAACTTTGCTCGAGCATGAACTCAAAGAGCTTCAGCAGGAGCTTGATGCACTCAATAATTCAGAGTTACAGAGTTTATTTGCGTTAAAGAACCAACTTCAATTGGAGCTTAACCAGCAGTATCTGAAGTTGGAACAATCAAAAGCCGCTTATAAGGTTCATCTCAACCATTTGGATAAACTTCGACAGATGAATATCTATAGCAAGATGTTTCAGATTTCGTCTGACCAATCAGATAGCTATGGTACCATAAACGGCCTCCGTTTAGGATACAAATTAGCATGGCCCGAGATAAACGCTGCTCTCGGACAAATAGTATTACTTGTGATATTTCTCACAAAGCGGCTTAAACTAAAGATGGAAAACTACCAACTAGTTCCGCTAGGTTCACAATCACAAATCATTAAGCTTTCTACCGCCGAGAAGACGCAAGAAGATGGAACTGTGCGACAAGTCAAGACCAAGACAGTTTTGAACTTATATTCACGCAACGAGTTTTCCTTGGGTAAACTTTTCAACTTCAACAAACTTGATGTTTCCATGATAGCTCTCTTGGATATTGTTGCTCAGATTGAGGCCCAACTTACAACTCTTGATTCAGAAATTGAACTTCCATACAAGATCTCGCCAAAGACAGACACCATTGGCAACAAAAGTATTCGCGTCACATCTAACAATGAATGGACCACCAGTTGTAAGTTTCTTCTCACCAATCTCAAATGGATCTTGGCATATACTAGTGCCCATACCTCGCCGGCGAGTGTGTAGTTGAAAAAAATTGAATAAATAAAAAGGTAACATAAATCTTGTAAACAAAAAAGTATGATCTTTTTTTTTGCAGCCACTTTTCTTAGATAACAATGCACCCTCCAAGCAGCTCAAGATACCTGCAAGAAATGACCAGTACGCCAAAGGGGCTTCTGGCATATCTAAAAACACCTAATTGTGGCCATCTTTACCGGTGGGTTGAACCAACTAAGTCAAACAACCAGTTTAATATGTCGCAATTTGGTCTAAACAGCCAGTCTCCCACAAACAGTCTGGTATTTACTACATTTAGAGTCTCCAATAGAAACGAAACGATACAGGGTGACCCAGCCATTGTATCTCCAGCTATTTCTTTGCAATCAGCACTAACAGAAACAATAAAATTCTGGCCTCCGTTACCTTTCATTATGCCTGATTCGTTTAATCCCGACTCTCAAAGTCGGTTTATGTTCAGTTCTCCTCTTGTACCAGAAAGAGATAGCCAAACTGAGATAGAGGTGGATTCAGTATTTCTTACATCAGAATCAGATACAACATCTCGTCCTAGATATAAGCTATTCGATTACTCTCAGGAAGCTGCACAGATTTCTCATAATATTGGCTGCAAACTGTCTCCAAAGAGCAGTGCACCACAGATCCTCAATGACACCTCGCAAGAAACTGTTCCTGACTTCATCCCTTCATCTCCTTGTAAACCTAAAAGAGGCCGTCCGAAGGGGTCCAAGAACAAAGTTTATATATCTCTTTGCCAAGCTGCAAGGACTAATCCGTCACAGGAAGGACCACTTAAAAGAAGAGAAAGGAAGAGAATTAAATCAGCAAAAGCACAAGAATCAAAGCCGGTTCCGGCCATACAACCGCTAGACGAGGAAGACGAATCACAGAGAGAAATAGATCCTGAAGACGAGGAATATACTCCAGGATCGAACCCCCCAGGCCGAGAACCAAAGCTCCGTCAACAAACCAATAAGCCACCAGTAAAAAAACGGCAACTCGCTCCACGGTCAAAAAACGGGTGCTGGATATGCCGTGTTCGTCACAAGTCGTGTCCGGAAGACCGTCCCGCTTGTGGGCAGTGCCGGAGGCTTAACCTAGAGTGCGACTTTTCAAAGACTCGGCCCAAGTATATGTCTGATCCTCTGCTACAGGCTGCCAAGCTACGGGAGATTCGTATTATTACTAATGAATATAAGAAATCCAGCTTGGCAAAGAGAAGACAGCCAAAAAACAGCAAAGCCGAAGATGCTACCTGCAAAACCACTTTTCATTAGCTCGCTTGTACTTGACGACATTTCACTTTTTGTTTAAAGATGTCGTGCTCCACTGAATTTATTAAGTAGGAAAAAAACACGGTTTCCAACCGTTGATCACTCGACTTTATCATGAATCTTTTTCACCTAGTGACATTGGTATTCCTTTCGGGGATAGCTCGCGCATTTTACCTTCCAGGTGTTGCTCCAACTGATTACGAGAAGGGTCAAAAGATTCCGCTTTTTGTCAACCATCTTACACCTTCGTTGCACCATTTGTCCAACACAAACTCCAGAACCAAATCCGGTACTTATGTTTACTCGTATGACTACTACTATCCTAAGTTTCACTTTTGCCAGCCCGAAGGTGGACCCCAAAAGCAACTGGAACTGTTAGGTTCTATCATATTCGGAGACCGTATTTTCAGCTCCCCATTCGAAATTAATATGTTGGAAGACAAGAAGTGTCAGCAGCTTTGTACGTCGGAGTACAACAAGATTGATTCTGCATTTGTCAACCGTAACATCAGAGCCAGTTACAACCACAACTGGATCATTGATGGTCTTCCAGCTGCCAGAACGGTCCTTGAAGAAAAGACTCACTCGAAATTCTACGGATC
The DNA here is from genome assembly GCA_030563165.1 of Teunomyces stri. Classification (NCBI taxonomy): domain Eukaryota; kingdom Fungi; phylum Ascomycota; class Pichiomycetes; order Serinales; family Debaryomycetaceae; genus Teunomyces; species Teunomyces stri. The sequence goes on from JAKUBI010000017.1 coordinate 39,702, forward strand.
CGGATTTAGGATGGGTGAAATCGATGACCAAAACATTCCATATTTAGCTAACCATTTTGAGATTAAAATTGAATTCCACAAACGTGGCGAAAGGTTCAGAGTTGTTGGAGTCACTGTTAGCCCTCGTTCTTTGGACAGAACTGGTGTTAAAGAGAATTTCTGTGCCGAGGATTTACCTAAAGTTCAATTGAGCAAGGAAAAGGACTCCACCGTTCTCTTTACCTACTCTGTCACCTTCGAGGAGTCTGACACTGTCTGGGCCACCAGATGGGACAAATACTTACACGTGTACGACCCAAAAATTCAATGGTTTTCGTTATTGAATTTTGCACTTATTGTCGTAACTCTTGGTTTGATTATCTCCCATATTTTAGTGCGTACTTTGAACAACGATATTATCAAGTACAACGAAGTCAACTTAGATGATGACATCTCCGACGAAAGTGGTTGGAAATTGGTCCACGGTGATGTATTCCGTCCACCAAAGAACAAAATGATTTTGTCTGTCATTGTTGGTTCTGGTGTTCAAATCTTTTTGATGACCTTTGTTTCCATTGTATTTGCCTTATTTGGTTTGTTATCTCCATCCAACCGTGGGTCCTTGTCTACCTTCATGTTTATCCTTTATACATTCTTCAGCATTGTTGCTTCATTTGTGTCTGGATACTTATACAGATTTTTTGGTGGTGAAAACTGGAAGCTCAATTTGTTGTTAACTCCAACTCTTGTCCCTGGGGTGTTGTTTGCCATTTTCATTTTCTTGAACTTCTTCTTGATTTACGTCAACTCATCGGGTGCCATTCCTATTGGTACCATGCTCGCTATTGTGGTGATCTGGTTTGTTGTTTCGGTTCCATTGTCGATTATTGGCTCAGTTCTTGCATCAAAGCGTCCACTTTTAACTGTTCCAGTCAGAACTAACCAGATCCCTCGTCAAGTTCCAAAGCAGCCATGGTACTTACGTACTATTCCAGTGATGTTGATCTCAGGTGTTTTCCCATTTGGTACAATTGCGGTTGAGATGTATTTCATTTACACGTCGTTGTGGTTCAACAGAATTTACTATATGTTTGGTTTCTTGTTCTTGTGTATCATCTTGATGATATTAACTACAGCATTGATTTCCGTGTTGATGGTGTACTACACCTTGTGTGCTGAAAACCACCAGTGGCAATGGAAGTCAATGTTTGTCGGCGGAGGCTGTGGTATTTATGTGTTTGTGCATTCTTTCTTCTTGACTGGTGGCGAAAGCTTCGGTGGATTGGCCTCATTTGTATTGTACTTTGGGTACTCGTTGGTGATCTCGTTGTTGGTATTTGTGTGCTGTGGTTCAGTTGGATTCCTCAGCAGTTTAATGTTTGTCAGACGCATCTACAGCCAAATCAAGATAGATTAGTAAAATTAAAGAATAAATATATTCACATACATATCAATACCATCCTTCCATACTTTCTCTTTCAATGAACGGAAGAATTACAAATGCAAACTCAGATTTCCACTTATCCAAACCTACCTTAATAGATGATTCGCTGTTGTTTACCATGGCAAAGTTGAACTTGTAGTCGGCGATACGCGTGCGAAGCAGGGCCACTGCAGCAGCACCAAGGTCCAAGTTGAGTAAGTTGAGATTAAGGAGATTGAATGAAATAGAAAGATCATTGTTGATCTTGATGCAACGATTCAGAATGTCGCTGTGGTTGTAGCTGTGCAAGGTTACAGAAAGATCAACAAGAAGTCTGCTAAGCTTGAGAAGCTTGAAAAGTTGAGATATGGCGAGAATGAGAAGAGGATTGGCGGAGTTACCTGCTGGAGACGTTATCTGTGTAGCATTGCTGCTGAGTGTCGAACTTGAGTTGTTGGCGCTGGAGAAACTTGACGCCAGGGTGTTTGTGCTGATGAAGTTGGCAAAGCTGATTATCAAGTTGGACAACCGTTTGATCAAACGTACCAATTTTATGTTGTAATCGCCCAAACTCTCAGCAGTTTCGTCAATATCATTGGTGTCAACTAAAAGATGTTGTCCGTCAACTAAGTGACGCATCAATTCGGTCTTTTCCCCAATAAGCTGCCTAAAGTAGCCCATAAAATCGGAGGCATTTTCGATTCGAGCGATGTTTGAAGGAACTAGGAGACAACGGTCGTGCTTAAGTACGTAACGGTCACGGGCTTCCAATAAGCTGAGGAGTACTGAGTACTGCTTATGAGCCAAGTAATCGTGTTCGACAAGGTACTGTGCAGTGTGGGAGCTGACAATACGCTGAACTCCGTAGCCTAAGCTATAGATGGAATCGATCACGGCAAATGACTGAAACAATTGTGGCAAAATCATCTGGATACTGCTGGAGTCCTGGTGAGGGGTGTCGACAAAGCGTTCGAAAACTCTGAAGTCACGAAACACTGCACTGGCAAGCGTAAATCCTGCTGAGTACTCTTCTCCTCCAAGCAACACGGCGTAGTTGATAACCACGAGTGCACTACAGTAGAACACAAGAAGCGTGTCATTGACGACAATGTCGTGGTAGTCGAACGGATAAAGTGAGCTCAAACGGGATACCACGCCAGCGTGGTCGCGAGCACTCAATATTTTGAAGTTCACGAGATGGTGGAGGGAAATATTGAACAAATCCATCACTGCACTTGCTCCAGCACTTGCTCTAGTGCCGTTGGCTTCTGCCATAGCTAGAATGATTGGTTTTTCGGGCAAGATGGGGAATTTTTGATGGAAACCCGAATAGTATGCGTTAAGATTGATCTCGCGGTCAGCAACAAACTGACGTGGTGGTTGGGGCGGGTAGGGCAATGGACCAACTATCTGAGGCTGGATTAGTGGCTGAGAAGAGTGAATTGGATGTGAAAATTGTGAAAATGGATGTAATTGGGGAGCCAGCAGAACTTGTGTAGTTGGATGAAGAGTAAGATTCTTCGTAATGCGATTATTGAGACTCGAAAGCGATGAAATAGAGTTCCGCGGCAGTGATGACTGCGAGTTTTGGCGTACGACTCCACGATCTTGCAACAGTACTGTCAGTGATACACCCGTTCTGATAGAGTAAAAATCGTCAGCATCGCTGTCAGAAAATTCGCTGCTTATTGACACACTAGGTTTGAGGGCCAAACGCAGTCCATTTGACGAAAGCGAATCGATCGACGAAGACCGACGGCGTCCAGTACCATTCAAAGGCCCATTACTCATAATACTATTGTTAGGTGTTGCCGATGAACGTCTGGAAACTGTCAGCTGGGGCATTTCGTAGGGGACTTTCCAGAACGGACCCTGAATTGGTGGACTGTTGTTTTTAGGGGGCTCGGAGTTTAAGAGACCATTTATAGTGTTGCTACGTGGACTTGAAGGAACACTGCTGCCACTGCCTCCTGAATTAGCATTGGGGCTCGTGCTAACGATGACATTAGGGTTTGGGGTTGATCCAAACTTGATTTTGGAGGCATAACCTACTAATGGAGGTAAGACGATGGGAGAAGTAGTTCCATTGGTTGATTTTTGGGGAAATGGAAGAGTTTGATGGCCCAGTGGGATTGGCATAGCGTTTGAAGGAAGCGATTTTGTAAGGTTGTAGTTATGGGTTTCAGAACGGTCCAATTTCTCTTCCAAGTCGCGGATGTAACCCTTTGAAGGACCTCTCTTCAATGGAATACGCAGAAAAGTACACAGTTCGTTGTTCTTAACACAGTTATTGCAGAGTTTTACCACCTTTTGTAGGGTGGTCAGGTACTCGGCGTTGCATCGAACTTTCTTCCGTCTACATGCATCGCATGCTCGAGAAACTTTGGTTCGTTTTCGTGGCTGGTTATCTCCTGGAGAGTCTTGGAGATTCGGGGATATGAACGTCGACGATGTAGATATTTCTGAAGAAACCGTGGTTGCCATCGTGGGAAGGCGTCGATTTCCAGGCGGCTAATAGGGGGGGGGGGACAAGGGTATTAGTTCGCGGGACGAGAATGTATTAGCAATCAAAGTAAGGATTGGAAGGTACAGTTGTTCTTGCAAAACACAAATACTGTACTGTTAGGGGTGTGGATAATAGGGGACCAAGAATTCTTGGAGGGAACTGGAAACTAGTCTAACGAAAAATTACCGGAAAAACTGTCTACATCGTGATTCCCCAGACTGGTCGATTTTTTTTTTTGTCTTCATTCCCCAGCCTGCCCCAGTGTACGGCTCACCGAAATTTTTTTTTGTTTTTGGCGAACAAACAATATATTTTCCTCTATCCTGCCACGCACCGCAGCTACAGCACTATGGAGGGGCTCAACCTCAAGAAATTAGCATCAACAGGGCCCACTGTATGGAACGTAGGTACCAGCCGTTACTAGATTGCTAACACGACTCTCATTGTTACAAGAAAACCCCTTGTTAAGGGTGTAATTGTCACATGGGCTATAACCAGCCAGCAAGCTACCCGGGGGTTTCCTGGGGGACATTTTAGTGTTTCCGATAATCCGATGCGAACATATTTGGAAGCACCCGACATTTTTTTTGTTCTTCGTTCTGTGTCGTCTTTTTTTTGTCTGTTATTGGTCGGTCTACAAAGACAATATATTACACCATAGATACCTTGTACTTTTTTCTGTGGGTTAAAATGGATGTTACACCGGGGTAACACCACGCGTCTGTCATCCTTTTTTTCTGCTACGTGATTGCAGATACCCAACAATGCTTCTCCTGTAGAAATATGTTTCAATTACAATTTTCTCGCTGGAATAATAGCTGGCACGGAGAAATGGTGTGCAATAAAAAAATATCAGTAGCTAAGTAAAAATAATAATAAAAAATTAGCAATACAACTTTCAAGAAAAATAAATTGACTAACAATCACCGCTTGGTCCTTAAGACTTTGATCATTAAGCAAAAAAAGTATATCTAAGTATATTGTATAAATGTGTTTTCGCCTCATGATCTTAGGCCACAAAGTACATGGATCTTGCTGCCTATTTTTTGCGTTGAACAGGTAACCCCATACTTTGCAGACCCATGCAGTACATTGTGCACCGTACTTCGATTGGCTTCTATCCAGTACGGCCAATAAGTCGGAATAATCGGCTCGCCACATAACCCTGCAGCCAAAATTTTTTTCTCGTTTCGTGAGAAATTCTTTTTTTTTGCAGCCGGATGGACCTACCCCAAGCACAAAACCACATCCCACTCTCTCACGATGTCCATAAACCCGTTATCTTCGCCTTCTGTATTACGTTTCCAGATCTCATACAAGATCTGCTTTGAACGCCAGTAGTTAGATTGCGTAGTATACTGCTTATGACCCCATATAGCCTCAATACGTGTCTGTGTTGCTTTATCTCGAGAATCGCTGCCACATACAAGTAAAATCCAGAACGACGGCTGAATCAAACCAATCTCAAGTACTTGTTCCAACTTATCGAGTGATTGCTGGATATGATACTGATACTTTGACACTGGAGTTTCCTTAATGAGCCGATTAAAGTACACAATGACTGCCTGCTGAAATGATTCGGCGTAGTGAAGTAGGCACCGATGGAACGATACAGTCGTGTCAAGCCGCCAATCGGTGGATATAGCCCACTCAAGAAGCCTGTCCTCGACATCAGCACATATTTTGGGAAAGTTACGTGGGAACACTTTGCGTTGACGGAATATATTCTTGTGATTGGTAAGGTGGATGATTTCGTGGAATATTTCCACCAACGAAAGTGGAAGCCCAGCCATAAGCATCATGTTTTTGGCATTTAAATCTGTAAAGTCCCTTTCAGGAACTGGTTTGGCAGTGCCATCTTGCTTGCTATCAACAGTGATGGTATAGGCATCGTTGTTCAGTGACGAGGATATAATGAGATTTTTTATTGTAGGCTTTACAACTTGCGCTGCCCGTTTCTCATCATCATCATCATCATCATCTTCTTCTTCTTCATCAGCTGACTCTTCGTTTTCATTGACCAAATCGTAATTCTCATTCAAATCACCATACTTGGTTCGCTGGTCACCTTCAGAAATGGCATAGTTGAACAAATTGATGGACTGGGTGCTCTCAAAAAAGATGCTGATGCCCTCGAAGATCTTGAACAATCCCCAAGAAAGGTAAGACTTGGTTCCTTTAAAATTATTCTTAAGAATATTATCACCAATGGCAAAGATCAACTCAAAATTTTCAAATACACTGAAACAACTGTCCAAATTAATCTGAAGAATCAAAGACAACAACATCAAACGGTCGTATTCCTCATTGTCGGTTATGCTATTATCATATTCATCCAAATGATGATTTACAATGGTGATGCTCAGCTTACGGAGTTCAATTGCAAGCTTAAGGTGTTGATCCATATGCTCCACGTTGGTACTAGCCAACGAAAATGCAGATATTCCAAGCACAAGATAAACCACAGCCAATTTTATATTTTGGTTAAAGTCCCCCAGCAGCAACGGCCAGGTGGTAAAGTCGTGGCAGACAAAATCGTACAATATTTGTTTGATATAGGGCATGAGATGTTGGTCGAAAAACGATGTCAGACCAATGCGGTTGAAAAAGAATAGCTTAGGCAGGATATTATTCACAAGCTCCCTGAAAAGTCCCTTAAGCTGCAAGTCATCTCCCACAACTTCGTACAACAGACGCATAACGCGGATATCGGCTAACCAGTCGTCAGAGTCCATATTAGGAAAGAACTTAGGATACAAGATATGCAACATATTCTGCTCGTTAAGATAGTACTTGGTGCCTTTGATAGCAATAATAGTGAGCTTGGAGAACCCAAGCAACTGATAATGGACCCAGGAATTGAAAGTTTTTGAAAGCACTGTCTTCTTGAGCGTATATGCATCGGAGTCTGATTCCACTTCAACACTGGTCATACTACTAGACACAGGCTCTCCACTTTGCATATACAGCGAGAAAGGACCGACTCGCACGTTTGTTTTGCCATCTTCGATCTTGCTTTCGAGCATCTCTAACTTTTCAGCAAGCTCTTGAAACGTTTCGTACGTCATGGATGGAGGGTACCGCACCAAGGCAAGGTTACGTCGCTGGTAGCTTTCTTCCACTGTACCAACTGACACAAGACGATTCGCCTTCACCGTAAGTGACGGAGCCCACCCAAGCTTGATGTCAAAGCCTGCACAGTCAACACCTGCACGCTTACATCGCTCACATTTGGGTTTTGTTAAGTCACATTTGACCTTTCTAGCCCGACATGTCCAGCAACCACGATAATCACGCGTCTTGACCATTTGAATGCCCCTCCAAAACTGATTTTAATTTTATGGCAGATCTTTTGTTTCCAGGGTGTGTGGTTAGAGACAATGGTTTTACACCAAACTGAGAAAAATTCCCCACGTATATATGCCGGAGGGGACCTAGATGAAGAATTCAGCTCTGTGGGTGAGTGGTATCAAAGACTATGAGGGATCTTAAACAAGCTGCTTTGATATTAATGGAAGAGCCCAAATCGATACATGAGGGGTTTTACGGGTTTTGAAGAAGACCCTGACGATCCTATATTTATTTCTTCTATTTTGCAACCTACTAGATGAGGAACTAGTAGTAAGATTTTGTTATAGGATTAGTTTCAACAAATATCTTTTTTAGGTAATACATGAACATTTATAATCATCCCGATCTTTTCATAGAGCATACTTATATTCTACACCAGAAGCTCAAGTACATGCCACAATATACCATAGAGTTTGAATCCTTCCATTTCAGGATTCCAAAAAAAAAAAGAAAAAAATACGGCTTGAGATTCACTTAGTCAGCAATTACCAAACAAGAATTTCCAGTAATCAGGCTTTCTTTCAAGTATCTTCATAAGCCAAGTCATGGCTGACCTCCCGATTACTGTGGGCTTTTCGTCCGAAGTGGACCTCACTATTCCAGAAATCCTTCAACATGACAAAATATTTTCCATCCAGGCAGGCTACCGATTATATCGCATCAGTGGTCTTTCTTTATCATCAGATGCCCCGTCTTACTTTACACGTTTCTTCGGAGAGACGCAAAATAGCGATAAAGTATTGTTTATCGATCGAAACCCAGTGGTTTTTGAAAAGATCTACAATCACTTACAGGGGTATTCTGTGAATATCACTTCTGAACATGAGTTTGTCCTGCTCTGGTCAGATTGTTTATATTTTGGCTTAAGACGTTTCAAGCAGTTATTGCTCGAAGAAGATATCTTTGCCACCATTGGCAATGTCCTGTTTAAGATTCCACGAAGCCTTTTTGTTAATACCGGTAATAACCCCAATTTTTTCACTGTCAATGTTGACACTCTTGTCAGAGATGATTACAAGGTCTTTGAAGAAAAGGGAATGCTTCGTCCACCTCCATTGGGACCGGTATCTATACTTTCACGGTCACCACTATTATTTAATGACTTGCTTGAGCTTTTGAGAGGCAACACATTGATTATTAAGGGAGAAGAGCATCGCCAACTTTTGGTTAGAGAGTGTAAGTACTACCGCTTTCTTGAATTGGAACAACGTATAATCAATCACTGCATAATTAATAACCCATTTGCACCTACAAAACAAGAGATCATTATAAATTTGAACAATCTCTACCGAAAGGGTGTCATTCACAATGCTCAACATAGCAAGCAGCAAGAAGTTGCTATTCTGTACGTGCGCCCATATCTTACCCGTGAGCCTGTGCGAAGCCTAATTATACAACTTGATTCTGACCTGCTGGTGCTGAACCGTGATTATTCAGAGGTTAGGCTTATTCTCAACAAAACGGTGGGGGTTGCGACAGTTCACATCACCAATAAATTGGCTATTAAGATGATGCAGGTATTCCGGGACATCAGTGAGACATTTATGCAAGAGCAGACTCCCACGGGTACAATTTTACGGTTCCCTGTTGGATTTGCCGACTCCAAATGCATAATAAACGGCTTGGAAATGAAGGATTCTTGGGTCAATGATATCATTGACCGCGAAGGGGCCGATTCTGATGCAAAAAAGCGTAAAAGTGACGTTCGTGGCGATGTAATTGAGTTTAAACTCATTAAATCAATGTGGCGTATAATGATTATAGGCAGTCATAGTCGGTTACACGCAGTTCTGTTGGAGGGGGTCACCGACCAAAAGACGTTCGTACGAGAACATATCGAATTTTTATAGAGGTCTCATGTATTATGTAGTGAGGGTTGGCCTGTATTAGTCGTTGATTAGAAATGCCACCTTTAAAGTTCTTATTTGATACGTTGGTAAACACAAAAAATGCAACCTACAACCTATTTGTCCTGTGAGGTCAAAGACCATAACAAACATATAAAGACCACTCAAATTATGGCCGACAGTATGGTTCATTCAGATAATGTAGAATGCAAGAGATGACATTAATCAAGGATACTGAGCGAAACCCGGCCATATTTGTCTGCAATCAAAGCAAGAATAAATTTACCCAGGGTTGGAAGCGAGATGGACACGGTGATCAACATTTCTGAGACTAGGTTGGAGAACCCAAGAGCCGAAACATACGGCAGCCAAATCAGCGGAGGGGATTACGAATGCAAACATCAAGCAGGTGTAAACTTGTTCTTGAAAATAGTGAAGTCAATGGATTGGCAAATATACTTGGCTATATGTGTATCCGAATTATCTGGTGTATGAAATTCCTTATGACGACTGTCATCTAGCAATAAGATTGCCTTGTCGAAGGGTTGCTATTTCGCAGAGCCATTGTGAAGACAGGAGTGTTTTGTTGTCAGGGCTACAATGACCAGCTTCAGAATCTCTGACTCCATGTGTTTTTGCTAACCTACTGACCGCTACCATTAAAGAGCAATATCTTTTTAGAAGGTCAATGGGGATGCCAACATAGCAAATTTCTGGGGACATACATAAGCGAAAATTATTCCCTATTGTTAACCAACGGCTGCAAAAACGCATGCTACAAAATATTTAGGGCCTTTTTTCGTTCTTTCTCAAATGAAGCATATTTTAAGGAGCCGTTCCCTTCCTGAGAAGACAGGGATCGCTATTGTACAGTTTATCCATATATATATATATATATATATATATATGTGTGTGTCGCTGTCTAGTGTCTCGGTGACGCGTTGTTGTTGCTATTGTTGTATAATGGTGGGGTTACCGGAGTAATAAACAGCTCTGGATTATTCTGTGTCGGGTGGAACAGAATTTCTTCCGTCATAGTGGTGCCCGAACCTTGCGATTCCTCGTCTGTCTCCACTTTAAAGAAAGGAGTGTCCTGTTGCTGATACATCTCTGGATGCCTAACTTGGTAATGTCTGACTGCTGATGGAAAAAGATCAATCGACCAGAATACCAATAATAAGCCATACCAGAACAAAATAGTCCACTCAAAGGACGCACTGGTACTGTCACGGTGCTGCCCCATCAAAATCCCAAACAAGAGAGCAAATACTGCGGCAGCAATTAACCAAATACATTTGCAAAAGAACGAAACCATGTACAAGTTTGCCCAACGATGGGCACCAAACTTGACACGCTCATGGTGAGGCAGCAACCGGTCGGGGAAGTTACCAAAGATGAACGAGTTCATAAAGTTGAACACACATGCAAAGAAACTGAATGCAATAAAGACCCCGACCATTGAAATATGAACCGGATGAAACTTGTTCGTGTCAAAAATAGAGACAAATAAAATCCCCAACTGCCCAAGAATAGCACACACGATACTACAGATGGAGAACTTAGCTTGTTTGTCACTGACCCAAGGTTGAAGTTTTTGGTTGTGGGTTCTTAAATAATATTCCATGGCTAGTGTTCCCACAAAGAATATAGCCTGGAATCCAGCACAGCTGATGAACAAAGGTTTCAAGTTGGTTGCCCCTATATCAGAAAGATATACGGGAAATTGCTTCTTGGATTGATCCATAAAGGAATATTCCGGATGTCCCTGGATAGACCAGGCTGCCAACATAGCGATAAGCATGCCCCACCATACGACTAGTGCGACTAGCGGTATGAGGTAATAGTGCACTTTTTTCCACCTCAAGTATCGGGTGGATGTCATATTCGAATGAAAAGAGAAACAGATATGTATGACGTTTGAATGAGGGTTGTATAAATCGTTTTTTGCCAAAAGTCACGATCGATTGACATATGACTGGGCTATGGTCCGTATTAAAAATAGATTCCCTCGGAACTAAGCGATTTCAGCTTTTTCCTGATTCTGAAACATCACGTGAATCAATTTTGCTGGCGTTACGCGTCGTTGTTTCAAAAAAAGAACTGAAAATTGATGAAGTCGCAGGGTAGTCCGGAGTCTAAGGATAAAAAAAAAGGCAAAGAACCAGCACCAGAAAAAAAAACAAGAACCCAGGAAAACCAAAAGACCGATGGGTCGTTCATTTACCACATAGCTGAGATTCCCTTTTACATCATGCTGCACACTGCAGCCGCGGTTAATAATACAAACGTTTTTTTTTAGAAAATTAAAAAAAAATCCGGTGCATTACTTTTTTGAGTAAGTACTGCTTACGTAACGATTGTGATCACACGATACCTTAATGAGGCTCATTACGGTAAAAAAAGTGACAATTCCGTGTTGATTACACGTGACAAATTAAAAAAGTTTTTGCTGGTATCTTTATCCGGGAAACGGTGCGTGTACGAGGTAAAATGACACGCATATGGATATATAATTTCAGTGAGTGTGTGCACTGTCAGTTCTATTATACCATCGCTCTATTAACATGCCTTACGTCACTAGCAGAAGAAAGAAACAGCCCTCTTTCTTTTTTTTTTATTGGTGAAATTAGTGTTGCAGAGAGACAAAGGTCTGAGGCGTAGCTTAAAATGTTTTGCGTTAAGGTTGGGCGGTGTACTCTCATGCCTTGCAAGTAACAAGTGACTAACGTTGACAAAGGAGGTTTCAAGATCGCAAGTAGTAACAAAAAATAAAAAGTATGTACATTGAATCTAAAATATGCACTCTTATTGTCTTCAAAAATATTCTCACCTACGCTTATTTTTACATGTTCTAGGTTGAAATCTATGAACACATTTTTTTGGAGAGCAATATCCCCATTGCTTTTTCGAGCAGAGAAACAGAGCGGGATGCAAAAAAGGAGGGGTGGCGAAATTTCCTCCGTAAAGAGATATATTTACGGATAGAGAACCAGTGGAAGACCTCAAGTCACAGGCGGAGCCTTAGTATCACTGCTCCTTACAGCTTCATGTAAGAGCATCTGGTACATTCATTTACGAAAATTGAAACTATATTCAATGGTTCGGAGTTTAGTGTTGGACCTTATACTTGGAATTTCTGGAGTCTTCCAAAATCCAATGTTTCCATTTGTGATTTAATCTTAATTCTTATTTCCTCAACTTTTTTTTTATCACTATTTCTTTTGATGACTGCATTCAAAAAATACCTTGTATTATTCAATTTTAAGCTGCGTTCATGAGCTGTGATTGAAACAAGGAATTATTTTTTAAGCTCCTTTTGTAACCACATTTTCACGACACACGTAATCTTGTGCACATATAATAGAGATTGGATTCCTTGACTCCAACCTCATCAACTCCGAAGATGATAGAGCATACTCAGTACATCAGATTGGTGTGGTCGATAATAAAGCATAACCAACCACATCGCATTGTACCTAAGCTGAATCAATTTTGCCAAAAATATGGTTATTTTATCTACAGGCTCATCTACAATTCTCAACTTTCTTCGATTAATGTGTTGATAAGCTTGTACTACTTGTACAAATATCACCAAAATGAAATTGTGGCCATACAGAATTCAACTGACCACGACCGTGAAGAGCAAAATGAAAAAATGGTACTTTATTTAATAGTGACGGCATTGATTCTTTCCAATAAATCATATGACGACCAGAGTTACACGCTTAAAACTTGGCTTAGTATTATTGACAGTACATTAAACGAGGAACATTTAAAGAATATGTCGATCCACCTCGATGTTAAATTAATCAATGACATGGAAACATACTTTCTCTCGTGTCTTGACTACAAGTTATCATTTGCAAAACTATATTATGAAAACCATTTTTGGGACACACTCATGGTTATCCCAAGCAGCATTACCTTGTCGTACAAAGACTTGGTTAACCCAGAATTAGTAACAGCACCAGCTGCTGCAACTCCTGCTAGATCAGCTGCATCAACCCCACTCTGCATCAAAACTACAACATTCTCACCTTGTCTTTCTTCCCCATTGACAAATTGCATTTCATTCTCTATTCCTGGCACAAATCCGGTACCAACGTTAACTCCATTAACTCCATATGAAAATGATGTTAAGAGGAGAAAAGTGGCACCTACGTCAATTGCTCAGCCAGTGCAACAAATACAACCAGTACAACCTACACAGCCTGTGCAACAGCTATTGTATTACTTCTATTACAATAATGAATATCAGGAGCTGAAAATAGATTACTACCATCAACAACAACAACCTTATGCGAGCCTATTATTTTAATCTGCATATATGAAAATGAATAACGAACACTATTAATTAATTAATTTTTTTTCTGTGAATTATTTTAGTTAACTCCTATTTGGGATGTGACGATGCCAATGTAGTGACAACGAGCAACCATACACAACCTAGGTTGATAAGATTGCAAAGAGCATGTTACACAAAATTATTAATTTTCATATTTTTTAATACAACCGATCACAGGATAAAATAAATCCTACAACGTATATTCAACCTAATCAAGTTTGCCAATAAGCCCAAGAGCAGCAAAAACTTAATATAACAAAGAAAACTATCCCTCAAAGCGTTTTCAATCAGCAATGTATGCAATGGGTATGACTAGCGGGTTATGATACAAGAAAATATATTTAGGGTTGCACTGTGCTTCTTTCAAAAAAAAATGAACAAGCCTTAGTGTAACTGGTGATGGTCCAATCAGATAGAGCGTAGAGTTACAGGTTACTCAAGATTTTTTTCCTCTCTATATGCAAAGTGCTCCCAACGGCTAAAATCTGCATGGTTCTCTATTCGGTATGTTAACGCCTTCCAAGTTTTTGTGTGACGTTTACTTAAGCAGAAAAAAATTACAGAAAAAAATTACAGAAAAAAATTACATCAAAAGAAAACCAAATTCCGTCAGGGAATTTCAGACTACTCAAGTTTTCTTTGTGTAGTGTCGCATACAGGATTACAATATTACATCCGTTCGTATGATCTGCGCATTCTGCAACCAAAATGAGGTAAAGTATAAGTGCCCCAAATGTTTAGCTGGCTATTGCTCATTGCCTTGTTTCAAAAGCATATTACACACTCATGATGAGAATAAACATTCAGTTCCTAAATTGAAGGAGTCACAATCTACGGAATCAGAAATAGAAAGTGTCATTCCTCTATTTCAAAGAATAGCCCAAGATCAAATAATACAGAGTATGCTCAAAGAGAAAAGTTTGCAATTTCATTTATTGACACTCATCACTATTTTGCAAGATCCACAAGAGACATTAGAAAATAAATTGGCAATCATGAACTTAAAATTGAATGACTTGCGATTGGGTGGTATAGAGCAAAATTTATTAATTGAGGAATTTATAGCCCGTATTCGAAAAATTTCTCAGGACTAATTTATTTGAAAAAAATAAGAATGAAGGCTTTGGAACTTCAAGGTCTGGTTTAGTTATGCAGGATTTATTACAAACGCGAATCGTATCACTCCAGCATCAAACCATAAATGTGCAAGCAAATAATAATAAATATAATAGAAGAAAATAAAACTAAAACTCAAATAAAATTTTGTGACTGGGTAGGGTAATAACCGACTGACTTTCATTGATTAGCGTAACTTTATGGCACTCCTAAAACCGCTTAAAGTGAAAACATAACTGGTGCTATATTCAAAATTTGCATCATAATTTCTTTTCGATTAATTTCTCAACCTTTTTCACATTCTTCTCGATTAAGAATTAATTCTCGTTCGACTCAAACACCCCTTTTATTGTCTAAATTTCCTTGTTTGATATGTGAGAAATTCACGTATCGTTCTCTACGACGTGAAGAAAAAAAAACAGAATAGGTAAAATAAAAAGTAGACTGTTCCTGGTCATGAGAATATTGTATGTCTGTACCGTGCATTACTCAAGCCCACCTTTAAGTGATCAGACTAAGTTCAAGTTTTCGAAAATCTCGTAAATTATCGCACCAAAAGTGGTTTTTAGGTGATCAAGAGCCGCTTCTTGGCAATGTTTACAAATGACTAATATATTCCATACTTAAGACACTGAAAGAAGATTTCGTCTTATGTTCATTTACAGATGCTTATACAAGAAATACCAGAAGAACCAGCAAAGAACGAAGCCTTGAATGAGTTCATCTCCCAGATCAAAGCATGTTCCTTACAAGAATTGCCTTTTCTTTTGAAAAGTTTCAACTTTGATAAGGCAGGTACAGAGCTGAATTGGATCAGTGTTTTCAATCGATTCGATAAGGTCTATGAAACCTTTATTTCCAAATATGCTTTGGACCAGGAATTTCCTGAATCCAAGCCGATTTCTTTGGATGATAAAGAACTTATCTGTTCGTGTCTCCATTTTACCAGCAAACTATTGGACAAGATTAGATCAGCTATATTCAACAGCGATGATCGGCTCGATCACTTGCTAAAGTGTCTAGACATCGACGTTCTTGTGGAAGCGATAGCAGTGTGTCGCCTCAGAAATACCCCGTTCAAGATCCATTTCCCCAAGACGAACGAGAATAAAATGTTGATCTTGGGCACCTCGTTTCCCCCGCCAGTTCCTGAGACGTACACTGGAACCAACTTCACTGGCTGCCATCTATTCTATCCTGATGTATTTACTGAAAAGTATCCTCTGGAATGGAAAGAAATTGATTTTAAGTTCTACAAAGATGGTTGGGTGAACTTTATGATGAACAAAGAAACCGTGGCTCAATTATCAATAGATCAAATATACTCCAAAGCAAGGAATACAGTTCCCCAGAAGCACTGGACCGAGTTTTGTATCGTTGCATTGATAGCTAAGTCATTTCAAGACAACTCCTTGGAATCGACTCAATTGAGAGAAAAGCTTGCTGAAATAAACCTCATGGCTATTGAAAAATGCATCAAGTTCAAGAGCCAGACACTAATTACCCGTATTGATACAGATCCAACATTGGTCAGGTCATTGATCGACTTGATTCATCCTCACAACTTTAACAACGTACCAAACAACATATATTACAGGGCCGTCTCCACCTTAAATTCAATGTATATAGCAAATAACATTGGTGTGCTCAAAGGTATGGAAGAAGAGCTAAATGTCCATATATTGTGCCAGTGCTTAAGTGATATTACGGCCAGAATGAATGACGTTGACTCCAAGTTTTGTGAAGATGGATTTGTTGAACTTGTTTCAATTATCAGACTCCTTCTGTACAATTTGGATCCACAACCTTGTGTATCTATCTTAGACCACTTGTTACAATTATTGGATGGCTGTTCCAAATATAGAGAAATCAATTGTGTGGCAGTCGATTCTCTTATGAACATAGCCAAGAAAATCAAACAGGAATTTGTGGATAAGGGGAGCATCACTATCTTGATCAAATGTATCGGCACCGAGGTAGACATTGTGATGAACAACAAAGACCAACCATTATCCAACGCCCAAGAAGAATATCTTGAGTCATTATTGGGTTTGGAAAATGTTCTTCAGAGCTTACCCGGTGAAGCATTGAGGGATCTCTTTGATTCGTTCTTGCACAATAAATTGTCAGAAATACTCTCCAACCACACAATATTTGGTACCAAGGTAACCCAGAGGGTTGTCCTCTTGATAGGTACATTACTTGTGATTAATCCTGTCGAGTTTTCAAACTTTGAGGAAGGAAACATACTCCATGTCTTGTTTGACAACTTTGAGTCTATTCTTATAGCAGACTTTGAAACAGCCAACGATATGATGGTTGTTTTATCACGAACATATGGCATGAAGAATGGAGCTCCGATTATCAAAGAACAAAACCTTATTACCAAATTATTTAATTCTTTTGTGAACATTGAGTGTTTCACGCGTACTTTGAGTGGAGTCGTTGATGACTTGAGTTATACGTTAGACACAGCAATCGGCTACTGTCCAGCATTAAAACCAATATTTTTGAATGAGTTCAAGCGAATTATTGCTGAAGTTCCAGGAAAGATCGATGAAGTCATGAACAAAGCAGACAATGATTCTTTGGTAAACGAGTATATGACTCTTTTCTTGGAATTCTTTACTCCAATTCTTGAAATCGACGAGAATATACTGACAGACGAGTTGAAGGAGGTGGTAACCCTTCAATGCTGGATTCCCCTACTTCGAATTACCACGAAAGAATTTCTAATTGATACTAGTTATTTTAGTTCACTCGAATGGATTTTTGAATCATATGATTCAGATATATTCGAAGTCCTTTGGAGTGAGTTGAAGATTCAGATAAAGAAGCCAATCATCCAACAGTTTTTACATGAAAAGGAATATGCCACCTCATTCTTGAGCAGAATCAATGAGAATGATTTTTCCAAAGTATTGAATGAATTTATTTTAACCTTTATCATCTTGAATTTGCTAGATTCCACCCATTTCAGCAAAGAACAAGAGGAGGAAGAAAGTTACAACGAAAGTGATATTGAATTGATTTCAGAACTTTCCGTCTTATTTGAAAGGTGTACCACGGAAGACCTAATAATTTGTTCAAGTATTTCAAGTGACATTGCCGATTCCACAAGGACCAACTCAGATACAGACGTTGAAACACCTCCAATCAGTATTTACACCAAGGATCCAAAACTTTCAGGTGAGATAAAAACCAAATTTGACGATATAAAGACTCAAAATACGAAACTTTTCCGGAGAGCTATTTCCAATATCAGCAATCTAGTGTTCAGAGTGTATTCGAGTCTTGCCAGAACATGTACCAGACTTTTCAACTACTCGATTTCGACACGCAGAAAGATTGTTGTTTTATTGGTCACTATTAGCAAATCGTTTACCTTTGCGTTAAAAAGACAATTTTCAAATGATTACTACAAGTATGGCCACACATTGGTTGTAACAAACTTGGCACTCGTGATGATGTCGATTAAAAAGGATAACAAACGAATGATTCATCAAATGTGGCTAGTTGCGCTATTGCAGTACGGATACTTTGATCAATTGAGGGTGGTTGTCAAGGAGATGTGGACCAGATTATTGGAATTAGATCCTAAGGATACATTTGCGGCACAGAATATGACATATATCAGCACTGACGAGAGCAGCATATTGATTAACGGGTTACATCAAATATTTCTGTTCTACGAACGACTTGTGGGCGTTGAGGGATCAGAACAATTTGAACTTGTCAATGAATACTTTCACGATGGATATGATGGGGATTACGAAAAGTTTAAAGGCGCCTTTGCGTATCAATCCAAGCTTGTTGCGAATGAATTGGTTGAAACTCTACTTGAAAATGAGTCTATGGCTCAAGTCACCTTGTCAGATAAAGGAATTCCATGTGTGCTTCTTGATCAGCTTTTCCGCATTGCCAGATATTCATTCAAAGGTGACGAGGATCATCATCGAAACGAACTTTTTGGATTTGATGTTGAGAATGTAAAGCCGTCAATGCGGAAAGTGAGATACTTGGTATCTCTTGGAGTGAGTGAAGAGAATGCCCAACTGTTCTTTGAAAATGGTTACGATTTGCCAGATCTATCAAAAGAGAAGCTTGCAGCAAAGAATGAATTGGGAATCACAGAGCAGCAATGGCAGAAATATAGCGAGTTATACCGAGACAGTAAGGTTGATCTCCCAAAAATCAATAGAGGTGGGGAGCTCAGGACATTAGGCGAAACTGAGATTGATTTGATTTTAAGGAATTGGTTACCAATATCACAGGGTAATTCTGAAACAATCAAACAAATAGCCGAGATCCTTGTCAAATCAGAATTGAGCTTTAGTATAGTATACACAATGATTCAAGGGTTAGAACAGAATTCATGTAAAGAGATTCTCTTGAGTAAGATCATTGAAAAGCTGAAGATACAGAAACTATATGACAGTCACGAAACAATGGAGGATATTTCCAAGGATATTATGAAAAAATTTAAGGTTTCAAATGATAACGACGATCTTATGGGTTGGCTACTGCTTGTCGAACAGATTTTGATTTTCCAGGAGTTACGTTTAGCAGATGAGATCTCAAATGGCAGAACCAATGAAAATTTACTACTTGATAGCAAGAATCAGAATGCAATTCTCGACGAGATTCTTTTATTATCAGAGGTTGATGAATATGATTCTGCAATTCTTATTGGTCGATTGTTGATTCTATTAGCCAACGATCAAGCAGCACGGTCCAAGATTGCGGGCTCAGCTTTGATCAAAACGTTACTTTGCAATGCAAAAGAGTTTTTCAGTACGAGCGGAGAACACGAGAATTACAGAACCACAATCCTCATTCTATGCAGAAGATGCTTTGAGACTCCAGACTCAGTCAGAAGGAACATGTCTTTTATTTCTGATTCTCTTTCATGGGAACTGGAATCTGTTGATCAAAGCATAAATATATCAACGAAATTAATGTTTAGAGATGCAAGAAGTTTTGCTGCCAAAGTGGGCTCAAATTGTGACAATGATAAGGACTCCTCAGCAGTGGACAAGACAGAATTTACACCACAGCCACGTTCAACGGTTTCTGCCTTGATAAGTGAAATAATGAACACTGCTTTAAAAGACTGGTGGTCTGGTGTTGGTACTACAAGTAATGTGATTAAATTTTCTGAGCGTGACCTGACGCTTCGTGCAATGTATAAGAATTTGAGTTTTGCATACATGTGTTTTTTGTTGCAAGTACTTATTGAATTGTTATCGACATATATGGGCTCCAAAGATGAATTCATTAAGTTTGAAAGTGACGAGGTGAGTGCCTTGGAGTTTTTGATTTGCAATTTACTTTGTACCAAAAGTCCAATGAGCAATGATCGCTTTGAAAGTGAGAGATTCGAGGTAGTTTTCGCCCTTGTCAAATTATCCACCATGGCATTGATATCAACACCTTTACCCGACGAAAGCAATATTCATATTCAGAAACAATTTGTTTCTGAGCTAATCAGAATTATCAAATCCATTAAAGATAGTGAAGATGATTCAACTGTGAAGGCTGAGAAGTTGTCTGCTTTAATTGATGTAATTTTCACGGTACTATCATTTAAGATGAAGGACGAGTCAAACCATAAGGATATTAGTAAGGACCGTTCTGAAGTGACCAAACAATTACGGGAGACCAATATTTTGTCTGAAATCAGTTTAGCTTTATTTGAACTTGATTGGAACTATTCTGGGGTGACCAAATTGGCCCAAAAATTCATGGAGTTATTGGCCATTTCTGGAGAAGCTTTCATTGAAATTGAATCAAAAGATATGACTGAGGGAACTGAGATTAAGGATGAGACGCTACCTTCAAGTATTGAAAAAGATGAATTTGAACTCATCTCATTGCATAACTGGATCAATGGTAATACCTCTGAAAACCAATTAACAACGGATTCTGCGGTCTACGACGATCCTCTGAACTATGATACATTCAGAAACCCCAATTCAGCAATAACTTACAAATTGATAGGATCCAGGTACAATTGGCAATCTATCCTTGAGTTATCACGAGAACCCTTGAATGGCTCATTATGTGTCAACAGAACACTTCAGATATCTGGGGGTTACCAATTGTTGAGATCCACAAAGGATCGTTGGATTGAAAGCGCAAACTTACTTTTGGACGAGAGCCAAGAAGAGACAATCAAAGAACTCGCATCAACAATTGTCAAGTTTAAGTGTGATGACACTGATCTTAAGAATAAGAATGAGAATGTGTCCGAACATGCAGGAGAGGAAGAAGAAGAAGAAGAAGAAGAAGAAGAAGAAGAAGAAGAAGAAGAAGAAGAAGTTGATGGCAATCAAGACGAAGAAGATGCAGAGGATGAAAGTGATGAAGATGAAGATGAAGATGAAGACAATCAAAGCGATGAAAGCGACGAAGATGATGAAGATAAAAAAGATGCAAAACAAAAATTAGTGAGCCTCACTAAACCAATAGTTGATGATTGTGGAATCATGACTTTGATTCTTGCTTTACTTACACCATTGACTAAGAAAGATAGACACTACTGTTTCAAATCTTTGGAGTACATCACTTACTACCCGGAGTCAAGAACGACGGTGATGAAACTCTTGGTGGATATTCTATTCAATGGTTTATTGAATCATGATGCTCTAAAGCAGGTCTACTCACGGTTGAAATGCGAGTCGAATGAGATTAGTGAATTGCCAGTGCAGACGAGCACGAGCACAGCAGCAATTCAAGTGATCGAGAGCATAGATCATTTGATTGCGAACAACAAGTATTTTCAATACGATTTCTTGAGAGATTCGTCACTCAATTGCATGTTCAAAGTCCTTGAGAACCAATCAATCCGTCAGAATAAGAGGTTCATGGATACGTGGTCGAAGGTAATGAAGACCATCACTGGTGTATTACCTGTGGTTGATCGCGTTATCAAGAACAAGGTCCCGGTTTCACTCGAGTCACCTGTGGTTCTAGAAGAGAACTATCGTCTGATGATACGGCTATTAGTTGAAGACAATTTATCCAACACCACACTCCAAAACATCAAATGTGTCATAATTAACATGAAAATATTGCAAAACGCAAGCAAAGTGATGTACCTGGAGTTGAGGGAGGTATCTTTTTTGTTGGGACGATTGATATCTGAAGATCTTTCTGAGGTTAATACCGAAATCCTCCGTACAACCAGTTATAGTCAGGAAAGTGAATCTTACCAGAAGTTTATTTCTGGTAAAGGGAACCATACTAAGTTGTTGCGAGTAGCGGTAATGTTTGACACCGAGTTTCTTGATTCAGATCCGCCATTGTTTTATGATGGTCTGTCATTGTCTTCATTATGGAATGCATTAAGTGAGTACTTGGGCTACTTGGAGTACAGAAGTGAACTTTTGTTTACGGTCTCATTGATCTTTCCGTTACTTGAATCTTTTGTGCTACTTTCCAATAGGAGAGAAGTAACTACAAATGAAGATCTGATCGATATTCAAAGCCAGGTTAGTTCATTTAGAGAACAGCATGCGACTGTGTTGCGACAAGTCATTGGTTCTAACTTTGAGTTGATCACCGAACTCTTCGGCTCGTATTCATCGATATCCAAGCTTTTAGACTTTGATATCAAGAAGCAGTACTTTGATTATCGGATGAAGGATGCCAAAGATGTTAAAAAGGATGTCACATCTAAGTACCTCAAAGTGGTTCGTAATACAGCGTTTTTGCAATCGTTTGCAAAGTTGTCGCTGTTGAAGGCCAGCATGTATAGAGAATTGCTGTTGAGTGTTGGATTTGAAGGCGAACCGGCTGTTGATGGAGGTGGAGTCACGCGTGAATGGTACCTGGTGTTGGTGCAACAGATGTTAGAACCAGCCAAGGAGTTGTTTCGGTCAGTTTATGGGGTGTATGTCCATCCTAAAGCAGGAGCTGATACTCAACAGTTAAAGTTTGTTGGTCGGTTCATTGGTAAAGCAGTTTATTCAGGTATTGTGCTTAATTGTCATTTCTCGAGAATCTTGTACAAACTGATATTGAAGCAAAAGTGTTTAATTGAAGATATGGAAGCATTTGATGGAGATTATTACCGAGGATTGAACTGGTTTTTGAGTAATAAAATTGATGATGAATACGAACAGTATTTTTGTATCAATGTTGAAGGTAAAGTGACAGAATTGGTTCCTGGCGGTGCAAGTATTCGCGTAACTGAACAGAACAAACAGGATTATGTTGATAAGATGGTGGAGTTTATTCTAGAAACATCGACTGCAAAAGAGATGGAGAGCCTCTTGTCTGGGTTCTATGAGATGGTCCCATCAGAGATCGTTGGTATTTTTGACGAAGAAGAACTTGAGCTTTTAATCTGTGGAGCACAAGAAGTTGATATCGAGGACTGGAAGAGCAATACAAGATACAGCAACTACTCAGCCACGTCGACTGAGGTCCAATGGTTCTGGCAAGCGGTTGAATCGTTAGACAATGAACAACGCCGCAAATTGTTACAGTTTGCTACTGCAACATCCAATACGCCTGTTGGTGGATTCAAGAACTTACGGGGAACGCACGGAACCCAGATGTTTCAGATCCACCGTACTTTTGGTGAAAAGGACCGGTTACCAACGTCTCATACATGTGAAAACCAACTCGAATTACCAGCGTATTCCTCGTACGAGGCGTTGAAAAGATGTTTGGTAGTTGCAATCACGGAGGGAAATACCGGATTTGCGTTTGGATAGATTTTGCTGTTATTCAATCCTATAGTATGTGTTTAATATTTGTTGAGATTTGTGGACACGAATAATATGCTATGGTTGATTAATCCCAAACGGTGTGTTACAATGCTTAAATTATGATAACAATGGAGCTAACTTTAGTACTACGATAGAGGTAAGGGGAGCTCACTGTTTATATCTAATATGATTACAGGAACCGAGTTAAAACTAAATATGAGTACTGATATAACTCTGGATATATATCACTAAATGATGTGTGATGACTGACATAACTATTGGGACATTTGTTGGTTATCGCATATTCTGCGTTCGTCAAGCCATTAAGATAGTAGTATCCGGGGACTGCAATTACACACCACTTTGAAAATTAACAAAATTAAGGACGAGGTAATTGTCACCATTAGACGATATCTTCTTCATATATTCTTTTTTCTTCTTATAACCTACTTTTCTTTAGTTCTTCTTTTCATTGGTTTTAGTGAAACTATTTTGTGATGTATTTGATGGTATTTTGTGCGAACATAAAAAAAACACACACCAATGGCTTCTTCTGTGCTTTATGTTGGGCTGATTCCATACGACTGGGATGAGCCCACAGTCAAATCGGTTGTATGTGGCTCTGGGCGTGTGGTTGACGTGCGTTTGGGGTTTGATTACGCCGGCAAGAATAAAGGATTCTGCTTTGTAGAGTATGTGTCTGGCAAGGATGCCCAGCGAGCCATGGCGTTGTTGCGGGAGATCAAGGTCATGAACCCACAGACAAAACAAGTCAAGAAGCTCCGGATCGAGTCATCGAAGGAACAGATCAAAGGCAACGGCCCGCTGGAAAACAAAACGGTAATGAAACTCGACCATTCGCGGTTGCCGGCGTACGTCCAGCTTCCACCAGAAATGGGAGGAAACGCGGGCAATACTGGAGGATTTAGGGGCGCGCATAGTGGACATGGCGGTGGACATGGCGGTGTTCCTGGCGCGCATGGCGGGAATTTACCGCCAGCATCGAATGTCATGCCGCCAAAACTCGCGGCTGCAACGAAAAACTTACCGCAACCACCCTCCATTCCGCTCGGTGTGCCCGACAAAATTAACGAGACATTGAGCCTGATTCCACCGGCCCTTCTCATTGAGCTCGTGACACAGCTCAAAAACATTGTCAATGGCCAAGACCTTACACGTGCATACGAAGTATTTCGTGTGCTGCCACAGTTAGCCACGGCCGCAGCCCAGGCGTTGTTGCTTATGGGTTTTGTCGATGCCGACGTTATTCAGGACTCAATGAAATCGGCCCAGGCCCCACCACCAGCTCCAGTGCCGGTTCCAGCACCAAACTACGGCTACCACCAACCACCGCTGCGCTGGCCCAATCTTCCACCACACACCCAGGTCAAATTGGCCCAGTTGGCCCCGGACCAAGCCGAGCTCATTGCCCAGGTTTTGGTACTTCCTCAGGAACAGATTGGCGGGTTGCCGCCTGACAAACAGTCGATGGTCATCAACCTTCGCAACCAGTACTTGTAATATATAAAGAAATGTGGTTAATTTGTAGATTTTTCGCAGCAATTAGAGTACTAAGAAGAACATCAGAAGAAGAACATTGACAGAACCAACGCTCATTCTCATCTATTCACTGAATATCTTGACAATCTCGACTTGATTCTAATCTAATTTTCAAATAGTTTTTAAATAGTTAGATATCAAGAATAAGAAATCAATAGTAGAATTAATGAAAGAAACAAGAACCGAATTATGGCAAGAACCAAGACCATCACACCATTAAGTTTCAGACCACGTTCACGTTTCCGATACTTATAATGATTTAGGCGATCAAGAGGCGGTTTTTGGCACTGACTGCAAATGACTACTAAATTCCATACTTTTGACAGAAATTACGTCTAAAGTATCAGTTCAGGATGCTTATACAAAGAGTACAAGAAGAACCAGCAAAGAAGCGTTGGATGAGTTCATCTCCCGATTAAGCCATGTTCCCTACAAGAATTGCCCCCACTCTTGGACAAATACAAGGCTGACTTATACCAGCACGCAGAACAACTGGATCAAGGACCAGATATTTCAGATCCACCGTACGTTTGGCAAAAAGGACCGGTTACCAACGTCACATACATGTGAGAACCAATTTGAATTACCAACGTATTCATCGTACGAGACGTTGAAAAGATGTTTGGTAGTTGCAATCACGGAGGGAAATGAATAATTTTGCAGCTATTCCTGCAGCATGTATTTAGCGTCTTTTTTCTACTCCACTTTATACTTTTATTTATTACTCTTTACTTCTTTACCATTCAACGTATACTTAGCTTACATTCACAACATTATGGCGCTTCTTGGATCCACGTTCTTTGATATTGATCTTGCTCAACCACATCATCTTCCCTTGTGGCTCCACGACGTGCTTGAACGTGCACTTGCTGCCAGCGGTATCCGCAACACGAACCTTCTGGCGTCCGAGGCTGCCATAGCCAGTTTAGCAGAAGTTGATGCTCTTACGTTATCCGAACATGAATGTCCTATTTGCTACGATACTTACGAAAACCTTCCCACACAACCAGCCCCACAAACACAACCACAACCACAACAATTGCTGCCGTTCAATGATCCTGCGCTTTTTCTCCCAACAGACGAAACTGCAGTTCAGTACCTGCGGTTCCCACAACGTAACTTGATCACCCAACGCAACGTCGAGCTCCATGAAGAGTTTCCTGGCTACGAAAAACCCAATCCCCACGAAAATCGCCATATCCCCGTCAAAATGCCCTCGTGTGACCATGTGTTTGGTAAGTCATGTATCATTGAATGGCTCCAAGCCAACGTCAGCTGTCCGCTCTGTCGCAAAGAAGTCGAGGCCAGTTCACAAGCCGATCCAGAACACAAATTTGAGTCCGAGATCCGCACCCATATCGCGGCCGAATACACCGATATCGACCATACGTTCCACCACTTGGTCCATAACTCGACCGATGTGTTTCGTCCGCCACAGCGCCGTGGCCTCTCGCTCAATCCACTCAGTGACTCGTACATGCACCAGAACTGGTGCTCGTCTCCAACAGACCTCACGACCCCGGACCCCGATCTCGTGCTTCGTGTTCCGTCACGCGATACATTACCGGTACGAAGAAGCCGGTTGGGCATGGAATCACCACAAGCACCTCCAGGCAGAACCGTCCACTTTTCACCCCACACCACCACCATCAATGACCTCAATACAGATCCTGAACACACCACAGGCCGACGCAGTCCCGTATCTCCACATGTCCTCGGATAAAAAAACAGACCTGTTGTTACAATTAGATTAAATACACTATATTTTTCCCCTACAAGATCTAGCTTGTTGTTGTTGTTGTTGTTGTTGTTGTTGTTGTTGTTGTTGTTGTTGTTGTTGTTGTTGTTGTTGTTGTTGTTTATGCAATTGGTTTCTCGAACTCCGGCACCGCTGGTTCAACCTGTTTCTGCGGCTTGCGTTCTATGACACTCAAGTAGTTGGATGGAACGTATCCGACCTTGCCCTGCCTCGAGCGTACCTTCCACCACTTGCTTTCGTTGCCCACGGGATCGAGCTTGGACAAAATAGCCACGAGATCGTTTGTTTTGAGCTCGATTTCCATCTGCGGGTTTTCTGGGTTGAATTCAAATAAGGCTTTGGCAAACTGAAGATTGGCAGGGTCAAATGGAGCGCTTTGTGGAAGATGTGGTTGTTGTCGGCGCTGCTGTTGCTCGTTGAGCTTCTGAATGGCCTTGCTGAGCAAGTATGGGAATCCGATAGATGCAGCAAGGAAGATCAAGAGTGGTTTGAGCGAGATGCGAGGTTTCTTGGCTGCACCATTGGCCAGTTTCTTCAAGTTTTCTTCTAATTTCTTCTGGTTCTTTTCAAACTTGGAGAATTCCTTAAGGTTCAAGCCATAGTTGTACGTCTGGCCACTGATCTTGTACAAGATCTTCTTGACAAACTTGATGAGGGCAAAGATCCCAAGAAGCGACCCAAGCGCATTCTTTAGGTTCCCAAACTGTTCGGCCAACGATACCATGGTGAAGAACGACGAGTGTGTGGCCATGTACGTGGCTTCCAACATCTGGGCAAACCCACCAACAGCCCCAATAATCGACTCGATAAGTTGAAACGTTGCTTGGGTGCCTTCAGCAAGTCCTCCACCGGCTCCCGCACCCATACCGCCATACATTCCTCCACCCATACTTCCATATCCTCCGTAGCCCCCCATTCCATACATAGAACTGCCATACATCGAGTTTCCATACATCGAGTTGCCGTACATGGAACTCCCATAGCCTCCCATCCCGTAGCCACCCATGCCTCCGTAGCGTGATCCGTAGGTGTTGCCGTAACCAGACGTACCGTAACCAGACGTACTGTAGCCAGACGTGCCATACGCACCGCCTCCATATGGACTTGTTTCGGCAAAGCTGTTGATATCGTTGCTGAACGACGTAGGACGTTCTGGTGCTGCAGGAGCACCAGTGGGGGTGCTGCCGGAATCTGCCAAAGATGAAGCGGCGACACCTGTCATAGGTACATTATCTCCGCCACTTGCAGTAGCTGCAGAGACCCCTGATGCAACTTCCCAAGGCTTTGTTCTAGGAACTGAAGAAGACATGATTGATAGTCGAAGGATTTGATTAATATTGTTTGATTAAAATTAAATTTGTCAGAATGGAAAAGTGTCACGTGATGCGGGGACCAACCCAAAAACCCCTCCACTAACAATTTATGAACCCGAGGTTGTACATAAAAGACCAGGATTTCAGACAAAAATATTCATGACACTTTTCCCAATACGGGAAGTGTTCCTAGTTTATATTTTATTGTTAAATACATATAATATATATATTTATGGCAAAGGTTCGGAAGAACTACTTAACCGATTCAAATGCAAGTAGACATCTGTGCCGTAGCCTTCCATGGAAATCAACTTCAAGTCACCGCCAAAGTATTGGGCATATAACCGAGAGATTGGGAGCCCGTACCCGAATCCCGCCATTGGGGCCTTGAACGAAGTCTGGTTATACTCGGGCTCCAAAACGGGGGTTTCGCTGACAGTAGTGTAGAGATACGTCCAGATAAGAGGGATCTCACTACGAGGAATCCCCCCACCCTCGTCACTGACTTTAATGGCAATGTCTTCCGAGCCCTCAGAAATAATCACCTTTATCGGAGGAAATTTCAAGTCGTTGATATCGATATCCAGTGCTTGTAACTTGGGGTTTTCGTCCATCATCTGTTGTTTAAGACGTGGCGTATGGAACTCGATTGTAGCACGGAGCGAGTTCTTGAGTGTCTCAAATAACATGTGGATCAAGTGGCCCGGAACGTACATGAAACTGATCTCGTTTTGTGGAGCCACAAGCTTGATCTCAGGAGCCTCAAACAATCCGTAGTATTCTTCACAGATATACTTTGCTGTTTCAATAGCATCCTCGGCAATCTCACCAACATTACAGTCGGTACAGATGACTCCAACATAATTGAACTTCTTAGAAGTGCCGTTGTTTTTGCCGTTTAAAAACGTAGAGATCCGCTGCTTGGTGGGCGACGCCTGCGCCATGTTCAATGCCAACTGTTGGCCAATCAACATCCGGATCCCGATCCGTGACATGTAGAACCGGTCCAAAAATGTCTGGATCTTCGAGTTAACCACCACAGTCTTGTGCTCGTTCTTCCATTCCTGGACACCCTGTGCCATAGTAGCAACTGTGGCATCGTGTCTCTTCTTGATCTTAACTAATGTGTCGTTGACAAGCTTATTGTAGTCATATACCTCTTTTGGCCATACGATGTTGGTGGGGCACGCATTGTAATAGGTTTTTCCGAATGTCGGCGAGCCGACACTTTTACTGCCAGTGTCTGCAGCAGATGAATTAGTGTCTGCAGCAAACAGTGCACCAGAAACCAAACGTCCACCTGCGGACACTGTTTTGTCCCGTCCGATTTCTCGTTGCTGCACTATTATTCCATCGTCAGAAAATACATTGTGTATTGCTGGATTCTCCACCTCGTACGTTGCTGGATTGGTGTGCTCCTTGACTTTCTCCTGGGCACCCATGGCGTTTTTGTACAAAAGATCTTTTAATTCCTCCGAAATCTCGGGTTTCGGCAAGTCCGTAAGTTCCTGGAACGACTGGGCGTACCAATTCTTGACCTTATTCGTTGATGGCATATCACAAAGCTTCAACGGCGCCGTGTCCAAGTCCTTGACCTTGAGCGCCAACCGAATCGGTAACTCTTCAACTATGAACTGCGATGCAAGAAATATCGAACCGGGACTCGGATTGGGCCCGAACTGGACCATCTGCCGAAGAGACACAGACGTCTGCTTGTATAAGGCATAGTTAAAAATTTTAGTTTTGAGTGCAGCTGTAAGTTCCCAAGCTGTACCCATTGTAGAAAAAGAGTGGTATATTCCAGACAATTCCCGTTAGTGGGGTTTCCCAAATTGAATGTGAAAATAGAGTGCGTGAGGAAATATGGGGTGTACGTCAGAGCATGTTTACCAAGTGTACAAGACAGACAAAAATAAAAAAAAGGGTATGCAGCCCTTCCCAGTGTCCGTAGATAGCAAAACTAGAATACTACATAACTTCCACTGGTAAGCAGCCAGTCTCGGCTGGTGGTACGATAAAGGACAACCGGCTATTGAAAAAGTGGACGCACGGAAGGACGAACGGAAGCAGTATGGATACTTCTAGAAAGAAGGTCCATAACCCCGAACAAAAAAAAAACGTTTACCGGAAATTATTACTGCGGCAAGGAAGTTTTCCCCAGATCCGAGGAAAAACCTTGGGGATGGAGTCGTGCGCGACACATTCCGTTACTCCGAGAGTGATTCACCCATATATGACTCAGCCGGATCAGAGGGGGTCTGACACAATATAAATATGGAGACCTGCTGCCACCAAGATTTTTATTCATTACCTACAAACAATCAAATACATTTCACAATGGCCATCACCAGAATTTTAAATATAAATGCTTACAAGACCGCATCCAGATGCTGGATTCCTTTAAGAAACAGACAGTTCCTGTCCAGACAAAGATGCATCAACTTCAACAACTTAAATGAGACCAGTTTGGTGTCGAATGACGATGTGATGACTGCTGGCAATATTGTGTCTGTTAAAGATGAAGAAGAACCTTTTGAACCTACGATTTTCTCTTCTGAAGAAGTGTTTACTGCTGGTCCAGTTAACAAGGCTTGAATAGTCTATATATTTATTGCATGAGATATGATAACGTGATTAGTGTAGATTTTCGGTGCACGATAAGTTGAGCACGTGGCTGTAGAAATGGGGTTCCATACATTGAGATGTTCTCCTGATTAGAGGAATTTGTGGCACATTTTTTTTATCGCGTAATACTTGATCTCCCTATGTCTCTCCGTATAGCTGTAGGACAGCTCTGTTCGTCGTCGAATTTGGCGCAGAACGCACAGATCGTGACGAAACTTATCCAGAAAGCTGTTCAATTAGAAGTTGCTGTTCTTTTTCTTCCAGAAGCGACCGATTACTTATCACGCAATGCTCAGCATTCGTTGGAGTTGGCGAGTCAATCGCAGCGTGAGTTCGTTTCTGTGGTCCAGAACGTTGTCAAGGAACAGAAATCAAACTTATCAGTGGCTGTGGGAATCCACGAGCCCACGCCTGAACAGAAACGTGTTCGTAACAGTCATATTTGGATCAATTCGAGTGGTGAGATTGAGGTGCGGTACCAGAAGATCCATCTCTTTGATGTGGAGATTGCCAATGGTCCAATTCTTAAGGAATCGAACTCGGTTGAGCCTGGTAACGCTGTGGTGCAGCCAGTTGTAGCAGGAGACTTCAAGGTTGGATTAGGGATCTGTTACGATATCCGGTTTCCAGAAATGGCGCTCCGCCTCCGTAAATTAGGAGCCGATATTCTTACATATCCCCTGGCATTCACCACCAAGACCGGAGCGGCGCATTGGGAAGTATTGGGCCGTGCACGGGCACTCGATACACAGAGTTACGTGGTGATGGCAGCGCAGTGTGGTGTGCATGATGTCGGTAGTGGAGGCACGCCACGGATCAGTTATGGTGAGTCACTTGTGATTTCTCCCTGGGGTGAGGTGTTAGTTCGGTTAAAAAAGTATACCGATGAGCTACAGACCGATGGTGATGGTGATTACTGGGAATTGGCGCATGTAGACCTTGATTTAGCCCTGGTGCGTGAGGTGAGAAACAACATGCCGTTGCTTGAACATCGGCGACCAGACATTTTTGGCGAATTGTAACTCCGGCCCATAATCTAGTTCTAGATGCATCTATAAATAATATCGAAGAACTTTGATTGTGGCTGATAAGAAAAAGAGTTGATGCATTTTTTTCTTTCCTAATTGGGAATGACAAGGTGGCACCCCTCACTTAAACGACGGCCAACAAACAACGAGGAGAAGCAGAAAAGAGTTGAGAAAGGGATGAGGAGACGAGAATAGGAGGAGAAAATGATCGTTGTTGCCACCACATACACCGCCACGCCACCACGCCACTGACAATAGCAAAACAATTTGTTATTATCAGTAGCACCCTTCTTATCTTGTTGGGATCCGGAAAAAAATCGCGACCGGAAAAACTGTAACAGAAGCAGACATTAATGTATTTTATTAATGTAATGATATTTAATGCAGACATTAATACATTTGATATTTATCCTTATGGGATAGTGTCTGCGTCAATACGCGTGTGTCTGCATCTTATCAGTAATCAGACAATAATTACAGCCCACAAATCCATTCAGTTCAAAATTTGCTCCCCTCTCTTTTTAGAGCCAACAATTTTTTTCAAAAAGGGAGGGGAACGTGTCTCTAGTACTGCGGCACCGGTCTACATCGCATACTCCCCTCATTTGCGGCCGTTTACATATAAATAGACACGAAACGCCCTCAGTCATTTTATAATTATCAAAATGTTGAAGTCGTTCTTGAGACCACTTACAAGAAGTAGTGTGCCCCTGTCTGCTGGAAAGGTGGTGGCGATTTATCACAATGCGCTGCTGCCCATCTCGAACCATTTGCTCAGTAAAATGACGAAATTTGGAGCCAAGTTTGAGATTGATATCAAGACCAATGAACAAATGACTTTCAATGATTATAAGTTTATCATCAACGAATGCTTGGATATACATCCAAAGAACAAATCGATTTTACGTGAGATGTTACAGAGCAACGATCCAAAACTTACGGAATTTGGCAAACTTACTGGTAAATGTGAACAGTATCCGATAATTATAGATTATGGCAATAAGCTATTGGCGAACGATGAAGCGTCGTTTGATCGAATCATGCAGAACTACTTGCTGTGCGGGATGCAGCACGCCACCAACGGCAATATCCGCTCGACTTTATCGAGCAACTACAACACAACACCCACAAACACCAATGAGAAACGTGCAAACGCCCATTTGGTCCATCCACATGTTGCAGAGTTTGCAGACTTGTTTTAGGAAAGGTTATAGATTAATAGTAATAATAGTAATAAGCAACAACAACACATAAGGTATTAAATTCCCATTCGTTTAATAACGTATTCCTGAGCCAAGACTCCTAAACTGACATCCAATCCGTTCTTGATCCAGTCCTTGACCCATTCGCTTGGATCAATAGGAGCATCTTCATCCTCGTCCAGCGCAAGATCCAAACCTGCGCCCGCCAACCATTTGGCCCATTTCAAGGGAAACGCCTGGGATTTTGTCACGATGGTGATGTTATTGGTGATATCCTTAAGAATGATGGTAAACGCAAACGAATCGGGGTTGGTGGCTTCAATCAACGTTGGTTTTTCATCATCTTCTTCTTCATTCGCTTGAGTTTCCAATCGAGTGGTTTGTGGTTGGAAGGAAATAAAGAGATTCGATGTATTGATCCCCAGATCATCAGATTCTTGAGCCACTTTGGCATAGTCCTTGATCGACGATTCCAAATTGGCAAAACATAACTTTTCTCCATCAATCAATTTACCATGAAACATATTGAGGTTGACTCGAGTGCGGTTCTCGTCATTGGGCTGGGTATCGTTATGGTTATAGTTGTTAACAGCAACCCGAATTCCTCCTTCAACCTGAGACATCACTCGGGTGAAGTTCGAATACGCCAATTTGTCCAAGTACGTGATGTTGTACATGTCATAAATGACAAGAATGTTCAACAACTCATCATCATGAGCAATCAAGCCTTGGTTAATCTGTTGGGTCATCGTTACCAACATCGAGTTGAGTTTTGATGAAAGGTTACTCAATTGATGCTCGGCCGATTCGAGCTCGGTCCCGTTTTCTTCCATGAACTTTTGTCTCTGTTGATTGAGCGTGTTGGTGGTTGTCAGTGCAAGTTGATACGTTTGTTCACCGATATTCTGGGCGTTGGTGGTGATTGTTCCCCAAAGTGATGAAACCTTTGATGATCCTTCACTGCTCCACCAATTGGAGATAGAATCAAGAACAGCTTCGTCTTCTTCTGCGTCACCAGAAGAAGCATCAACATCTTCTTTCTCTTCTTTCTCTTTCACTTCCTTCACTTCCTTGACTTCTGTTGATTCTTTCCCTTCTTCTGCTGGCGCAGAGGAAGTGCGCTTCGGTTCCATTTTCTTTACCGGTTTCTTCTTTTCATGCTGCGCCAATTCATCCAAAAACTCCAAGAAATCTTCATCCTTATTGGCTGGCGTTGGTTTTGGGGTTGTCAGCTTTGAATCCGGTAAGGAATTAATAAAATCCAACACGTCGTCGTTCGTGCTCATATTAGTTGTTATTTTAAAAAATGCGTGAGTTTCCTGAAAATTAAAACCATTTTCAATCGGCCTTTGCTTTCTTCACTATGCATCCCCAGTTAGATAGAAACAGATTCAATCCTTGTGAACAGTTGATGGACGCGTTGGAAGAGTGCCATCGTCAGGAGTTTATGAAAAAGGCGTTGGGAATGTGCAACTTTGAAAAGGACGAACTCACCAAATGCTTACACTACACTCGGGTCCAGGATGCTAATGAACGGATCAGGCAAAGCAGAGAAAGACAGAAACGCTTGGATGAGAAAAGGAAACAGAATGAAGAAGAGTTATATGGAAAGAATTCCTACTTGAGAAAAGTATTTGAAAAGAAAGATTAATCTTAGCTACTTGTATATATCTAATCAACGAGAAGAGAGAGAGAGAGAGAGACATGAGTGCTTGGATGAGCACCAATGAGTGCTTAGATGAGGAATGAGCTCGCTCATTAATCCTGTCTCGTTCTCAACACCTTCTTCACCACTTTATCCTTTGTCACCACATAAACCACCGCTCCCCAGCCAGATAACGCGTCACGGTCAACTGCATTCAAAAGTGCTTGACTGATGGTTTCAAACAAATCTTCGGGCTCCAAGTCCGGCTCGTACAACGCCTCACACATCCCATACAACTGATCGCTTGCTGTACCACTGACAATGAAGTCCTTGGCAAAATCAATACATCCAATCAAGTCAAATCCACAAATAAACGGTTTCAGGGTCTTTGAATCGAGCCCAGCAACAATGGGTCCCACAAAGTATGGACCAAACCGTTTCTCGTACAATGTCGACAGTACCAAGTTGGCCAAAGTTTTGGGCTCAATCTGGCGCTCCTCACGTAACGTGTACATGTTATTCTTGAACCGGAACACCTCCAGCAACGTGGTGACGTCGGTGGCCAATCCGGTCAACCCCAAAAATGTCTTGTCACCAAACTGAAAGATCTTCTCAAAGTTATTCGACACTCCAAGCGACTGGTTACCTAAACGCAAGTCACATGCAATCGCAATACACTCTTTGCCAACCATCGCCACGGCAGAACCGCCGTTTATCGAACTCGGATCAGACATGGTGGCAATACTAATCTCAATCAATGCGAACGAATAAACAAAAACGACAAAATCAAGCCAGCGACATTCAATGACATACAAACGACATTCAATGACATTCTTCTCCTCTACATCATTACAGTTGACAATTATTGATTACCTATTAAACACTGGCCTTCTTTTCGGGTTCCTCTTCTTCGGGCTCCTCTTCCTCTGTGATCGTATTGGTACGATGAATCACCTCCGTATTCTCTTCAGCAGCTCCGTTACTCGCAGACTTCATCAACTGCTGGATGGGACTCTCGTTGTCCTTGTAGTTCGACAATGTAAACGTCTTGGGTGACTTTACAAGCGGATTCGACCGGCCATCACGAGCTTCTGTGTATGCGTGATGCTCATTCATCAACAGATTGAGATCCTTGATCGATTTCGACGTCTGGAATGTCGGAATGATTTGACCCACATCCTTCAAGTTCATAAATAACCGTCTAATCTCTTCACGAACCAATTCATTGATCTCGTCTGGTTGTTCTTGAGCTTCCTCGGCATCCTCATCCCCGTCATCAACTCCCTTTTCTTCTTCTTCTTCTCCTTCTTCCTCATCTTCTTCTTTGTCCTGATCTTCCAAGTCAAACCGCAACTGTAACCCAAACCCTAAAATAATAAGATAACTCTTGTACTTACTCAACTCCAGCTTGTACTCCTTGATCTTGGCATCATAGTTGTGTACTACACGGGTATGGTTGGTGCCACTAAACAGTTTGACCGGGAACTCCTTCATGAAACGCGCTCTCAGTTCATTGAAATCTCCAAACACCTTCTTCATGTGCTTGTAATAGTTTAATGTCTTGACAAACTGCTTCATCATACCCATATGGTTGGCATCTTCATCGTCACTCGTGATATATGCACTCAAGTACACACCCTTGGGCACAGGATCCCACTTCATGATATTCTTAACCTTTTTAAACTCACTCTTTCTCCGAATCAAGTAATCCAAATTGGTCCAGCCATACTCAATCGATGAAATACTCTCTTCTAACGCAGGAATCGCCGTAATCTTCGATGCCCAGAAGTTACAGGTATTGATAAACTCAAGCGCAATCTCTTTGGTTCCAGCCTCAAAGATAAACTTTTTGGCATTCTTTTTGGCATTGATCTTGGGAAATACAAGCGACCACAACACTCCATCTTTGGAATGGTGTTGGTGGTGGGAAGATTTCTCCAACTGGGCATATGTCGAGCACAAGTTGTAGTTACCAACATTGGCGGCGTTCTTCAACCAGTTTCCGTCCCCAATAATCTCTTCTTCGTCATCACCATCATCAACCAATGAAAGAAGCTGTCTCTGCTTAAACTTCTTGAGTTTCTGCTGGTGTTTCTTAACAATCTTGGGATCAAACGAATACAACGACAACTCACCTTTGGATACAACAACAAAGTTTTCAGCAAACTTGTTGGTCAAAGATGTCGAGGCCAGTAACGGAGGAGTTCTGGGATTCGAGTTGGAGAGCGTATTGTGAGAGCCACGGGTAAAGAACGAAAAGAACCGGCTGCTGGTCAGCGTGGTGGATGCCGTCAGGGCTGCCAGCGACGTGTTGCCAGCCTGTGAATCGGCCGTGTTGTCGACATGGTCGTCGTTGATAATCTTCAACTTCAACAACCCTTCCTTGAGATACGGCGATCCTTGGAGCTCCAACGTCAAGTCGTAGTGGTCCTGGTAATCATTGACATTGAAGTCGTCCAAGTGCTGGCCCTGTCCGTCACCATCGACAAGATTGAGATTGACGGTATCAAACAGCAACACCGACATCGCATCTTCACCAAAAACCAGCGATACTGATTCGCGTGAAACGATGGACGATCTCGAGGCCCGTTTGTTCAAGAGCCCAGCAGCATGTACTGTAGAGCTGGATGTCTGAGGAGCAGCGCTGCCCAGACGCAAGAACTCAAGAGAACGTCTTGAACGGATCTGCGACGTCTGGTTGGTCAGTGTGCGTGATGGATTGCCGTTCTTGTAGAACTTCTGGTTCAGATCAGCTGCCAATGCCCGACCAAACCCTTTACGAGCAGCGTTGCGGGCAGATACCGTGGCCAGATTGCCCTGGGTGTACTGCGATACGCCCGAAGTGGCTGACGTCATGCGTTTCATGGCAAGCGACGCACGGCGGCTTTCGCTTTCGGCCGACCAGATCGATGAGTTGGAGACTTGACGTGAAAGATGTACGGAATCCTCTGCCGTAGGTTCATTGGAGCTTGAGTCGGCGGTGTTCGTGGTGGTGGTTGTAGTGGTAGTAGTTGTTCCTTCAGCCACGTCCTTGTGTTTGTCATGGAACGACAGGTGTGATAACCGATTTGAGCGATTATAACGTTGATGTTGATGTTGCAGGGGTTGTGGTTGTGGTTGGTCATCTGCTTGTTTTAAATGGAGTTCATTCTTGGCCAAATCTTCATAATAATTAGACAACTCTCTTTCAATAATGATACGTTGCTTTATGGAAAGTTTCTTGGTCAGACGCAGAGTCTGTTGAATGAACGTGGTCAATGTGTTTTTGATGTAGTCGCTCTGGGAGATCTTGGACTTCTTGTTCAACTCACCATTGTGCAACGCTGTGTTGAGCAAGATCAACGAATAGATGATGATATAAATCTTTTCAAAGTTACGTGTACAAAACACGTTTTCAGGATGCTGTCTGATATACGACTTGGTAAACGCCGACAAGATACGGTCGATTTCTTGTGACTCGCCCTTGAGGTAAAGTTTTGAGCAGAGCGTGCGCGTGGCCTTAAGAATCAGGGAGTCCCAAACAAACAAGTCCATGTAATGAGCTCTGATTTGAGCCGATTCGTCGTCACTGGCGGCCAAAAACTGCGTATATTCCTCGGGCTGGATCGAAACAAACTGTTCATTGTAAAGTTTGACGGCTATATCTTTATATTCGGCAGTGGCATTAACGTCTCCTTCATTAGTGTTTTCAGCAGGGATTTCTGGTAGTGGACGTTCCTGTTCCTGTTCCTGCTTCTCAAGTGCCGTCACCATGGTATCAATAGTCTGCTGAGACGACATTGGTTGCTTTGCTGAGGTTTCTTGACTGGGTCCGTATATAAATCTAAAAAATTTTCGTCGTCTATATCATTCCGTATTTAAACGATCCACCGCGTCGTGTCGTGTGCTCATGTTGTCGCCGTATTGGGTGGTATTCCAGATCGGGCAATGCCGGGCTACTACGCTTGACGATAAGAAGAAAAAAAATCGTCTAAACAACACTTCCACAATGCAACTAGATTATTCCCAGCTCCTACAATGCCACTCTACTTTTCTACATGTCAACATAATCTATCTTTTAACGTATTTATGCTTTAGGTTTTTTTTCTGTTACATTCGGCATTTTTCCGTTTACGGACACATATGCCCACATCAACTCACTGCCCTAATATACTTTGTCTGGACACGCCTTCGGTAAAATTTCCCCATTCGCCGGAACGTTTGTATGCAGAAACACGTGGCAAATAAAAAAAATTAGTACGTGTGAATCCCTGCAGACAACCTCAACTCCACACACACACACACACACTTACAAACAAATCATGGACGCCGTTCTTGGTAATCTTCGCAATCTGGTGGCCAATGGCAGTGAGATCGACTCCATATTGATCCAGGACTATATATTGGTAGCTACAAACGATAAGCACACGATTTTGTCCGAGTTTTTACCACTTCTTACCCAACTTTTTGCCCATCCCGATTTTGCCACCATCGATCCCACATCGGTTTCTGTATCGCTATTGGACAGATTCTTGGACCTGTTGGACTACCGCGATATCACAACAGTTTTTCCGCCCGAATACATCGCTCAATGTGCGCTAGACTTTGATAACACACGTGTTGCTCGCATCTGTCTCCGAATTGTTGCCAAACATCTCGTCTTTTTTGATGATAACCCACGCGTGTTGTTGCTGCTCATAGACGCGTACTTGACAAATGAACTGCTTGATATCGCCATTGTTTCCCAGATCGAATCGCTTGTCTCGCGTTTGGTGGCCACAGAGTCCCATTTCGTGCTGCTGTTGCTCCATCAACAGTACCCACACTCATCCAACTCCACGTTGATGGCAAGACTCCTTGAACTAGCCAGGATCATCAAACTACAATTACACTTTGACGATACCGAGCTTGTTCAATTGTGTGAAGATACGTTGTTTGCCATTCTCTACGTCAACTACGTCACCAGTCTATTCAAATCAACACTGGAGCTGCTTGCTCCAATCGAAGGTCTCATTGCCACATTTCCAACCTCAGAGGTCCGTTTAGAAATCGTCTCGCTATTGGCTGACGTCTCGTACTCAAGCACAGCAGCACACCTCATCATTGATTCAACGATATTGAAAACGTACCTGCTTCTCGGCATCTATGACCACGATCCCGTCGACATTGCATTATTGTCCCGTCTCAACCCTACCACAATGGTGGCTGCGAATCCAGATATCTTTTCCGATATCTTGAGCAATCTTTCGTTGTTGTCGCCGCCATTTTTCACTATCCTCCTCAACTTCTTGGCCGATCCTCACATGTTTGACTTGTTGAAACCAAAATACTTGGACCATGCCAAACTTACCACGCTTCCTAAGGACCAGTTCTTACTTATTTTGTTGGCCATGTCGCGTCATACCCATGCCACGGCGTACTTGTTGGACCTGCCACTGGTGGTCAACGAACTACTTCACACCGAAGCCCAAAACGATTTGTGGCAGTTGAAACTCGATACATTGGAAAACTTGGTCCCGTTATCCAACGACTACTGGCAACCACACCTTTCGTCAGCCTTGGCCGAAATGAAGTATGGACGCAAACTACGTGATATCGACGTTCAAGTCGATGTCAAGGACGAAACGGCCTAAGATTTCTCGCTATCAATTTCTAACTTTTCTTGTTCGGTCTTCTTTTCTGCCAATTTGCGCTTGGCTTTTTTTGTCTGCAACTTGAATGCAGAAAACATCATTACTTGGCCCAACACGATCCAGATGACCAACACTCCCAAATTACGGCCCAAATGGCCCTTCCAGGTATCAAAAAAGATGACACGCAACGCTTCGTATGCGTTGAACATCGGCATGGCGTAGCCGTAGCGATAAAAGTGGGGCATCAACTCTAATGGAGCAAACACCACCGACATGTTGATGACAAGATGAAACACCATCCATGGAGCCAAGAAGGGCGCCTTGTTGTACATCAACAACAATATGCCCACCACCTCATTGAGACCTGCGGTGGCTGAGATGTACAAGTAGATAATCATCCAAAAGACAAGGAAACCCAGGCGACCAAACGTGATGTTGGTGGGGATCTGGAATGCTAGCGCGACCAAGCAATAGAACAACGCAAGAATGAAGCAACTGAACTGCGACGCAAGAAACCGCCATACGATGTAGTGTCTAACCTTCAAGAGTGAGCGGATATAGGCATAGATCTCGAGGGAGAAGTTGAACTGGTAGAACGAAAACACCAACGCATAGATGAGACCGAGTTCAGATGGGCCCAAGATCGCTGGAGACCGTCCTGGTCTCAAGTCCTTGATGGTGAATGTGGGCACGGTGTTGAGTACTTGTAACGTGGTGTTGGAGGATACCAATGTCTGTTTCTGATCTGGAGAAAGGGCCTTGACCAACGGCTCGTATACCCGCAGCGAGACGTAGTGGTTGAGCCACGAGTCTTCAGTCAGGTATATGTTACGGAGGATGTACTGGTTAAAGGCCGAGTAGTGGCGGCCACCCTCGTAGTACACCGAGATAAACTGGCTGATCAGACCCAGCAGCACCAACGTGGTGGTGTTGCTATTGGCCAACGCCTGGGCGATGAGCTGCGTAGCGTTGGGCCGGATATGTACCGTGACCCAGTACTTCTGGTGATGGACCTGGCGCTGGAGTTCTTGATCAAACGTGTTGTTGTGTTTAGCAGCAAGTGTACCAAAGTCAGTGGCCAGTATTTCGTGCCACCCTCCCAACAGATGCACAGTACTGTTGTTGAACACCATATCGGTGAATGCGTTGGCGAGCAACGGCTGAACCGTGGTTCCGTTCTGGGCCACAAACGGCACATCTTCGCTCACCACCAACATCTTCAAGTTATGCCACCGGTGCTGACGATGGTAGAGCGAGCCCCAGTACACCGAAAGAATGCCGAGGTACATCACAAACAACTTGACGTACGACTGCACAAGCTTGACACAGACCTCGTAGATGATCGCACGTCGTGTGGTGGCCCGGATCTGTGCCGGTTTCGGCATCATATCACTCATAATGACTGTTTGTTTGGTAGTTGTTTGTTTGTGATGTTTGAGGGGTTTTGTAGCCATGCTCGTTTTCGGCCGGGTTTTGGGCGTTGCCGTTTTGGGCCATTAGTTTTTGTTGGTCTTTCCTGTTTCGGTGTTATTGTTTTATTTCACTTGCACGTGACAATTATGCACGACTGTAATTTTTGGACCGTTCCTAAATTACAAAAATCAACAAATACAACACCATGGCAGAAGAAGAAGATCCCGTGACGTTTCGTGGGGTGGAGGTTGACTCCACACAGCCGCCTGTACCACGCAGAGCATCGTTTGCCAGACGGTTATCAAGTGTAGCAACGTCATACTTTTCCATCGACCAAAATGGTGCCGACTCAGACGGAGAAGCCGACGAGCTCCTTGACTTGTTCGACAAGGATCCACGCCAGGACTTGTTTGGCCAGAATTTCTTGCTGAGACCGTTTTCTCACGTCACCGACGCCGAACTGGCGGCCGAACTCGATCCCGTGGCCCTCACAGCCAGTATTCTGGCCCAATCATCTCAGAACCAGCCACCCCCGCAGCGGCGTCGGCGCAGTACCGTGGTTTCTACTATCCAGAGCGTATCCCGTAAGTTTGGGTTCTGGGACAAGGAATTCCAGCAGCACCGCATCAAGATTATCGTGACGTTTGTGGAGAACTACATCTGGTTGATTGTGGGGTTTATGCTTGCGTTGTGTATCTACTGGGCTGCGTACTATAACCGGTCAGCAAGGTACACCAACCTTCGCTACGGTGTTGTGGTGGCCGATACCAATGTCG
Source organism: Teunomyces stri (assembly GCA_030563165.1). Classification (NCBI taxonomy): domain Eukaryota; kingdom Fungi; phylum Ascomycota; class Pichiomycetes; order Serinales; family Debaryomycetaceae; genus Teunomyces; species Teunomyces stri. The sequence goes on from JAKUBI010000017.1 coordinate 81,919, forward strand.
GCGACTTGCCTCCGGTGGTTGGCCAAGTAGTCACGGCGTACTTTCAGCTTCCAGCCATCAAACCGTTGGGCCTGTTTGAAATCTGGCAACACTCCAACTTCACTCAGCTCGCACAGAAACACAACAACTCCATTACTGAAGAGGTCTATCGCCAGGTCCATCACCAGAAGTACTGGGCCGTGTTTTATATCCATGAAAACGCTACTCTCGAATGGTACCAGGCCTTGAAGCTGGGATCAACCACGTTTTCACCAGCAACATCGTTGATGGAGGTGGTTTATGAGACAGGACACGATTTCAACTCGATGAGCAACTCGGTGGTGGCAGCCATCGCTCGGATCTTGCGTCTGTACGAAGGATTTGTACCCAAGTCACCGCTTCTTACCGCATTGACCCTGACGCTCAATGCTACAGAACGCATCAATGTCTTGGACAACGCTCCGGGTTTATTGACGCAAATTCCAACGTTTGCCATCAACGATCGGCTTCCAGTCACTGACCTCGTGTTCCAGGCCCCATTCCAGCTCGGAATCATCTACTCGGTGGTGTTCACATTCTTTTCGTTTATTTTCACTATTGAAATCCAGTTGTACATCGCCTCCAAAGTCAAGGGCTTCAAGTTCATTGCGTTACGGATGCTTGCGTCGCAGTTCTCGTACTTTGTGTTGCTGTTGGCGTTCGTGGTCCTCAACTCGGCGTTCGGCCTCAAAACCAGCGCTGCTTTCGGCAAACTGGGCTTCCTTGTGGTATGGATGTTTGCATTCTTGGTCATGTCGTCATTGGGCAGTTTTATCGAGATTTTTGCCTTGTTCTTGGGTGCCATCAAAAGTGCCCTGATGGGTTTTGCCATGCTCTTGGTTGCAGTGTTGAATGTGTCGCCCACTTTGGCTCCAATTCCGTTATGTCCCAATTTCTATCGTTACGGCTACGCCATTCCGGTCCGTAACGCATACCTCTTGTTCCAGGTAGCCTACTTCAATTCATGGAAGGGTAGAATGGGACTCCATATTGGGATCTTGTTTGCGTGGATCGTGGGCAGTAATCTCACATTACCGTTCCTTTTAGGATGGATGTCAAAGAAGAAAGCAGCAGCAGTAGCAGCAGCAGCAGCAGCAAAGGCGGAAGCGGCAAATGCAGAAGCAGCAGCAGAAACAGAAGTTACGGCCGCAGAAGCACAGGCTGCACGTAACATGGAACAAAACAAAGCGATATAATAATAATATTAACTCTCGGTACAGTTCACCCATGAATTGCCACAAATACACGTTCTCTGGAACACCATTGTCCAGAGCCCGATGGTGGACGAGCTCTCAAACACAAGTGGGTCTGTAGTTAACGAAACTGAACGGCATCGCGTACATCGACGGATATTGGTGGCAGGAAACGTAATGACGATCTTACGGAGCGCATCGAAACACTGATGGTCCGTGAACCGAAGCCGTGGCACCATCGCCAAGTTTTCGGCTGGTTCAGGGACCGGACGCAGAGCAATACCAATCTGGAGCCAGTCTACATTGTGCAAGAACAAGTCGGAGACCTTCATATCAGAAGCAAGATGCGCTGTGTGTTTCTCCACCACGAGTTTGGCGATGTTTTCCATCTCAGGACTGAACTCGCCATGACACAAGAGTTTCTGTTCCACCATAAGCAGCCAGCCTTTCTCCTTGGTAGCGACTTTGGATGCGAGTTCTCGGTTGATGAGAGCATCACATTCGCGTAGATAACTCTCAAACAGCTTGAGATTGAGTGGAGACTGAGTATAGATATTGAAACAGCGCTGGAGCAGTTCCTTCATGGGTCCAAACAACTTATTGGCATCGGCCAAGTCCTTGTGCAACTTCTTGAAGGTCTCGTGGGTCTTACCAATAGATGAAAGCGCATACATCAAAAAGAGACGGGGCACTTTGCTCAAGATTATGGGCACAGCCACCGAGTTCTTGAGATGAAGACGGCTTCCCTCAGCATCGTTGCGGCTGTAGCCCAACTGTAAGAGTTCCTGGTTGATATACACCATAAGTTCAACGAGCCACTTCATATTTCCAATTAACGACATGATACATTCTCCTCGTGTCACCGAGTCGGCCATCGTGTCTTCCGAAGGTTTCTTTTTGGAGATATGACGATATATGGACGATAAAGAAAACATCACGCCAAAACTAGCACTCCGTAGATTCAACACGATCCATGCAACGTCGCTCAAGATCGTACGGTGACCTGAAACCTCACCCAATAAGAGCTGGAGCGACAAGAGTTTCTGGAGCGGCGGGTTTGAAAGTAACTTATCGACTGATTCTTTGGTAAATGCATCCAACTGGAAGTTGATAGCTTTATGTGATTCGCTCAAGATCGATTCAATGAACTTTTGTGCCAACGACTCGTCGTTGATCCGCTCAATCTCGCTCTGGATCACTATAAGCAAGTCATCTGAGCACAGGTTCGTGTAGCACGCGTAGGCGTGGCGAAATGCAATCGATGCTGCAGTCACGTCCAAGTTCTGTGACGTGATATCGAGCATATGTTTCTTTTCTACCACCGCAAGCGTGAGTTTGGGATCGGTGGCGTCGAGTGTCGTGTACACCATCGACGTGAGACCCGGCAGCACCGTCCATACCAACGGTTCCGTGTGTGGAGCGACCGCAGGAAGCTCGAATCCAGCATCGAAAATCGAGGCGATTTGCTGGGGCAATTCTTGAGTCGCTTTGTTGTTGACCACAGCCATCGTCAGCCGGTCAATGACATCGATAGTGCCGTCCTCGTAGTATACCAACACGTACAAGTCCGACAAGCACGATTTGATGTGGCGGATATGGCCTGGACGCGTTAATTTGTCCATGAACAGTACTGTTTGGGTCTTTATCTTGGCCGAGTTTGTAGCATTCTTGCGCATACCCAACTCCACAAATGCCTCCAGCACCGAATCCAGCTCGTAGGTGATGTTGTAGCGATGGAGCGTGGTGGAGACCTCGCCCATCTCGTTCTGGCACACGTAGCTGACAAACATATTTACTTTTGAGTCTCGGTCGGCCAGAGCCAGAACAATATCGATCGAGGTCAAGCGATGGGTCTGGAATGATGGTTCTGGCGATGTTTCGTCGTTGAGGTTATCGCTATCGCCCTCGTTGTCGCCCTCGTGGACAAACAGTGGCAATGGGTTCATTTCATGAAGTTTTGTTACCGAAAGATGCGGAGGTTTCTGGTGTTCACGCGGCGTGTGGTGGTGGGGATCGACTTTCTGGCGCTTGGCAGACTCAACAAGGAACCCCCAGTCAATCGTGAGTGCGTACGTCGCGATGGTGTTGGTGACCGAGTCATGGGCTGCAATCACCACTTGTTTTTCGTTTGTGAAGCCCATCGAGGCGTACAGACAGAAGTTCTGGGGTAAGTTGGTGGTTGTTTTGGTATACTCGACCTTGTGTTCGCCCTGGTAGTAGAGCACAAGCTCACCGTTCTGCCTTAATGCAAGACACGCTTGTTTGGTCGAGATTGGATGACACACACCGTGGGGCATATGTTGGTTCACGCCGTAGTTGAACGTCGTAGAAGCATGTGCAAGCACCGCAGGTTTGTTGACAATGTGAGGCTTCTCAATATTAAGCCACTTGAACGCCACCACTGGCAGCAGGTGTGGTTGTACGTCGCGATAAATAAGTTCCATGTGGTTGTACGACGTAAGTTCGTAGCTCGGCGATGCTGCCGCGGTACCATTGGCTCCATCGCCAGCAACTCCAGCTTTCTCTAGCAACCCCACACCCGCAAGCAAAATATTAAAGTTACCACGGACGTCTGCCACTGCCAAATCGGTGCTTAAGTTGCTCCATTCCACCAACAGAATCTCGTGGCTCGTAGCATCAAGCTTTGAATCAAGCAGCTGCGGCGCCGCAAGTTGCCACCGTGTGCCACTCACGTTCTCAATGTACGTCAAGTACAAGCTGTGGCGTGTTCCCGGAAGCGCATACGCAATGAATCCGTTCTTCGACCACAGAATTGACATATTATTGATGATGATTTTAACTTGACTTTTACTTTTACTTTTATTTTTCGCATTTTATCTACAAGTCCCCGGGAACAGGAAACTGTTCGGCCCACGCAGCAACCTCCGCACCCAACGCCTGGATCTCGCTGCTTTTGTCGGCCAATTGCTTGAACGAAGCCAACAATTCTTTGGCACTGGTTCCCTGTTCCTGTGCCTTCAATTGCAACGAGATTTCCACTGCTTTCTGGAAGTACGTCGCAACACGATCAAACTCAGCAGGTCCAAATCCTCTCGTGGTCATCGCAGGCGTACCAACCCTCAATCCAGATGGAAAGAGCGCAGACTTGTCGCCAGGAACAGTGTTCTTGTTCGCAGCAATGTTGGCCCGTTCCAACACCGCTTCCACCCGCGCCCCGTCAATCTGCTTCGATCTCAAATCAACCAAAATCAAATGCGTATCGGTACCTCCAGAAACCAAGTCAAATCCATGCGCTTTGAGTGCATCAGCAAACAGCTTGGCGTTGGTCACCACATCTTGCTGGTACTCCTTGTACTCGGGGTACGATGTCTGTTTCAACGCCACAGCAAGCGCAGAAATCGTATGGTTGTGGGGTCCACCTTGATGAGCAGGGAAGACCGAAAAGTTAATCTTGCTCTCCAACTCGTACGGAACCTGCTTACCACTCTTGAGTGTCTTTCTGATCCCCTTTCTAAAGAAAATCATCGCACCACGAGGTCCTCTCAACGACTTGTGTGTCGTGGTAGTAACAATGTCCGAGTATGGGAAAGGCGAGTCGGTGACTCCAGCAGAAACAAGCCCGGAAATGTGTGCCATGTCACTCAACAAGTACGCTCCAACCTTGTTGGCAATCGCACGCATTCTCTTGTAGTCAATGACCCGCGAGTACGCCGAAGCACCAGCAACAATCACCTTGGGACGGAAGAGAAGCGCATTCGCTTCCAACGTATCGTAGTCAATCAAACCAGTCTCTTCGTTCAAACGGTATGGCATCGTCTGGAAGTACTTTGAAATGTACGAGATCTTGGTGGTGGGGGTCTGGTACCCGTGCGACAAGTGACCACCATGAGGCAAGTCCAACCCCATGATCCGGTCACCCACATTCAACACAGCCGAATACGCATACAAGTTGGCAGGTGCTCCCGACAATGGCTGCACATTGACACCCCATTCGGCTGGATCCAAGTCAAACGCCTCCAAAGCCCGAGTTTGGCACAACAGTTCGGCCTTGTCGATGATTTCGTTTCCACCGTAGTATCTTTCGCCAGGATATCCTTCAGAGTACTTGTTCTGCATCTCAGAGCCCAACAAGTCCATCACGGCCTTTGACGTGAAGTTTTCCGAAGGAATCAACGTGATCGATGTCTTTTGACGGCGTTTTTCCTGGTTCAAGATCGAGGCCATTTCTGGATCGACTTCCAGCACAGGCTTGGAAATAAGCGCTTGAGCTTTGGCAGAAAGCGCATATGTTCTGGTAAGAGCAGGAAGTCTCTGTGATTGAGTTCTCAACGAGCGAAGGGCAAGCATTGGTTAAGTGTTTGGGGAGGTACTGACTTTTTCACGATGACACATAGAAAAATGCGCGGAGGGCTGGGTCCGTTATATAACACAAGGGAAGTGAGTCACGGGAGTCAAGAGTCTAGCACCCGGGTCAAGAAACAGGGTCAGTTTAGGGGTTGGTTTTTGTGGAGAAACTGTGACTCGGGATACTCCTGAGACTCTGGAACCATTCATCTTTATCAAGCGCCACTATTGTTGCTCGTAAGTGTGGATTGGGCTCAAGCATCGCGGCCATGAGTCGCACCAGTGGCGATGGAAACGCCGAAAACGGTGCAATGGAGGATGTTGCGACAATGTCGTCGATATCGTCTGGTCTCAGTGCGACATAATGGCCATACACCTTATCGGAATCTATGGCTGCTTTCCACGGTGTCCTGGCGGTCAACAAGTAGTGTGCCACGATCGTTAGTGACCATATATCGGCAGCCCGGCCGTCGTAGCGGAGCAGCAGCACCATTTCCGGTGCGTGGTAGCTCTCGGACCCCACAAGACCAACACAAGGCTCTCCATTGGGCACGAACCGCGCCGTATCCCAGTCAATGATCTTGAGCTGGCCATGGTCGTTCACTACCAAGTTCTCAGGCTTGAGATCACGGTGGCAGATCTCGTGGCGGTGGATATATGCGATGCCGGTACATGTTTGGTGCCAGAGATTGAGTGCGACATCGGCTGCAACTCCACGACGCACCACCAGTGCCACTGAAGCAACACCTGCTTCCATGTAAAGGCGTACGGTGGTTCCAGTAAACAGGACCTCATACTTGTACACATGGATGATGTTGGGATGGTTGATTTCGGCAAGAATCGTGTGTTCGTGAAGAACGCGGTCGCGGTACTCGGTCTTGGACTCGTACTTCTCGCGGCCATAGTACGTTTTGATTACGTACAAACATCGTGGCTGGATCCATGTACGGTACAACTGCGTAGTTCCTGTAGTACCTGCTCCAAGTGTACGGATCTTGGAGTCAAGCACCGAGAAATGGAGCTCCATATCAATGTTTTGCAGCAGATTTATTAATAGTATAAAACATCTTACCTCAACTCTCTTTTTTTGGGTGCGACTTTTTGCCCGTGCCGCCAAAGGGCTCACATATCCCCGATTAGGAATGCTCTTGTCCGTTTTGGGTCAACCCCCGATAAAAGCCTGCATCCCTTTTTGTGGTACTACATACAAATATATAACTACTATCATTGCCCCTCGAATTACTTAACGACCTTTTTTGACTACTTTCTTTTTCTCGTTAGATTAAAATGAAGTTATCATTCACAGCAGCTCTCGCCATTGCTTCTACTCTTGGAAGCACTGGTGCTCTCTCCATCCCCAACCCCTTCGATAACGTCCAACAGACACTCAAGTTCTCCATCAATGAACAGTACGCCAAGATCGCAGACCATTTGGATGCGGGCAAAAGCAACATCGTTAGTGCCATTGCGAAGTACTTGAATGAACCCTTGGAGTCCATTCCAGCAGAAACTAAACTGTTGTGGTCCCAAATGATGTTGGATTTCCCAGAAACTGTGGGTTCCCTCAACTTTAAGTCGTTACCCAAAAAGTTTGCCAAAAAGACGTTTGACTTTTACGTCTCGGATAAGAAGGTTCCTGACCACAAGTTGAGAGTCAAGAGTACCCCCAAGGATTTGGGTATTGACTCTGTAAAACAATACTCTGGTTACTTGGATGTTGAAGAGGAAGATAAACACTTTTTCTTTTGGTTCTTTGAATCAAGAAACGACCCAAAGAATGACCCAATCATCTTATGGTTGAACGGTGGGCCAGGTTGCTCCTCGTTAACTGGTTTGTTCTTTGAGTTGGGTCCTAGCTCCATCGGCCCAGACTTGAAACCTATCCACAACCCTTACTCCTGGAATAACAATGCTTCTGTTATTTTCTTGGACCAACCAGTCAATGTTGGCTACTCATACTCTTCGGGCTCTGTTTCCAACACTATCAATGCTGGTCAAGACGTCTACGCCTTTTTGGAATTGTTCTTTAAGCAATTCCCAGAATACAACAAGTTGCCATTCCACATCTCAGGTGAATCTTATGCTGGCCACTACATTCCAGTGTTTGCCAAGGAAATCTTGAGTCATGAAGACCGTTCTTTCAACTTGACATCTGTCTTGATCGGTAACGGTTTGACCGAACCTTTGACCCAATACAAATACTATGAACCAATGGCCTGTGGTGAAGGTGGAGCTCCATCGGTTTTAGAACCAGAAGAGTGTGAAGCCATGCAAAACAGTCTTCCAAGGTGTCTTTCGTTGATTGAAAGCTGTTACGACTCCAGTTCAGTTTGGTCTTGTGTTCCTGCTGCAATCTACTGTAACAACGCCCAACTCGGCCCATACCAACGTACCGGTAAGAATGTCTACGATATTCGGAAGGACTGTGAAGGCGACTCCTTGTGTTACCTGGAATTGCACTATGTTGATGACTACTTGAACCAGGACTTTGTCAAGGCTGCATTGGGTGTTGAAGTTGAGCAGTACGAATCTTGTAACTTTGATATCAACAGAAACTTCTTGTTGACTGGTGACTGGATGAAGCCAACTTATTACAAGGCTGTTATTGAATTGTTGGAACAAAACTTACCAGTCTTGATCTATGCTGGTGACAAGGATTACATCTGTAACTGGTTGGGTAACCAAGCTTGGGCCGAAAACTTGGAATGGTCTGGACATGAAAAATTTGCTGCTCAACCACTCAGAACCTGGACTGTTGGCAAGACACCAGCTGGTCAAGTCAAGAACTGGAAAAACTTTACTTTCTTGAGAATCTTTGATGGTGGTCATATGGTTCCATATGACCAGCCCGAAAACTCTTTGGATATGTTGAACAGATGGGTCTCGGGTGACTTCACTTTTTAAGGTTGCAGTAATAATTAATTTCTAGTTACGTGAATAAATTATTATTTTCAGGAATTCTTTGTACGTGATTAGTCTTTGGTGGGGAATGGAAGTATAAATACAGCCCCAGAGTGCCTGCTCTCCATAAAACTTTGTACAGTAATACACAATGATTAAAAACTTGAATCCAGTTAGAAACTTTTCGTTGACCAGAGTGATTCGCAGCCAACCTCCAACTTCCTCAACCAATCCCTTTAATGAAAGAGAACGGGCTTACGAAAACGTTTACGTAAAGCAAAGAGAATCTGAGCAATTAAAGAAAATTAGAGAAAGGTTGGAACTTCAAAAGAAAACATTAGAACAATTGGAGAAAGATATTAAGGGTATCCAGCAAAGTTGAGTTGAGGTCAGGTTCTCCGCATTTGTTTCTTTTTTTAGGAAGGTGATATATATATTTATTGTACGATTGAGTTAATACATGCAACGTACCCTCAACCTAGCCAAGTTTCGGATAAAAGGACTTTTCTGGGTGATTAATGCTGAATGACGAAAGGAACTTCTGTAAGCTTCCATATGTAACCTAATTTTTCAAAAAAAAATTAAATGATTTTGCCCAGGATCGAACTGGGGACGTTCTGCGTGTTAAGCAGATGCCATGACCAACTAGACCACAAAACCATTTGTTGAAGATCAAATAATGCTCAGTATTGTAATATATAGTTCATAAACTAAGTACAGTTCATCTAATTGAATTCTTCCATCCTTCATATCCGAATGTCTCTAATTCATGATTGCTATGCATTCTTCTGCTCAATTTACTTTGCTTGATTTCCATCTCAAAATCGTACAACCCACCAAGAAGTTTTATAAAACCAGATTACGACTACAAATGAATTACACAATTTATTTATTAAACATATTAACCTATATATGGAACTAACAATTTATACAGAGGTTTTAAAAGAAAAATATACAATATTGTAGGATTGATTCTTTGGTGCCAGCACAAAGTACTACAATTAAATCACCGAAATAAGAAAATTGATAAGACCCAATAAAAATAGACCTTTTATCAAAATAAGAATAATTTGAAACGTTTGATCGCGATTTTACAACTCTTGCTTTTTCAAACAGGCTTCAATATATTGCTTTGAGTTTAATACGAAATTTTCAATATCTTTATCTGGAACCAGATGAACAGCTTCAAAAATTCTGGTTGTTAAGTCTTCCTTCTTCTGAAATTTGTTACGTGTTACGTGATTTATAACTTCCTGCCAAAATTGTTCAATGGGATTAAGTTCAGAAGAATATGGAGGCAAGCAAAGTAATGTATGTCCATGACTAGTGATAAGTTTTTTTATGCTACTATCCTTACGAATAATCTCTTCATCAATCACAAAATAACTATTCGCCAGGTCTGTATATTGATCAAGTTCCCCTATAACACTGAGAATAAAACATTTAAAGTACCCGACAACATTTCCCTTTGTAGAAGGGTAAGCTTTTGATGCCATGGATTTTCTCTTCTGGAGCTGAGATCCATATTTTAGGTCTCTCATACCAAGCATGAGAAGACCACAACAGTCAATTGCCCCCAAAAGTGAGTAACTTGCTGACCGTACTGAAGGACCCCTTCCAACTTCAGGAGGTTCCTTTGGAGGCCAGCCTCTGACTCCTGTCATGATACCCTCAAAGTCAAATTCGCCTAAGAAAATACAGTCGTTTACGAAGTCAATATCAGTTTTTTTATATTATTAACAAAATCATAGCGAGCACCGATACATTTAGGTGAATTACGTTCGGTTAAATCCTTCGTGGCCTGTTTGATCGAAAAGACACAATCATTTTTAATGAATTTTTGAACCGTTGATTTGGGCATGTCCAAACCTTCAAATTTCTCAACCAAACCATCCATTACCTGGTCTAAAGTAGCACGAGCATTTTCATCAATCATTCCCTTGATAAATTCCTTTGTGTCATCCTCTAATATGGGCGGCTTTCTTCCTCGACCCTTGGACATAGGAATATCACCAGTTCCTAAGTCGTCAAAATCTCTAACCCATTTTTGAGCAGTACGGGTATTTATGCAACAAATTCGAGCACATTCAGCTACAGAAAAATGAGGGCGGCAATACCATTAACCAAAAAAGCGCTCTTTCTCGTTGTCTTGGTACTTACGATAAACTCGCTTACTTTTGTCACGAATAACCACCTTCTCTTCTTTCTTTTTATCTTTTTGAAGTTTACTGGTAACCAAATCTACTTCCGTACGTACATCACTTCTGCGATACAAAGTCAAACTCGAGACCGCTTGAAGATTATCATCATTAAGCATTGCTGAACTTTCCTTATTCTGTGATGGCCAAGGTTGCGCCAAGGTATAACTCATTGTGCTATGTATCTTAAAAATTAATGTGGGAGTTTTGTAACCCTTTATATACCCCCTGAATTTTTGTTGCGTGCTTTTCTGAAACACACAAACCACGTCTTATTGGCCCAAATCTCCTTGATTTGTGGTAATTTAACGTAGAAAAAAATGCTTCAATGTCTGAATAATCCCTCAGTTGAATAGTCAACACTTTTTTTAACGTGGCTAATTATTCCCACAAGGAAAAGGGATTTTCGGAGTCGAGAATTATGAATTTTTCTAAAATTGGAGAGCGATTATATTCTCATAGTAAAGTAATTGCTATCCAACAATTAATGCTTTTACCCCTTGTCTTATACATATACTAAATAGGCCATAGATTGTTTTACACAATGGTAAATTCATAGTATGAAAGAGGAGACAGCCAATGTTGTTATTGCAACATTTGACGGAAAAAATCACTTTGAAAGAATGTTTTATGTTAACACTTACACCTTGAGCCCTTTATTCATCGTTTGAACTTGCTAATATTTGTAGTAGTGAGGCAACATCACTTTTAATTTATTGACAACTGATATTGTACGGAACTAACTTTGCAGGTGTTGGTTAGGCCGCTAACAACAAAAATAGAAATTGTAAAATCTTGAAATTACACAGACATTTCGTGGTCACAACACGATAATTTAACTTTTATTATATGAGGTCTATATTGAAACAAATGTAAGAGCTTTGATTTGTTGGGTGTCATATTTAAAAGTTTTCTGGTTATACGCATGTTTATTTATTTCTTGATATTCGTGAATTAAACAAATATTTTGCAAAGAAGTAAAAAAATTATGAAGTTATGTCAGTATTATTATCGCAGTATGGATGTTCGTGTTCTTTTGATACGAATGGTTATAAGCAGAGCAAAATCAAACAATTAGTTACTTGATGAATCGGGTAAATATTGAAGGTATTTCTTACGATTTTCTAGGTCAATAAAGTCTTGTTTCAGAAAAACTCGAGTAGTTCAATTTTTACATCTATTAATGAGAAAGTTGCTTTGAAGTTCCGGATTTGACTTAAATAACCTGTATATATAAAGAGGAATAAAAATCTAGTCGAGTAGTGAAGAGATATATTGCTTATTAAATCAATTTGTAGCTTTGTTGCTTGTGAGACTTTGGGAATGTGTTACTCAAACAAATATTTGTCAAAAGAATGCCATATCTATTTTTATCTAGTTTATTCAATTGTAGACGTTAGTTCCCCTCCTGCTAGTTATCTAACCATCTTTCAATTTACAATTAATTTTAGATTACTAAGAACTTTCTTAGTGTTGAAGATGTTGGTCGGCAATGTAAAGAAATTTTTGGTTCATAAATCGCCTCATATTCAATACGCGCTTTCACAATTCTGACATTGCAACATCTGCTTCATCAAAAGTATCTGATGAAAGAAAACAAGAAATTATTTACTAAGAGAGTTACTAATCATTCCATTCTTGTTTTTGAAAATAAGATTCCCGGTGTATAATTTATAAATTCCGAAAAATTAACAAATAGTTTTAGACGTGAAACGAATCAACTATCGACTAGTCAAATAAGTCCTTAGACTTTAAAATTCAGGAAGGTTTCCTCCGTACTAAATATCGATCGTAAAAATATAGGAGTGTGGGAGGATTTCTATAATTGTTGCTGCAAATAAAGGATTCAGATCTATTTTCTTGAAGACTTCCCATATTTGACAGCTACCAAAGTATTCTGGTGAAAGTTATTTGCTTTGGTACTTTTTCAATGCAATTGTATCAATTGATCATTTACCAATGTGAGCCCATTCTCTGAACAGCGTAGCTCTTGACAACCACTTGCCTAAAAAAAGTGGGGTCTCGATCGGAACTATCACATGTGTTACGCTCTGGATTTTTTCCTAACCCATGATACATTTTTAGTCCAGATTGAATATTGCTACAAGTACAAGATCACCAGGTTTTTGGTAGCAGAGTCGATACAGTGCAACAAGTTAGAGAGCATGCGTCGTTGCTGGAGATTAGTGGTTGATACGTAAAATAATGGTATGATATGTTGTTGTAGTGAAGTGTGTTTCCGTGATCAACAAGCCAGCACGATTTCTAGATCTACTATTTAACACTTCTCGTCTCGTCGTTTACTCGTGTGCACATATATATATTTGAGGGGAACAAATCTACCGAGAAGTACAATTTATGATTTTTTTTAGCCACAGGGACCAGACGGTTTTCAAGACTTGAAGCTTCCGAGAACAAAAATTAGAGATAAATCCGAAGCATGGAAAGTATGGATCTAAGATATTTAGACATGCGTTTGTTTACCAGTGTATAACCCAACAAACCAATGTGATATTTCGCCCAGAGGAGTATCGTTGTAGGGTACTTTATGCAGAAGCTGCTACTATTTTTATTATGAATTTTTTTATTTTAATATTTTTTTTTCTTTGTTCTTTCATTATTTACAGTATTGTCTAATTCCTAAACAAAACTCAAACATGAAGTTGTTTTGCCTATTGGGGTAAAATCGATGATTTGATAATTTGAAAGGTATTGTTTTTAGAAAAACACCAGTTGCGAGGTAATTTGGTGTTTGACTCCTGAGTAGTACAGTATACGAAATGGATTGTGATAAAAAATATTATGAAATTCCGCATTTGTAGGCAAACTTCACCCTCAAAATGAATTTGGGGCTGCGACCAACCAAAATAGCCGATTCAAAAACATTTACTAAGAAACCATTCTATATTATTATTGTTTTTTTTGTGTTTTTTTATAAATACATCCGTTGTTTTAATCATGGACTTTCGAACGATTATAATTTATATACAATTACAAATAACCCTATTCGTTAGGAAGGAAACTCAATTGTATTTGAGCCACCACATTCATCGAGTTTTCAAAAAAAAGGTAAATATTTATCACGTTATTTAGGCGTCGTAGATGATTTCTTTTTTGTAAAAAAAAGATGCAACACTTACCCAAAGTAGAAAAATGTCAACAATCTTTTTCACAACCATTGGTACTCGGATAAAACATCCCTAATGGCGTATACTAGATTTAAATATTATCTCCTAAAAGTTCTCTAGTTGGTCAAAAAAACATTAAAATAACGGTTGGTCTTTCCTTTCCCAATACGGCCCTGTCCTCTTTCATGTTTAATGAACTACTAGAAGTCTTCCTCAACACCGTCATCTTCGGCCTAAGTCTATCAACAGCGGTGTTGGGGTTGATTTTATACATTTGCGGGCGACATCCCGCCCTAATAGTGTTTGGAATTGGAGGCATCCTTCTTGCATTCACTGTTGTTGTCCATGGACTCATCTCCATCCTATCCAACCGCAAGCACCTCCTGCCAATTGTCCTCCAATTCATTGCATCATGCTACTACATCGTGGGCGGAATCGTCCTTGTTGTTTCCGAAATACGCCATGATTACATCAAATCAAGTCCCCATCACTGGGAAATCGTCATCCCAGTTCTCTTCATCATCAACATCATCTTCATTGCATCCACTTTAGTCCTCCACATCGTTTCCTATATCCTCTCCATACAAGAGTTTGATACCCACTCTCACGAGTCCGAAATTGAGTCCGATATCAAGTCTTCTCGTCATCTGAGAGAGAACCAGATCGTCTCAAAGAAGTTCTCGGATCAGACACTTGTAGGGACCCACAATCCTACCAATATCTCCAAGATCAAACACAAGAGCCAGGAAACAGCGGAATTGGCGTACTACATAAACAATTCCACCGAAAAGGAATATCTAAGCTACACCGAACAAAACTGGATGGACTCAACCCCAAACCTACAAACAATCATCGAACCAAAAGAGCTTTCCCAACCAAAACAAAGAAAGCTCAGTATCTTCAACATACCCAACTCTCTCAGAAACGAGCACGAGTTGAGATACTCCCATAGCATCCCCAGTTTCTTACGGGCTGCATCGCCCCATTTGATTAAACCACTGGAATCCGACAAGTTTATCGAGATGAAATCATCGTTCAATAAACTAAACAGTACAGAGCTCAGCAAGAGTGATTCCAAAAACCCACTTGGAACCGTGGAATCCAAGAAAAGTGAAAGAAGAGTCTCGCTAATCGAACCTTCTTTTTCTTCAAACAGTGCCTTGGATAAACTAAACACCCTTCTTCAAGATGACGGGCAGGATACCGTTCGTAGATCAAAGTCTACCAGCTGGATTGGGAAGCAGCACAAGGAACAGAGATGGAAGTCAATCAATGACGAAAGAGTGTTCTTGTCCAATGTCAACGAATCACTCTTGCCTCCCGTGTTAAGGAAAGGTGAAAGCCCAATCATGAAGATAAAACGCAAACAAGAAATGGATTTCGGTTCGCATGAAACCATTATAATGCCCAAACAACGATCAGAAACACCCATAGCTAACCACAGTACAAACTATGTCAACTTAACTCCTGTTGGAGAGTTTGCTGAGAAGGGAAATGATAGTGCTGAAGAGTTGCCTTACCACCATAACGAGTTCTCGTCCTCAACAGAAGACCATTTCGGGGACTTTGACCAAGGATACCCTCTAGAGTATAAAAACAGGTGGGTTCAAATGTATGCTCAAGAACAAGATGTTTCTAAAGACTATAGCGAGACCCTTGATGGGTTAGAACAGATCCCGAAGCCAGCAACCGCTAATGCTAATAGCTGGATGCACGGTCGCCGGGCGGTTTCTAATCCTCGAATCAACAGTATTACTCTTGAAGATTGGGATTCTAATCATGTCATATACGAAGAACAGAGGAAACGGTCCGGTATTAACCTTAATATTGCCGGAATCAATCAGTTAGTCAGTGACCAGAACCTCGAGTTAATGGATTCAAACAACCAATACGATATCAAAAATCAATTCTTATTGTTACCGTCAAGAAAAGAAAGACTGGACCATATTGATGATTTGAGTGATATTCACAGCACTACTGGTAGTGTTGCAGCACAGAACCCAAGAAGACCTTCATTTAATATTCTGAACAGGTCATTTAGCGCTCCTTCATTGCATACGTACAGAAACATCAGTCAGAATTCAGGGGTCAGTTCCCTCGAAAAGTATTCTCAAGTCTCGCACGAGCTTATTCCAGAATACCTAAACTTCCGTATGGAAGAGCCAATTGTGATTAGTCAGACACCGCCTCCTCCAGAACCCACATCAACAAGTTCTTCTCCAATCAAGAAGTTCCTTCAGGATAGTCCCAGACGCATCAGTAGTGTTTTTAAGAGGAAGTCAGTACAGAGAAACAGCATGGATACCTACGAACTTGGACATCATAAACATACCCTGTCGGTAGTCTCAAACCAGATATCTATCTCATCACTTGTTTCCTCGAGATCAGGGTCGCCACGAAAGTCGATCAAGTCTTTCCTTACCAATAAGTCGCACCACCACAGTCTGTCGGTACACTCAGCCCTGGTGTCGAGAAAAGTGTCATACAAGAAAAACTTACCTCCAGCAGTCAAGAATGTGCCGTTTTTTACACCAGTTGTTGCACAGCCCCAAGAAGCAATTGATTACTGGGACGTGGACTCGGCGCCCAGCTTGCCACAGTCTCGCGTAAGTTCGGTTCCCAGCGCTGTATTTGGTGAGTATGACCGGGAGAAATGGCGGACCCTCAAAACACTACAAAACCAGGAAAGTCTTGCATTTCCTGCCTCATGATACCCATGTGATACCCATGTAAGTATGTCATAGATAGAAATTTTGCAGCAATATAAAAACTGTGTACAGGAAAATTGCAACTTCATAAATATCACTTCTTTAAAAAAAAGAAAGACTTTCTGCTCATCTCACAATCAACTACTAGACATGGACGATTTATTTGATGTCTTCAACGAGGCACCAGTGGCGACTCCACCTCCAGTAATAGAGGAGACGAAGGAAACAGAGTCATCGAAAGTTGTTGAAAAAACAGCCGAAGAAAAGAAAAAACGGCCGGCAGAAGACGATGCCAGCGATGTCCAAAAGAAGAAAGATACAAAGAAGGCAGAAATCAAGCCGATCGTGTTTGATTCTGTTGAAATTGAAGCCTCGAGAGAAGTTGCTGCGTCTGACGGCTTGCTTGCAACATCTACAGCCAAACCAGAGGGTCAGTTGAAGTTGAAACATCAAGTTAGACATCAGGTAGCTGTCCCTGCTGAGTATCCATATGTTCCTATTGGTGAACACAAGCGAGTCAATGATGCCAGAACGTATCCCTTTACATTGGATCCGTTCCAGGACACGTCTATTTCGTGTATTGATAGAAACGAATCCGTATTGGTGTCGGCGCACACCTCCGCCGGTAAGACTGTGGTTGCTGAATATGCCATTGCTCAATCTTTGAGAGACAAACAGAGAGTCATCTACACATCTCCAATCAAGGCATTGAGTAACCAGAAGTACAGAGAGTTGCTTGCTGAGTTTGGTGATGTTGGTTTGATGACGGGGGATGTCACCATTAACCCTGATGCTGGTTGTTTGGTCATGACAACAGAAATCTTGAGAAGTATGTTATACAGAGGTTCTGAAGTGATGAGAGAAGTGGCATGGGTCATTTTTGATGAAGTCCATTACATGAGAGATAAGAGTCGTGGTGTTGTTTGGGAAGAAACGATCATTTTGCTTCCAGATAAGGTCCACTACGTCTTCCTTTCAGCCACCATCCCTAATGCCATGGAGTTTGCCGAATGGATTGTCAAGATCCACGACCAGCCATGCCACGTTGTGTATACTGATTTCCGTCCCACGCCATTGCAGCACTATCTTTTCCCTGCTGCCGGTGATGGTATTCATTTAGTGGTGGACGAAAAGGGAACTTTCAGAGAAGAAAATTTCCAGAAAGCGATGGCTTCTATCAGTGACAATATTGGAGATGATCCTTCCAGCGGAGACAAATCCAAGGGTAAGAAGGGCCAGACGTACAAGGGGGGAAACAAGGATGGAAAGTCGGATATCTACAAGATTGTAAAGATGATTTACATGAAGAGATATAATCCAGTGATTGTGTTTTCGTTTTCCAAGCGAGACTGTGAGTCCTTGGCTTTGAAGATGTCGAAGTTGGACTTCAATACCGACGAGGAAAGAGAAGCCTTGACTAAAATCTTCCACAACGCCATTAGCTTGTTACCAGAAGCCGACAAAGAATTGCCTCAGATCAAGAACATTTTACCATTGTTGAGAAGAGGGATCGGTATCCATCATTCGGGCTTGTTGCCAATCTTGAAAGAAATCATTGAAATCTTGTTCCAAGAAGGTTTGCTTAAAGTATTGTTTGCCACAGAAACGTTTTCCATTGGATTAAATATGCCTGCTAAAACAGTTGTGTTTACTTCTGTCCGTAAATGGGATGGTAAGGGTTTCAGATGGGTCTCTGGAGGTGAGTATATTCAGATGTCCGGTAGAGCTGGTCGTCGTGGTTTGGATGATCGTGGTATTGTCATTATGATGATTGACGAAAAGATGGAACCTCAAGTGGCCAAGGGAATGGTTAAAGGTCAAGCTGATCGTTTGGATTCCGCTTTCCATTTGGGATACAATATGATATTGAACTTGATGAGGGTTGAAGGAATCTCACCCGAGTTTATGTTAGAAAGTTCGTTCTATCAGTTCCAAAATTCTGCATCGGTTCCAGTGATGGAGAAATCTTTGCAAGACTTGACACTCAAATATAATGGAATCCAGGTTGAAGACGAAGTCAATGTCAAGGAATATTACGAATTGAAAAAACAATTGGATACTTATAAGGAAGATGTCAGACAAGTCATCACCCATCCTGGCCACATTACACCATTCTTGCAACTGGGAAGAGTGGTCAAGATCAAGGTCGGTGAACATGACTATGGTTGGGGTATGGTGACTTCATTCACCAAGAGAGTTAACAAGAGAAGTCCTACGCAGACCTTCACAGCCCACGAGTCATTCATTGTTACTGTTTTTGTTTATACGATGTTTGTTGATTCTCCTGTCAACTTAATCAAGCCGTTCAATCCAATGATGCCGGAAGGAATCAGACCTTCGAAGGAAGGTGAAAAGTCACGGGCCGAGTATATTCCAATTACTCTTGAATCGATCCAGAGTATCAGTAGTGTTAGGTTGAGGGTTCCAGATGATTTAAAGAGTTCCGGGGCCAAGAAGACATTGTTGAAAACCATGAAGGACTTGCCCAAGAGGTTACCGGATGGAATTCCATTGATGGACCCCATTGAAAGTATGAAAATCGACGATGACGACTTCAAGTTGTTGATGCGTAAGATCAGCGTATTGGAGTCGAAGTTGGCTGCCAATCCATTACATGACTCGGTGAAATTGACCGAATGGTACGACAAGTATGCATCAAAGGTTGCTGTTGACGAAGAGATCAAAAAATTGAAGGAAAAGATCTTGGAAGCACAAGCAGTGATACAATTGGACGATTTGAGACACAGAAAGAGGGTATTGCGGAGATTGGGATTCACTACCCAGAATGATATCATTGAATTGAAGGGAAGAGTTGCGTGTGAAATTAGTACCGGAGACGAATTGTTGCTCACGGAATTGATTTTTAACGGTGCTTTCAACGACTTGCTGAGCGAGCAGTGTGCTGCGTTGTTGTCGTGTTTTGTATTTCAAGAACGGGCCAAAGAGACACCAAGACTCAAGCCTGAGTTGGCTGAGCCGTTAAAATCGATGCAAGATATGGCCAACAAGATTGCCAAGGTGTTTAAGGAGTGTAAGATTGAGATTGTTGAAAAGGAATATGTCGAGTCGTTCCGGCCCGAGTTGATGGAAGTGACGTTTGCATGGTGTAAGGGAGCCACGTTCACTCAGATCTGTAAGATGACAGATGTTTATGAAGGGTCGTTGATTCGGATGTTTAAGAGATTAGAGGAATTGATTCGTCAATTGGTGGTGGCTGCGAAAACGATTGGAAACGGTGCGTTGGAAGAAAAGATGGAAAAGGCCTTGGAATTAGTACATAGAGATATTGTTTCGGCAGGATCTTTGTATCTCTAGAGCCTTGGATATTGTATATTAGTATAGATATTAAAAAAAATCATGTCACTGTTAAAAGGTTGCATTGCCTTGAAAAAAAAATAGAAAATGGGTCACAATCATTTTTTCTCTAAATCATACTAACCAGTTTCTTTCCATTTATCTTGATTAAAAGTATGCCCAGACCACTTCTTCTGAGCGAAGTGGAGCTTCTCTTTGTGAAGTCAAAGGTGTTTATTCATCCCACAACAGCAAAGAAAGATAACATTGCCGGATACCTTTCACTATCAATTGGTTCCAATTCCACCAACAAGGATATTGTCGTTTCGTTTACCCCAGAAACCCAACTTTCCAGGGAAGAAATAAAGGTTTATAATGCTGCCGATTTGGACGATACCCAATTCAATCTGGACTCACTCCAACT
Organism: Teunomyces stri; assembly: GCA_030563165.1. Lineage (NCBI taxonomy): Eukaryota > Fungi > Ascomycota > Pichiomycetes > Serinales > Debaryomycetaceae > Teunomyces > Teunomyces stri. The sequence continues at coordinate 102,088 of JAKUBI010000017.1, forward strand.
GGTTTCCGGTGGCAAATCAATCTCGTCAAAACCAGGGGTTACACGGCGAATTGTATCCAAACCGCCAGTTTCGGTGCTTTCAGGGTACGCTTTCAGTGCATCTTTATCTTTCATCTATTCGATTCAAGTACGCAGACCATCAAGTGGGTTTTGGTTTGGATCGATCATCATTAACTCCAAAGATGGTGAAAAGTTTCCCATCCTTTTCTTCCATGACGACGAATCGCCCCTGACAACCAATAACCAACGTATCAGAAACCAACGCTTTGAACCATTTGGTGACAATGGCGAGGTTTATTGGGGTGGCCAGGATTTTATGGGTGCTTTACAGAAATTCATCAATGTTGAAAAGTCTACTCTTGAACCATCCGTATACATTATAAACCCCGATTCTAATGATTTGAGAAACTTTGCTCCCTTTAAAGACGGCCCCAAAGCAGCTGCAAATAAAACACTGGAACCGTTCAAGTTGCCTGACGTCAACAAGTTCATTGCAACAGCCAAATGGAAAGTATTGGAAACAGTGGCATCTTTTGGTGCACGTACAAAGAACCATGTTTTGGATATAGTGGAAGACCATGTACCGCTAACTATCAAACAGATCATCAGTAAACCAGAAGTACAGAAGATTGGGGATGATTTTGACAGTGCTCGAGTTTACTTGGCCAAATGGGCACAGCAGGTAAAGGAAGAAGCAGAGGAGAGCCAAAAACAGTTTATGTTGGATGATGACATGTACAATAAGATCAACCGAGAGTTGGGTTCAAATGAGTTACTTACAGAAGAAGAAGTTTCGAAAACATCGAGAAGAAAGGAAATTTCAAAGGAAGAATGGCAATCATTCTTCGACTATAGTGGCCGTCTTTCCCTTACAGTCGATGAAGTCAAGAATAGAATATTCCACGGAGGATTAAATGAAGCGATTCGTGGTGAAGCGTGGTTATTCCTATTGAATGTGTATCCTTGGAACTCGTCTCGGGAAGAACGAGAAACCCTTAAGGAAAGTTATGCTACTGCTTATGAAGAATTGAAGATGAAATGGATTAATGATGATGATAAAAGAGCCACGGAGTTCTGGATTGACCAAAAGCACAGAATCGAAAAGGATATCAACCGAACCGATCGAAACATTGCTCTTTTCCAAAATACCAAGAAGAAAACAGTGACAGTCACAGCAATAGGCAGTGATGTTCCACCTTCTATCAGAGAATCATCGCCCGAGACCCCGGACGAAGATGAAGATGATGAGTTTGATATCTCGAACATTGTGAACCCTCACTTATACAAGATGAGAGAGATATTGATTACTTTCAATGAATACAACGAAAGGTTGGGATACATCCAGGGGATGACCGATTTATTATCGCCGTTGTATGCTAAGTTTCAGGATGAATCGTTGACGTTTTGGGCCTTTGCAAAGTTTATGGATCGCATGGAAAGAAACTTTGTTCGTGACCAATCGGGGATGATGAAGCAGATGACAACATTGAATAAGTTATTACAGTTTATGCTTCCCAACTTATATAAGCATTTGGAGAAGTGTGAATCGATCGATTTGTTCTTTTTCTTTAGAATGCTCTTGGTTTGGTTTAAACGTGAATTGGAATGGGACCAGGTATCTCGGTTATGGGAGATATTGTGGACCGACTACTATTCCAGTCAGTATCATTTATTCTTTGCTCTTTCGATATTGAGTAACAATGAACGGATCATCGTGCAAAATTTGCAAAAGTTTGATGAGGTGTTAAAGTATATGAACGACTTGGCGATGAAGTTAACCTTAAATCCGCTTTTGGTTCGCAGTGAGTTGCTTTTCCTTAAATTTAACAGAATGATTGATATTATCGATCGCGAAAACAGTGTAAGGAAACAGAATCAAGATATTTATTCTACACTGACAAGCATTACCAGAAACGAAACTATTGAAATCGCAGACGAACTCAGAGAATTGTTAAGTAAAGATCTTGTTATTCAAAAAGAAACAGAAAGACCAGAAGGTGCTGGTGGAGGTTAAGCTAGAAATTAAAATATTTCTTTTTTGGCATATTTCTTAATTTAGCCTGATACATATTTTTTTATTTTGGTGCTTCATTTTTAATTACCGTTGCACGTGTCTCGCATATATTGGAATGCTCTGTTGTGTGCAGTCTGTGATACTATCGTATAATAGACGGTTGAAGCTCTTTATAAACCTGGCAAGTCGGGGCCTAGTTTGATATAAGGAGTAAAGAGGTTTTTTTTATATAGAAACAATTTATTTCGAATATGAGTGAAAGAACACCCCTTAAACAAGGAGACGAGGAGAACGGATACGATGAAGACACACACTACTTATCTCGCAGAGCAAAAGTTACCTTGGTAGGTGTGGCTACGGTTCTTGGGTTAGGGTGCTTATACTTTTTCACGATCTTCTTACCGTCCTATTTCATTCCACAGGCCACCGATTTACACACGATTCCACATATCTCCAATTTATCTGTGAATTTTGAGCCATTGTCCTACGAAAGGGTCCAGGCCTTGGAATTGAGCCTGGTGACCGAACAAGAAGAAGTTGATGATGACGAGCCACACCCACAACAAGAAATTGAATCTTCTGGTAAAAAGTCAATTGAAAGATTAATTCTTATTGGTGACATCCATGGCCATTACTATGAATTCAAAAAGTTACTTAAGAAACTCAAGTTTGATGCAAAGAACGACCATCTTTTAGTTCTCGGGGACTTTATCACCAAAGGTCCAGACTCATTCAAAGTTTTGAATTACTTGATTGAAAACAAAATTGACTGTATTTTGGGTAACCACGAGTACTACGTTCTTCAAAACTATGCCAAATTCCATAACTTGCATTTCCCATCATTTGGTGACTACCACGAGACTAAAGAAATGGTTATTAAGGGACAGTTTAATGAAGATCCCGAATGGATTTTGGCCCGTAAATTAGAACCCCACCAAGTTCAGTATATCAACAAGTGTTCTGTCATCAAGGACTTGGGCCAAATGCCAGCCCATAAATGGACAAATAATGGTACTCCTAAATCTACCAAAGGATATGCTGTTCATGCTGGTTTGAGATGGGACGTTGATGTGACACAACAAGACCCGGTTGACAATTTGGAGATGAGATCGTATCTTGGACCATACTATAACGAAACCACCGATGATCCTGAAGAAGCCAATGCTCTTTCTTGGTCCAAGTATTTTAATATGAAACAAAAAGAAAAGTCCCTTGAGGATGCATTTGTCGTATACTATGGCCACGATGCAAGAAGAGGTCTTAAGTTAAGAAAGTTTACCAAAGGTTTGGATTCTGGCTGCGACAAGGGAGAAAAATTGACAGCGATGGTGATCTGGAATGAACTTTCCAAGAACAATAAAATCTTGTACAAGGAACAGATTGTCCAGGTTGGTTGCTAGTTAGTTGGTTATTTATTTATTTATAAGTGATTTGGGAGTTTAATAATGTACATTCCATTCATTAATTAAAAAATGATATTAAACCAAAAAAAAAAAGCTCCGATACCGGGAGTTGAACCCGGGTCTGCTCGGTGAAAGCGAACCGTGCTAGCCGTTACACTATATCGGACTTAGTTGTTTACTTATTCTTTCTTAATTTACAGAAGCAAAATAGCCAATTGAGAAAGAAAGGAACAATACACGGTGAATGCTTTTAGATCTAAAATTTCAGTAATAAGTTAAATTTTAAGGATCTTACTTTGCTTATTTTGTTCAGGGTGACTAATCTGGTTGTAATTGAGTTTCTTGTTTCAAATTAATCAACCGAATTGGCCAAAAACATCTTCCTCCCTAAAACCATGACAGTAGCACTCGTGGTAGTTGATCTTCAGAATGATTTCTTGCCTCCAAACGGTTCACTTGCTGTTCCAGATGGCGATACGATTGTTGGTAGCATAATTGATCTTGTCCTTGATTCCAAACACAATTGGTCAGCCGTAATTGCCACCAGCGATGCCCATCCCTCAGATCATATTTCCTTTGCTAGCCAACACGGGCTTCCACCATTTACTCAATTTGAATTTAGTCATCCAAACGGCGAGGTGGATCCCACAACAGGCAATGCCCGAACTCAGTTTGATACCTTATGGCCCGATCACTGTGTTGTTGGCACCTCGGGACAAGAACTTGAGTCTCTGTTTGAAAAAGTGTTTCATCAACTTGATACCACGGTGAAAATCAATAAGGGGGAGCTCCAGGACCGCGAGTACTACTCGTGTTTCCAGGATACGTGGGGTACAGTTCAGACATCAATTGATGAGTTTTTGAAAGATTGCGGTGTCACAGACGTGGTGTTCGTGGGACTTGCGTACGATTACTGTGTCTTGAACTCAGCTATTGACGCAGTCAAGTATGGATATAATGCGTATGTGTTACGAGATTGTAGCAAGGCGGTGTATCCTGATAAAATCGAAGAGATTGAAGAGAAATACCGCAGCCACGGAGTCACTGTCACCACTTCTAATGAACTAGTAATAATTAATTAATATATATATGTATGTATGTCCCTATAATCCCAATTTTGCCTTTAATTCCTGTTTCTTTCTATCCACCAACCATTTCTGTACTTCCTCATCGGTGGGTGCTGCTGCCTCAAAGTCAATAATACTTTCCTCGGGCTCATTGTTGGTAGTAGTCTGTTTCATCTCCATGAGTCTCTCGGTGCTTATCTTTTTCTCATACTCCAATAACGGATCGTCATGAAACTCGTGCACGGATTGAGATATTCCAGTCTCACCCAACCGTTCTGCAACTTCATTGATTAACTGTAGACTTGCATCTGATTTATGGCTGTTGACTTCGTCAAAGAATCCATAGTACGATAGATCAACCTTTTCGTTCCATTGGGGTTCAGGTTTCACAGTATCCTGAGACGTATTCTTCTCAAGTAACTTCTTGACATCAGGTAATTCGCGTGCACGACCATAGTAACGGTATCCCTTGGTTTTGGTTCCATCATTCGCTATTACTGCACCAACATTCATGCTGGACCCGAAATTTATATAGTCATTACCTCCGAGTCCCTTTATGTGATATTCCCACGCCCGTTTTTCATTAAATAACTTGTTCAATTCATCATTGAGGTCTCTTATAAGATAATCATTGATGGTAGGATCTTGTATCCTCGTCAACTTCACTGATATCTCGCCCATAACCACCGATCTCCATTTTTCAGCTTGTGGAAGTGATTCTACCGACTGGACATATTTGGGACGGAGGTTTGGGTTATTTTCCAACACACCTGCTTCCTTGTTCTTGAGTGCATGGTATCGATTCAACGATGATTGTGCTTTTTCTTTATTTCGTGACATATTCTTGTCCGTCAACCAACTCGCGATGAGGAAACTCTTTATACCAGTATTTATAATAATATACAGGCACAACTCTATACATGTCTATTTCAGTACCTACATGCCTCTAAACGAGTTCTTGGAGGCCATTCTTCTTCCCTGGAATCTTTGTTTGGTTCTGCCGCTGTTTTTGGCTTTTTCAGCATCGTCCTCGTTGTCATCATCGTCACGTCTGAACTTCACCTTCTTCTCTTTCTTTGGAACAAATGTTAACTCGGCCTCGCCTCTCGCATGACGACGCAATCTCGAGTCGTCCTTCTTGGTATTCTTGGTGATCTTATTGATCTTCTTCACTTGTGTTCCAAACGTTTCATTCGCCTTCTGTTTAGGAGTCTCCTCAGCCAAAACCTTCATTTCATTCATGAATCGTTTCGAATCTTCTTGTTCCTGTTTCTTACGACGCAATCTGTCCATTTCCTTCTTGACTCGTTTCTTATCTTCTTCAGCAGCAGCAGCATTATCTTCCTCCTCCTCCTCTTCTTCTTCTTCTTCCAGTTCTTCCTCCAGCTCATCACTTGAACCTGATCCAGGATTAGCACCGTTAAGTCTCTCTTCATCAGATTCTTCGGCAGCAGTCAATGCACGCGATCTGGAACCTGTAACATCCTTCGTAGACTGAACGGGATTAAGTTGTTTATATTCATGAGACTGTTCATCAACAGCAAATTCGGGGTTTTCGAACATTTCCTTGAAACGATCATCGTTAATGATACTTTCAGCCGTAGTCGTACCTTGCTTGTCTTCCAATTTGCTGGCCAAGTCCTTATTGACCTTGATCTTGGTGTTGGTAATAGCACCTGTTCCTCTGATTCTGGACTCTCTTTCTTTCTCAATCTTTTTCTTGATTTCACGTTCTCTTTGATCACGGTACGAGTTCGGATTGGCAATCAAGTTAACCTTATCGTACAATTCAGTATCGATGAAGAAACCATGCATATAAGAACGTAACACCTTGGAACCAATCAAGTGACTCACATTCAACTTGCTGACTTCGTCTCTGGTGATAAACCTGTAGTTGGAGTAAACGGTATCGCTTGGCTTTTCTTCCAATTCTTCGGTGACATTGTCCAAGAAAGAACACCATTTGGGTGCTGGGCCCAAGTTAGGAATATAGAAAGTATGCATAGGAATTCCTTCATTGGCCATGAAAAACATCCCTGAGTTCTTTATGTACTCGATATCGTTGATATCAACGCTAGGTTCCATTGATGCAAATGGTTTCCCGTCGTTTCTGTCCCAGATCTTGGCAATTCTCTTGTCTGTGGTCAAGATCTTGTCTGAGTCCTGGTCATTTTCATCCAACCAAAGAATCTTTTTGATTTCAAAGCCATATCCTTGGTCCTTGACTATCGAAGGTACTGATGTTCTCAAGTCGTATATCAATGACTTACCACTGGAAGTACCACATGCAAAATTTAACCCATCGTTTCTAAAGGCGGTAGCAGTAATTTGGGATGATTCCTCAAGTTGTTCTGATACAAAGAGCTTGGCAGCTCTGTGTCTGCTTCTTGGGTCCCAGAACTCCACCGTCCCGTCTTCCAACCCTGCTGAAATCAAACCATGAACCGGACTGATATTGACAGAATTTACCCCTTCATTGGTATCTAAGACATATGGATTGAGGAATCTACCTTGGTCCAAGTTCAACCGGTACAACTCGTTGCCTGATGCTCCCACTATCAAATCACAGTTGGCTGGATTGTACACCATACTTCTACCAAACTTGGGAATTCTGCTTTTGTAATGTATTCCACCCTTGGTCTGGAACTCAATGGATCTATCATTCTGTAAATGGATGGACTTGGTCCAGTCGTTGGATAATATTATAAAGTCAACGTTTTCACAGTCGGTGTGTCTATCGAACTTCAACGACAAGTTGGCAAAATCATACACGTGTATTTGTGGCTTGTAGGTTCCAGTAGCCATGGCAAACTGTCCATCGGGACTCACCTTGATTTTGTTGGAAGCTTCACTGAACTCAAAGTCTTGGATTAGCTCGATTCTATTCTGGTACTCGATATCGTTTTTTAATGATCTCTTTCTCTTCTTAGCAATCCAGTCGGGCAATGAACGGGATACGTTCGTACCAGAAACTTGGTACACCGAAACATTTCCAGCAGAAGTCGATTTCAAGACCATTATCTACTACTTAGTGTGAGGGCATCTCTTCGCAAGCGATGATGAGCTACAAATAATTTTCCAGACTTGTCACGTGATTCTTTTTTTTTTTTGCTTTTTCTAAATTTTGCAGCCTAAACGAACTCGTCAACATGAACGCTCTGTTGTCGAGCAGAGTTGGATGCATACACAGCTTTGGTTGCTGGGCGGTGATCCTTCTTTATCTCATCATTTTCTGATTGATATACCAATTTGAAATAATCGATACTGACTTCAATATATGCAGTTGACATTTTTGTTGGACTAAACGTCTTGGTGAAAAACTCAATACCACTCTGAACAATGCTATAAGTATTGTTCTGGGTCAGAACCACCTCATCAAAGAGCAGCTTGATAGTGGGTACATATCTTAAATCGGTGTAGCAGATATCGTTGGAAAAGTTGAATAGAGTGATCCAGACCAATGAATGGTTGACTTGAGGACAAAACTCATGATGAACCAATCCTTGCAACAAGCGATAAACCTGGTTTTTGATCACGGTCTTGGAGTAGTTACTACCTGTGTACTTTTCAGCAAATATGAGAGTAGTTATGGTGGATGCAAAGATATTTTCAAGCATGGCAAGAATGATCTTGGAGTCAGTGGAAGACAGCAGATTGTGGGAATTAACTTCATCTTTTATCACAAACAGCAAAAGATTCAAGTTTTCAACCATGGCAAATAAAAGATGACTAAAGCTTTCCTCGTGTGAATAAGGGCCATCGACCAATAATTCGTTAGGTATTGGCATTGGTGGTAACTTGAAGTGGTTGAACTGATTTGTGATAGCCTGCGGAAGAATTACACTTGAATCAAGGCTTTGCATCAAATTGCGTGAGATTATAAAATTAAGGTAGGAGCTCACAACAGTTGAAGATGTTAAGGCGCGAGTCTGGTTGTAAAGAGTGTACAACTGAAGTTTATTTTGCTTGAGTTTTCCGACCGTGTGAAGTGCTAGCAATAGAGACGATGACACGGTGTTGTATTCAAAGAAATCAAAGGAAGAGCCGTGATTTAATAATTCTAGTATGAAATTAAATGAAGCCTTGGGATCGGTATATTTAAACAAGGTACTGTGTTTGGAACCGGCCCATTTCAAGTAATGGGAAGGATACTTTGGAAGCAAGAGTTCTAATTTATCATATTTCTTGGGACTCAAGAGACAAGCAAGTTCTTTATCAAACAAAGAATGTGGGTCCATGGAAGTAGCCAATTCGTGTAATTTGTGAAAGAACTTAAAGATACATGGAGCATTTGAACCCAATTGGATGCTGAGGTAAAAATCAACATCTAACGTATCTGATTCGAAACAATCGTACATGGCCAACTCCTTAAATTGGGGCGATTGGATTAACGGTACGATATCTTCATCCAACATTGCTGCCAATATTCTGTTGGCAAGACGCTGGGCGAGTTCAAGAACAGTGGGTGAGTTTGCAGTTAATGCAATGGATAATTCAGATACTAATAATTGGAGGGACATAATGATATATGAATATACATACATGTATATGTGTTTTTATATATATGTGGTGTTTTAGAGGTGTTGCAAAAGTGTCATATTATCTGACCTAAGCTATTACATAAGAGAGCAATGAAGTGAAACAAAAAAAGAAAAAACGCAAGATTTTTTAGAATTCTAGTCAGAAACCAGAACAAAGGCAGACGTTTGTTCCTTGATGCATGGAAAAATAAAATTAGTGGTTCAGCGTTAATCTAGATTATTTGATTTGCTACCGAAAACACACCAGCTGATGATGAAATCCCTGCACGTTCCGGATGGAGGAGAAAGAGGGTCCCCTTCCAGCATCCCAACGTAAGGAGAAAAGAGACGATGCTGTCAGTATCTGTAAGGATGCAGAGGAACGCTGATGTCAGGGATAATTATTTGTGGAAAGACTATCAGGCTTAAGGTTCTTTGAAAAGTGGCCGATTTTTTTGCTTTTGCGTGACGAAAAGCTGTATGGGTATGTACGGAAAAAATTAAAAATAATTCCACACCCGCAGTATGATGCGCGACGGTTGGAATGGAACTGGTGCATCTCGCTACAGTTGGCTGCGCACGCCGCCCAGAAAGTTTGATCTAAACGGGTGCAAGAGAAACAAAAAAAGACATCACTTTTCATGTGGGGGTTCGCAACTGTAAAATCAATTCCCAAACCGGGTACTTAAACTGGATGAAATCACCCGGTTTAACCTTTTCGTTAAAGGCAGAAGGCCTGCTAAAAGAAACACATACCAATATAAAATGCTTGACTACAGTTATACCATTCCACGCAAAGTGACACAACCTCCGTCTCCGGTCCATAGGCGGTACGAGTCAATCGATATTGATTCGTTAAAAATGGGCCATTCGATAGATTCCCACCACAGCATTCCTCCATCTTCTCCAGACTCGGCGTTCTCGTCTACCATAGACTCCCATATTGATTTGGACAGAATCACATCGGCATCGCTCGAGTTTGAACGCAGACTCAGTCAAATCCTGAAGACCAGCACCTCCGACGACCATTGGCTCCAGAAACCAGAAGCTATCCACTATCACGCACAACAAAGCGACTCGACTTGTGACTTGACTTTGATCCCTACCACAGATCACGAACAAGATCAAGAAGATGAGTTTAATGTCTCGGACCCATTTGACGATACTGCCAGCTACTACCGTGATGCTTTGGTACTGCCGCTTCCATGCACATCCATTGATCTTCTCAACAAATACTCAAACCCCAATCTTCAGGAACGTCCTCATCATCATCATCATCAAATGTCCAACGATGGCCATGTTCATGATTCATCTGCTTTTGACAGTACCAAGGCTGACGATATCTTGCCTGTATCTCGTCGTCGTTCAATCAGATCATTTTTTGGCAAGTCATTATGGCATAAATGAATATACTTCTTGTTTATGGTTGTACTTTAGGATTAACTTTTACTGGGTAATAAAATGCGGAGTAGCTTTTATTTTATACATTTTTTTTTATTTTATTCTTTGATTTTTATAGTTTTTTTATGTCTTTTGAATAATTTATACTTTTACAATTGTGAAAGCAACGACGCAATCTGTTGACGTACAGCAGACTTGGCCGTGCCTCCAATAGCCGTTCTTCTTTCAACACTCACCTCGAAATCAAACACTTCCTTAACATCTTCATTGAAACGACCATCGATCGCTTGAAACTGTTCGTACAGAAGCTGGTCAATACCACTAAGTTTAAACTCTTCTGCTGCTCTGACACATTCTCCAGAAATATGGTGTGTTTCTCTGAATGGGACACCCTTTCTAACCAAGTAATCGGCCAAATCGGTGGCCAACATATCCATTGTCAATGCTCCTTCCATCTTCTCCTGGTTGATCTTTAACGTAGAAATAACACCAGTAGCTATTAAAACAGAATGTTCAACTGTGGTCATGGCATCAAAGAGTGGTTCCTTATCCTCTTGCATATCCTTGTTATACGTAGAAGGAATCGACTTGATTGACATCAAGAATCCCGATAACGAACCAAATACCCGGCCCGATTTTCCTCTCAACAACTCCAAGGAGTCTGGGTTCTTTTTCTGTGGCATCAACGATGATCCAGTCGAGTATGCGTCAGCCAACTGTACAAATCCAAACTCGGCCGTTGAATAAATGATCAAATCTTCCGAGAAACGAGAAATATGGTTCATGAACAATGTTGACCAAAATAACGTCTCAACCACAAAGTCACGGTCACTGACAGCAGTCAATGAGTTGCCAATGATTGATTCAAATCCCAAACCAGTTGCCAAGTGTTGTCTGTCGATACCGTATGGATGGCCAGCCAAGGCCCCTGCGCCCAACGGAGACTGGTTGACTCTCTGCAATATTTGCTGCAATCTCTTGTAATCTTCAGTAAAGTACGTGGCATATGAAGATAACCAGTGTGACCATCTGATCGGCTGGGCTCTTTGCAAATGGGTATACCCAGGCATCAACACGTCGATTTCAGATTCAGCACGAATAAGAATGGTCTTGATAAACGCCGCCAATTGTGCCAGCAACTTCGTCAAGCTTTCACGAACAAAGATTCTCATATCGGTAGCAACCTGGTCGTTTCTGGATCTACCAGTATGGACCTTTCCAGCAATGTGCTTACCGATAATTTCACCCAATCTTCTTTCGTTGGCAGTATGGATATCTTCGTCGCCAGCCTTTTCAACAAATGTGCCTGATTGCCATTCCTTCTTGATCTCTTCTAACCCACGATGTATTTCAGTCAATTCTTCACTGGTGATCAATCCAATTTTGTTGAGTCCTTCCGTGTACACTTTGGTTCCCGTCAAATCGGCCTCGTACATGATCTTATCATATGGCAAGGAGGCATTGTATAAGTCCATCAATGGATCGGTGGCTCCGGTAAATCTACCGCCCCATAACTTGTTTTCAGCTGGTTGTTCTGACATGAAAGTGAATTTACTGTTAAGAAAGAGGAAAAGTGGAAAATTTCGCTGCTTTTTGTAGTGGGGAGCTATGATTCATCACCGCGGTTAGCAAAAATTTTCACATATTACCTAATTGGGAAATCACGTGAGTTGCAAAAAAATATTAGTCATAAATATTTAGTTGGGTTCTACCTTAATTATCTATGGCTTACATCTACCAGTGAATCTTGGGTACAAAGAACAGTCTCTGACGGTGAATCTGTCACACAACCAAGCCAAGATTCTTTCGGTACCCAATCCGTAACCACCGTGTGGAACAGTACCGTACTTTCTGACATCTGTGAAGAAGTAGTAGGAATCCAAGTCCAAGCCTTCCTTGTTGATAGCAGCGACCAATTCGTCGTAGTCATCAATTCTCATGGAGCCACCAATGATTTCACCGACGTTTGGAATCAAACAGTCAACAGATTCAGTGACTCTTTTGTCATCGTCACACTTCTTCATGTAGAACGACTTGATTTCCACTGGGAAACGGATCAACAAGATCGGACGGTTGATGATATCAGTCATCTTACGTTCGGCAGCTTCAGCGATATCGTCACCAAACTTAAACTTTTCGCCGTCTTCGTTAGGAATGTTGTGTTCGTTCAACCATTCCAAGGCATCAACGTATGGCATACGTAAGAATGGACCTTGTGGAGGAACAAAGTTAGGGTTCAATTGCTTGACGAGTGGACCAGCAACTGGGTCTTCAAGAACATACTGGACGGTCTTGGTGATAAGACGCTCCAAGTGACTCAACAAGTCATCGAATTCTATGTTGCCCATTTCAGCTTCGATGTGAGTGTATTCAGATAAGTGTCTTCTGGTATGGGACTTTTCAGCACGGAAAGATTCTTGGACACAGAAAACGTCACCCAACGCTGGCAAACACGACTCCAAGTAGAATTGCGACGATTGGGTCAAGTATGCTTCTTCACCGTAGTAGTCCAACTTGAACAAGGTAGAACCACCTTCGACTTGGTTCTGAACCATACAAGGAGGGTGTACTTCCATAAGAGTTTCTTCCTCAAAGAATCTTCTGGTAGCCTTCAACAAGCTGCTTCTTACCTTCATCACAGCAGACAAGGTTTCACCTCTCAAGGTCAAGTGACGTTGATCCAACAACAACGAAGGGTCGGCGTTTTCTTGGACCTTGTTGGTAAAGGCATCGTCTCCACCTGGAGCCAAACCAATCACTTCGTAGTAGTCTGCTTTCAATTCAACACCACCTGGTGCAGTCTTACCTTCAGGCAACTTGTTGATTATCCCCTTGATTCTTACAGATGATTCCAAGGTCAATTCCTGGGTAACTCTGGCCTTGGCCAAGTCGCCAGACAAAACGGCCTGGATGAACCCTGTACCGTCTCTCAAGGTGATGAAAGCCAATCCTTTTTGAAGTCTCAAACGATGGACCCATCCTTGAACCAACACTCTGGTGTCCAAGTTTTCCTGGATGGTGTGTAACTTGATCTTCTTGGCTTCTGGCAACGACTTGTCTTCGGTAATCTTGATCAAGTCTAAAGCAGCCAATTTTTCAGCGTTTTCGGCAGCTTTTTTCTTTTGTTGTTCTTCTAAAATAGCCTGTTTTTCAGCCTTCTTCTTCAATCCATCAGCAGCCTTCTTGGCTTTCTTTAATGCCGAAGCAGAGATCTCGGTATACGCAAACTGCTCTGATTCCTCAACCTGCTTGTACACAAGCACCTTGGCTTCTGGTTGAACATACAATGCGTAAGCAGGTGTTTGGAATGGTGCTTCTTCAGTACCTCTTTCGGCACCGTCCACACCGGATGTTTCGTTAACGTATACAGACATTTAGTGTTGTTTAATAGTGTGAGTCAACCAAGGTGAAAAAAATTAGAACTACTGAAGGCCAGACTGTGATTTACGCGTTGTTGATAAGTTCGTAAGTCTCATACCCGCGAACTTCATATAACCTGCAAAACAGATTATAGGCGAGGGGAATCTTGGTTGTTTTTTGCAGGTTATATCTTATGAGATATCTGGAATTTTTTCACCAGATCGAGTCATCACCAAGAAAGCAAAACCGTGGAACAAAAAAAATGGCCTTGGAACAATCTCTTGCCGCGTTATCATTGGCTACCGTGACCTCAGAAACTGCTGAAGCTACAAAGACTTTGGTTTTCAAGCCAAAAACTGCCAAAACTGCCACTCCTGTGCCTGTGGTTGTTTTTGCTTTAACTTCCACGCAAACACCATCACCAGCAATTGCCTCTGCTGCCAGTGTTAAGGAACCCAGATTGGCCAAGGATGACTTAGTTCAGGAGTTCTTTGGGACTAGTGCCAAAGAATTCTCGATCGCCAACTTGAACAAGGACTTGGCTGGTAAGATCAAGATTGTGATTGATGCCAACATCACCGGTGCCAGTGCTGACTTGGTGCTTGAATTGGCCACCGAAAGCGCCAAAGCGGCGCTTCCAGCCAAAACAGTTGTGGATTACTTGAACTCGACTGGAATCGAAGTTGTTTCAGTTGACTTTTCTGCCGAAGTTGCATCAGCACCAACAGCTTCCAAGAAAGATGCCTTGAAGAAGGAAAAGGAAAGTGCCAAGTTGGAAGATGCCAAGTTGATTGGGATTACTGTTGATAAGACCAAGGATTTCTCGTCGTGGTACTCTCAGATCGTTACCAAAGGTGAGATGTTGGACTACTATGATGTTTCTGGATGTTATATTTTAAGACCAAACTCGTACTTTGTGTGGGAAGAAATCCAGGACTGGTTCAACAGCCACATCAAGAAGTTGGGTGTTTCGAACTCTTATTTCCCGATGTTTGTCTCGTCGAGAGTGTTGGAAAAAGAAAAGGATCATATCGAAGGGTTTGCTCCTGAAGTTGCATGGGTTACCAAGGCCGGGAACTCGGACTTGGACGAACATATTGCCATCAGACCCACGTCCGAAACCGTCATGTATCCATACTATGCCAAGTGGATCAGATCGCACAGAGACTTGCCGTTGAAGTTGAACCAATGGAACTCGGTTGTCAGATGGGAATTCAAGCATCCTCAACCATTTTTGAGAACCCGTGAGTTCTTATGGCAAGAAGGCCACACCGCCCATTTGACCAAGGAAGGTGCTGGTGATGAAGTCACGCAGATCTTGGAGTTGTACAAACGTATTTATGAAGAATTGTTGGCAGTTCCTGTGGTCAAGGGTAAGAAGACTGAAAACGAAAAGTTTGCTGGTGGAGACTACACCACCACCGTTGAAGGGTTCATTGCGGCTACTGGCCGTGGGATTCAGGGTGCCACTTCGCATCATTTGGGTCAGAACTTCTCAAAGATGTTCAACATCTCGGTGGAAAACCCAGAAGGATCAGATAAACCAAGAGTGTTTGCGTACCAGAACTCATGGGGTTTGTCCACGCGTGTCATTGGTGTCATGGTGATGACTCACTCCGACAACAAGGGGTTGGTGTTGCCTCCAAGAGTGGCCCAGACCCAGGTCGTGGTGATCCCAGTGGGTTTGACCAACAAGTCGACCGACGAACAGAGAAAGACCATCAACGACGGTGCTGCTGACATCGAACAAAGATTGAAGACTGCGGGCGTCAGAGCCACTGGTGACTACAGAGACGTTTACACTTCGGGCTGGAAGTTTGCTGACTGGGAATTGAAGGGTACACCTGTTCGTTTGGAGTTTGGTCCTAAGGATTTGGCCCAGGAACAAGTCACGGCTGTCAGACGTGACAACGGATCCAAGTACACCGTCAAGTTGGCCGAGTTGGAGACCAGAATTCCTGAAATCTTGCAAGAAATGCAGATCGGATTGTTGGAAGCTGCACGTAAGGACTTTGACTCGCACCGTATTATTGTTGAGGACTGGAAGGACTTTGTTCCTACGTTGAACGCTAAGAACGTCATTCTTTCGCCATGGTGTGGTGTTCCTGAATGTGAAGACGATATCAAGGACTCGTCTGCCAAGAAGGATGATGGAGAAGATGAAGAAGTCGACGAAAAGGCTCCTTCAATGGGAGCCAAGTCTCTTTGTATTCCTGACGAACAGCCAGCCTTGAAGCCAGACCAGAAGTGTGTCAGATGTGAAAGAAAGGCCGTCACTTACTGTATGTTTGGTAGATCTTACTAATGAAAGAGAGAGATTTTTGTTTATTTTTGCCAAAACTCACTGGAATCCAAATGTATAACGTTCTGTTCTCGTACTGCCGTAGTTCCGTGGTCTGTGGTGGCCAAGTGATAAATACTGGTAAGACCCAACTTCTTGATATAGTCCCAGCTTTTAGTGTAGTTGAGTCCGATCTGAGCCAAGCCATGTGAATCGTCCGATAAACAGAATCGTCCTCCTGCATCCCTGATAGCACATGCCATGTCTGGCTGAGGATACGGCGTGGTCCATCCCTTACGGATCGCCGAAGAGTTGATTTCAAAGAGTCCTCCATAAGCCACCACTGCTGTGATGTTGCGGATCACCAATTGCCAGACCTCTGGCCAGTCCTGAGCAAGAACAAGATCGTCTGTATGTTTTCCTGTGGTTGGGTCGATTTCGTGTGGTTCATAGAGCCGAATCAAGTCGAAATGGCCCACTACTTGTGGTTTGAGCGTCGTAATAACCAAGAACTGGAGCTCAAAGTATGCCTGGTAAAGCAGTCGTGTTGTCTGGTCCATCACTGAAGCGCGTGCTTCCAACCACAACTCACGAGAGAAATCTATCGGTACCCTGTTGACATAATGGACCGATCCCACCATCATTTCTATCCGAGGATCCGTCTGGATCGTCGCTGCATAGTCGATATGTTCAGCATCAATACCTTCAACCTCGAATCCCGTTATCACATCCATCTTGCCTCTATATTTCTGCTTCAACATACACGCATGGTCAATATATTGCTGGAAATTGGCATCCAAGTCCCTGGTGGTATAGTTTTTGGCAATCTCTTCTGGGTACAAGTACTTGTTGTGGAGCCGTGGCATGTGTTCCGTAAGACAAAACACCGTGAATCCGTTGGTGTATGCTTTGGCAACAATATCATCAAGTTTATCCACGGCATGTGATACATAATCGCCGCTATGGCTGTGATGTGAGTGCATTATATAGTCTCATTTTTCATATTTAAAAATTTATTATCCATAAATGTTGTCTTTCTCTCGTGGTTTGGTCAAGAGCAGCAGACTTAAACCAACCATCAAAGAGATCTTGGCCAATCCTCCTCCAGCACACTCAACCCTCAACATCAATGGACACATCAAATCGATCCGTCACCTGAGAAACGCTGGATTTATTGACGTATCTGACGGAACCACCCACGAACCGTTGGCCGTGGTGGTAACAGACCCGTTATCGTCTGCATACACGTCACTTGGGCTTAAAGTGGGCCAGAGCATATCTGTAAGTGGCCAATGGCAGCCGCTGCTGAAGGGAACACAGGCTTTTGAATTGGTGTTTGATCCCAATAACCCTGCCCATCTGCTTCCAATATGCGGCGATGTACCGCAACTGTACCCGATCCAGAAGAAGAACATGACACTCCAGTACTTACGCAATTATCTAACTCTCAGACACAGAACCTCGACGTTATCGTCGGTCTTACGGGCTCGTTCGTTTATTGAAGGTAAATTGTACGAATTCTTTAGTTCACGCGACTTCACCAAGGTTTCTACGCCTGTGACAACAAGTTCAGACTGTGAAGGGTCAGGTGAACAGTTTCGAGTCGAAGCTAGCGATGACGGAAGCCATTTCTACGGTAAGGAAACATTTTTGACTGTATCTACCCAGTTACACTTGGAAACCCTTTCACAGCTGCTCAACCGTGCTTGGGCACTTACTCCCTGTTTCCGGGCTGAAAAGTCCAACACCAACCGTCATTTGAGTGAGTTCTGGATGCTTGAGGCCGAGATTTCGTACATTGACCATCTTGAACAGTTGACAGATTTCACCGAGGAAATGGTGCGGTATGTCACGCAACAATTAAAAGAAACCAGTGCAGGTACAGACTTACTCAAGGCACGATACTCTCAGGAAGATGTGCAGACCATGACTGAACGGTGGGACACGATTCTTACGCCTCAAAAATGGCCCTCAATCACATATACGGAAGCTATTGAATTGATCAACACGGTCAAGAACAAAGGAAAACTGAAAGGACGGCTCCAATGGGGAGATTCGATCCAGACTCCTCATGAAAAGTGGTTGGCAGGCACTCATTTCAAGTCGCCTGTTTTCATCACCGATTATCCCATTGCCGAAAAGCCGTTTTACATGAAAAAACCAAACAATTTCGACCCAGAGAAACCTACAGTGGAATGCTACGACCTTATTCTTCCTGAGATCGGTGAGTTGGTGGGTGGATCACTTAGAGAACATCGGTACGATGTGTTGATGGACGAAATGAAACAGAGAAATATGAACATAGACGTTATGGAATGGTACCTTTCTACACGAAGTAATGGTACACTACCACATGGAGGATTTGGAATGGGGTTTGAACGACTTGTGGCCTACCTTACAGCAATGGAAAATGTCAAGGATATAGTTCCTTTCCCCAGAGTATTTGAGTCGTGTGCATGCTGAAAAATCAAAATCCTGTAAATAGAAAGCTTATGTAATTACTTATGTAATTTTTTTTTGTAATGAGATTTTTTAATGAAAAGTTCTCTTTGAAACATTGCCACGGTCAGATAAATCTTTTCCCACGTATACTCTACAGAACACTATGGACCAGTTAAACTTCAAGGAACAACAAGAGTTTCAACAAATTGTTGAACAGAAACAAATGAAAGATTTCATGAACTTGTACTCGAACTTGGTATCGAGATGTTTCGACGACTGCGTGAACGACTTCACCTCTGCCAACTTGACCACAAAGGAAAGCACATGTATTGCCAAGTGTTCCGAGAAGTTCTTGAAGCACAGTGAACGTGTTGGTCAAAGATTCCAGGAACAGAACGCTTTGTTGATGCAGAACGTCAAGCGTTAAGATTTGCTTGGCCTCTCGAACCTTATAAACTCCTGTCCTGTTGATCTGTACATACATTCATATATCTATTTAAAATAAACACCAGCAATAAAATTGACACAGCAGTAGTAGTAGTAGTAGTAGTAGTAGTAGTAGTAGTAACATTAGTAACATTAGTAATAAGATGTACGTAACTGTTCTGTATTATACTAATACATTCCTTAGGTGTAGTGTATGAAAGATTGAGATTTGAAAAACCGTTTTAAGCAACAGCTACAACAATAATGGATCAAATAAATACAGAGCTTACACTCCTTCTTGTTGCTTCTACAATCAATAGTACGCTCAAGCTGCTTAAACCAGCCGCACGACCTTGTGTGCTGTTTGATTCCTTCGTTGAACAACTACAAACTTTGGTTTCTCAATATAAGGATACGTTCAAGAATAGTATTCCTACAAACCATATAATTGACAAAGCTACGTTGGTCCTGGTGATCACCAAGTCTGAATTCCATAAGTTTGTGCTGATTGAAGATGATCAGATCTTTTTCGATGTCTCTCCTCAAAACTACAGCACTATCAAGACAATAATCTTGAACTCGACCGTTAACTATACGTCGCTCTTGGTGAAACAAGTCAACGATCTCAGAACTATCTATCTCCATGAGAAAGATCTTATTGATACTTTAGAAGTAAAGGAAAACACTGCTGAAGTCTCAAATGGTAGCGATGATAATAAAGAAGTTGAAGTTGATGAAGACGAGACAAAGGAAGAAAAAACTCAAGCGACGAAACCAGTACAGGATGCCATGGATATTGAAAGTGAGGCTGAGTCCGTAGACCCAGAACCAAGTGAAGTTCCTTCTGAAGTGGAAAGCAGGTCACTGGCTGAAGAACCTGAAGAAGAAAAGGAAGAAGTAGAAGAAGAGAAGCAAGAAGTGGAAGAAGAAGAAGAAGAAGAAGTGGAAGAAAAGGAAGAAGTGGAGGAAAAAGAAGAAGTGGAAGAAATGGAAGTGGAACAAGCGGTAGACGAAGACAAAGAAGTAGAAGATAAAGAAGTAGAAGCAGACAAACAAGAAGCACAAGACAAAGAAAATACAGAAGAACTGGTTGAAGAACCGGATGAACTGGAAGAAGACAAAGAAAAAACAGAAGAACCCGTTGAACCAGAGTTGCCAGCAGAGACTACGTCCATAAGTGAAGATATCAAACAAGAGAAACTGGTTGAAGACACTTCACCGGGTCTGGACTCTGAAGAAGAAGACGGATCTTCAGCAATTGCATCTCGGAAACGGTCTCGTTCTCCAGCAGCCGGATCCCAGTACAAAAGATTCCAGAATATCGGAGTCAACCTTATCAATAGTATCCAGGCCCATCGTTACTCGTCTCCATTCCTACAGGCAGTTAGTAAAAAGGATGCTGTCGATTACTATGACATCATTTACGAGCCTAAGGATCTTAAGAGTATACTTAAAGGTGTGAAGCTGAAGAATGATCCTCCTCCATACACACTGATCAAGCATTTAGAACGGGACATTATGCTCATGTTTGCTAACTGTGTGATGTATAACAAATCGGATGAAGACTTAGTTGGATTGACCATCAGCATGAAAAACGACGTCAAGAATATCTTCAAGATGTTTGAAGATGCCGAGCTGGATATCAAGTGAGGAGGGAATTATCTCAAGAGGGACAGCACCATGGTTGCGTCTTTTCCTTCTGAAACAGGACTCTTTTCATGATATTTTGTCTCACAAACGGATACATCATGTAACTCTATGTAATGAATAGCACATACTACAACTCCACTCATGATGGCAGTCGCTAGCATGGCCCAGCATCCCTTGCTGAACTTGGGAACTTCGGTAGCAGCATAAAAGAGTAACGACCACCATGCATTGACAGCGTTGCTGAACATGTTCATCGATGCAAGTACCACGGCACGTTCTTGTAAGTCGTTTTTGCAAATCACATTGGCCCATGCAAAGAAAATGGTCTGGCCAGCGTACGCTACTCCACTGAGATAGTGAGCAGCAAAGACATAGGCTGGTTTCAAGGGATTTGAAACCAATAATATCGTTGATATAACCATACAACATGCAACAATAACGCCTGCTCGCCAGTGGTGCTTGCCTCCGCTGATATTGATGTAGATTGCCAGCAGTAACGTTGCAAGTATTCCAACGCCATAAATACCCATTGGCAAATGATTTCTATCATCAACAGAGTACTTGAAGTGTGTAAGCCAAAGAGCCAACAACGAGTTGGTAGAAAACGATTCATTCTCTCCTCCTAGTATCCAAAGAAATGAAAAGATGTACCAGTGCCAGCGCCCAAGAATACGCTTGAAAACAGACCAGTTGAATGCATTCTGGTGTGGTTTGTGTGATTTCTTGATGGCAAAATCCTGTTCCTCGTTTGTCATCCAGAAAGGCTTGCTTACTTGTGGCATATCAGGGAAACAAAGGAAGCCATAAATGACAACCGGAACCGTGATAAGAAAGTCAATGATAAATAACCATCTCCAGCCTCGAATTCCATTGTATCCGTCCATGTTTTTATAGATAGCAGCTTGTAAAGTAGACGAAACGATCGAGCCTACCAACCCGGAACTGGTAAATATGGCAGTTCGAAACGGAAGGAGTTCCTCATCATAGAAGCTTCCCAATATCAAATGAGTTCCACTGAATGTAACAGCCTCAAAGGCAGCCACGAAAAACCTGATGACACATAGTTGTTTATACGACGACACTTTATACATGGAAAGAGTCAAGATTCCCCATGATAGTGAACAGAAGGTTATCCAGTATCTGGGACGGACCTTCAAGAGAATCAAATTATGTGGAATCAATGCAACAATGTATCCAATATTGAAGCAAGTATTGATAAGATTAAAGTCGTCTCCTTTCATCCCAATATCATCCTTCATTCCAGAAACATATGCGTTACTAAGATTGGTTCTATCCATATAATTGATCCAGTAAATCAAGCAAGAATACGATAAGATAAACCAATCAAGCTTGATTAAAAGCCTTGATTCCATCCGACTTACAGGCTTCTTGCCCCATATAACCGTTCTGAGCTTAGTAAACATGACAATATATTGACCAAATCGTTGAAAATCGCATCCCTTAACTATGATTTTGTGTATTAAAGCTAACCTCCAAGGAATAGTTACTTCTTCTAGAAAAATTGCTACTAAAACGGAATTGGGGACCTTCTTATAAAATAGTCCTATCTTTTCCTTCTGTCTTGTTAGGGTTAATATTCGATCTTGTTTATTTGCCAAAATTTGTCACTAATCTCGTATTAAGTAAAAATACGGTGGACTCAGCTGTTTCTTAGTTGCTAATTCAAAATCGGATAATAGTATGCTTTGGTAATTACCCTTCCTTACACGTTACTGGTAATATATTAATACTTTTTGCTAATGAATAAAAGATTTAATCATTTATTGTGGATTGTTACGGCTGCAAATATTTTTAAAAAAAAGTATATATTCAAATAACTTCCTCTTTTTTTCGATTTATTGAGCTTGACTCAAGTTACAATCCGTCCTCAGTCTTCTTGATCAAATCATAATAATTCTGGTAGTCTGATTTCCAAACATCGTCAGTAATGGCATAATTCAACGGCTTTCTACCGACAACAGACTTTCCAAAACCAAGGTTATCACGGATCGCTCTTTTGATACTTAAGAGACCGCCCTTTGCTGCCAATTCTTCTGCCTCCGTGGCAATGAACTGTAATTCTCTTGCTCTTTCTTGGTCTCCTGATTCCAATGCGTTGAACAATGCAACAAATGTCTTGGGAAAGGCTCCAGAAAGTGCATCTATAACTCCTCTACCATTCACCGAGTGTAATGGGAGTAAAAGTTGACCGAATCCCGAGAATAACGAAAAGTTATTACTTGCAACCTCTTTATCAAGGCCAATTCTGGCATATTGTTGTACTTCGCCGTGAGTGGATTTGCACCCAATAATATTTGGATGAGATGAAAGTTTTCTGACTGTTTCAGGAAGAACAAAAAGACCGTTGCATACTCCTGGGAAGATATAGATCAAAATAGGTAACACTGACTTATCGGCAACTTCTTTGAGCCAGTCATAGATTCCTTGTTGCGAGATCGAGGTTCCGTAGTAACTTGATGGAAGCACCATTGCAGATGTTGCACCGGCTTCTTTATATGTAGCTATATCATCAAGCGTATCGAGAAGATTATGCTGGGCTACACCAGCAATAATTGGAAAATCAGGAATTTCACGGTGGAGAGTGGAAATAATATCGACTCTTTCCTTTCTGGAAAGTAAGGAGTTTTCTCCCGTGCTTCCCAATGCTACCAAACCAACAATTCCATTACTTTGCAAATATTTGGCATGTGCTACTTGTGTTTCCAAATCGAGCGTATAACCGTCATCTTTGTAAAATGTGACGATTGGCGTGTAAATACCTGGAGCAACGGGCTTGGGTTGCATGTTTCTATATCAATGGCTATAACAAAAAAAACCCAAAAACATGTGGCCGTAGTGCCCTCTTTTATGCTAAGTAAAATGGATGGTGGGGTGTGTCCCTCCACCGCGGTCCCTCCACCAAAAGGTGGGTGGAGGTAACTATTTCTACAATAAAAGTGGGGTTGTGCAGCTGTCAAAATGGAGTTATGGCTCAATTTTCAGCATAATCGTTACGTCTTTCAAATTTGTAGACGATAGTTGCGGTTGGAAAACTTTATTTATGCTTATCAATGTTTCTACCTTATTGGTGATGTCTGCGACACCTCGAGATTTTTCAAGTGCAGTGTAAAAAAGTCAAGTTTTTGTCAGAGTTCATTTCCCATCGACAAGGCAGAAAAACCCAAAGTATTCACTTTAGAATAAAGGGATCCAGGTTGGAAACTCTTTGAAATTAGACTCATTTTTAGTTTTGCTCAATCAGCGAAGAGGATGGTGACCCATTTCGTCAAGCAAGCGTCGTTTAACGTCGACTATGCACCATCGCATATCACCAAATGGAGATCCTCTAGAACAGGCTTGCAACTCACGTACATTAACCAACCATCTCCTATTGTGAATGGCTACTTTGCTGTTGCCACTGAAATACAAAACGATTCAGGTTGTCCCCATACCTTGGAACACTTGGTGTTTATGGGATCTAAAAAGTACCCGTTCAAAGGCTTGTTAGACAACTTAGGCAATCGTCTTTATTCCTCAACAAATGCCTGGACCTCGGTTGATCAGACTGTTTACACTTTAACTACTGCTGGATGGGACGGCTTCAAAACCCTTCTTCCAATATATTTGGATCATCTTTTCCATCCAACACTTACAGACGAGGCTTGCTTAACTGAAGTCTACCATATAGATGGGAAGGGTAAGGAAAAAGGAGTGGTCTTTAGTGAAATGCAAGGAATTGAATCTCAGTCGTGGTTTATTTCGTTCTTGAACATGCAAAGAACTTTATATTCAGAGACTTCGGGTTATTCATCGGAAACTGGAGGACTCATGTCAGAATTACGCAACTTGACCAATGAGGATATTAAGCGGTTCCATGCTTCCATGTACAGACCTGATAATTTGTGTGTTATTTTGACTGGTTCGGTGGACGAAACAGAGTTAATCGATATCATGACCAAATTTGATGACGAATTGCCTCCTTTACCATCTAAACCTCTCCCAAGACCATTTGTCGATTCTAAAAAGGATGCAACTTTGTCGGAAATCATTGTGAAAGAAATTGAATTCCCTGATAACGATGAATCGATGGGTGAGTTGTTGATCTCTTGGATTGGCCCTGAGTCCGACAAAATATTGGAAAACGTTGCGTTAGATATATTGGGAGCATACTTTACAGACAGTCCAATCTCTATCTTTAACAAACACTTGATTGAAATTGACAATCCATTTGCAACTGATATTGACTATACTACAGATGACTATTACAGAACCACCATCAATTTCAATGCAAATGGTGTACCAACAGAAAGATTATATGAGTTGGATGTAAAGTTTAAAGGGTTGATCTTGGAGCAAAGTAATCCAGAGAAGTTGGACTTGACATACTTGAGAGAAGTCATTAACCAACAAAGATTAAAGTTCATTTCAAGCACTGAAAAATCTGCTTCGTACTTCTCGAATATTGCCATTTCTGAGTTCATATACGGTAACCCCGATGGGTCTGATCTTATGAAATGGAGCAAAGATCTTAAAGAATACGATATTCTTTTGACTTGGACTGCTCAACAATGGTGTGACTTGATCAAGGAACAGTTTATTGAGAATAAATCTGCTACTATTCTAGGCAAACCTTCTGCTAAGTTAAATGAGCTTCAAAAGAAGAGAAACAAAGAACTTGCTAAAGAAATCAAACAAAAATACAACAAGGATGGTTTGAAAGAATTACAGGACAAATTGGATGCAGCTCAAGAAAAGAATGACACGCCTATTCCGGACGAGTTGTTAACACAGTTTGATAGACCTGATCCATCCAATATTGCTTTTATTGATACAAAGTCGTATAAAGCTGGATTTACAGAGGGTATTATTGATTTGAATAGAACCAATTATGAAGATGATGATGAACTCAGCAAGAAAATTGCAGCTGATTCCATTAAAGATTTACCCTTATTCTTGCACTTTGAAGAATTTGAGTCTCAATTTACAACCATCAGCTTGGTAATGAATTCAACTAGAATTGATCCAGAATTATTAAGTTACATGTCAATTGTTGAAGAATTGTTTGCTTTGTCTATCCAAATTCCAAATGAGAAGTATATTCCCTATGACGAAGTGATTACACAAGTTAACAATGACTTGATTGAATTTCACTTAGATAATGGATATGAAAGCCAATTTTTGGAATTGATCAATATCAAAGTGAAATTTGAAACCAGAAAATACTCGAATGCAATCAATTGGTTGTTAAGAGTCATGAAATACTCCATTTTTGAAGAGTCTAGAGTTAAGATTATTATTGAGAAGATAATCAACTCGTTGCCAGACAAGAAACGTAATAACGAATTGATGATGTACTCTTCTCAATACCGTAACTTGTTCGAAGCCACATCTTTGAGAAAGGCACAAGATGCTGTACAAACTGAAACATTTTACAAGAACTTGTTAGAACAGATTAATGAAGGAGGATTTCAAAAGATACAACAGGACTTGGAGAGATTGAAGCTTCAGTTATTTAAATTGGACAATTTGAAGGTTTTTGTTTTGGGTAACGTTCAAAATCTTAAAGACCCTGTCTCTTCATGGAAAGCATTTACTGACAAATGTGTTGAGCTGGAAAAGGAACAGTTAGGAAAGTTTGAATACATCCCTGAACCATTCTCAAAAATGCCTCGTTCTTACCAATTTAAATCTGAAGTTGGTAGAAGATGTTCTAAGGATGCCTTCTTTGTTGTTAGCCCTGCTGCTGAATCAACTCATTTGGTAGTCTCGACTCCGATTCCAACTGATTACTTGGAGCAAGATATCTTTAAGATTGCTCTTGCATCTGAATTTTTAACAGCAGTTGAAGGTCCATTTTGGAGAGGCATTAGGGGAACTGGCTTGGCTTACGGTACTAGTATCAGACGTAACATTGAAACAGGCTATTTATCATATACTATTTATCGTGGTGCTGATCCAAAGCAAGCCTGGATAGTTGCTAAATCGATTGTTGATGACTATGCCAATGGTACTTTAAAGATTGACGTTATCAGCATTCAAAACTCTATTGCTGCAATTGTGAATGAATTGGCTAATAGCGAGGACAACAACTATGATGCTGCAAACGGTAAAATCAGTGATAACATTTTCAAGAAGAGAGGACCAAAGTATACCGCATTCTTTTTGCAACAATTAAATGAATTGTCCGAACAGGATATAATTTATGCATTGAAAACATACTTCCAGCCAATCTTTGATTCTGGGAAGTCGGTTATATTTACCAGTTTACCTCCAGATAGTACTGATGATTTGAGTGAGTTTTTTAAAGATCAGGGCTACAACATTCATATTGAAGAAATTGCTGCTGAAATCGATGGTGAAGAAGAAGAAAGCTCTGATGAGGGCACTGCAGAGGGATCTGACACCAGCAGTGGCAGTGATGAAGAATCCGAGACGGATAGTGGGGAGGAGACTGCTTCTAGTGATGATGAAGCTTGATTTATTGATGTATTGTATTTTAAATCATTTTAAATCTAATTCAAGTACTGTAGTTCCTCAGCAAAACGATCCGTTGTGTCTTGCTTCAAGAATTCGACATATTCTGTAACTTTTCTACAGACTTGATCCTGATCAGCTTTGGCGATTGTTCTCCAAAAATGTTCACTTGTTATACCTTTGCAAGCTATCCACTTGGATATTGAGTGTATTTTCAACTCCCAATCGACCTTACCGAGTTCTGGGTATGTTCCTGGCAATCCTAGATTTCGCCTACTGTAGATTCCATATATCCCATCCTTTGAATTTTCGATAGGATCAACTTTTGGATGATGCATGTGTAAAAAGAATACGTCAGGCATGGGATACTTTTCCACTATATCTATCTCATTTACATCTCCAGAATCCTTGATAATTGTTTCCTTGTGAACTGATTTGCAGTGGTCTCTTTTAAATTCATCTAAGAGATCTTGAGTAAAATTATCTGCTTGGAATGGCCATAAACGTTTATCCAAGTTTTTGGTTTCCTGCAACCATGTTCTCCAATCTTCAAAGAATCTAACATTCTGTGTGGGATCATATTGAACTATCGTAGTTTCTTCGAAATCTTTGTTGATACCATAAATATAACCAGCCAACCTTGCTTCATGATTCACAAGATGGTATGATTCATTAAAAATCTCCAAGGCAGGAACAAATGTTTCGCGGTCACCATCGCCAGGTACTCCTTGATAGAGTAACCAATAGTAGAATTTTGGTCCATTAATATTGTAATATAAGGCCAATAAGAAGCTTTTAAAATGAGTGCTTTTGGAAAACACCATTTGACCCGATTCCACTGATATTGAGGGTGGAATACCTTCACGATCATGTAATGCAACTGAATCATTGTAATTCATGTTTGTATACTCCATCCAATCATCATCATTTGCAATACCGTCACGACGGATAGGTTCACCAGCTTTGAATCTTGCCAAGTCATAATAGGTAGGTGATACACCTTTATGCCAAATATCGGGCCACAAGATAAATTTTGTAGACAAATATGGTTCAGCGATAAGTAAGTCATCGACATTCTTAATGGGCTTATTATCAGCATCAAGGGAAATGATGTTATCAAACGACGAAACTAATAACCCAAAAACCTTTAACTGGAACTTGGATAAGTTTAACTTTTTCAACATTTCCGTTCCAATTTCTCTTTCGATGATAACGCATCTTGCATTAAATTGTTCAGGTAGTAACTGTTCACAAATCTGTGGGTCTGATTCTTCTTCAGTGTTGATAATTAATTCAATTGGTAATTTGGAACCAGTTTCTCGCAAATGAGCAATGGTAACAAGGGCGCTACCAAAAAGGTTCCCTCCTCCTCCTATAACAATCCCGTTGCCATTTGAATATTCACAGGGGGGTGCATGAAATTGTTTAAGCACATTTATCAACTTGTCATGTTTTGACTGCAACTCATTGAATTTATTCTTGGATAATTTTGTGTGATCCACTTCAAGAAAACTCCGTGAAATCGGCGGTCTCTGGACGTTTCTATATGGTACTCCCAGAATATGTCTACCTTTTTCTTTTCTCGTTATCTTGTCAGTTGAAGGGGTGTGTTCAAGAAGAATATTGCATATCACGTTGAGCCAATTTTCTTTATTGTATTTATTCTTGATATATTTATCCACTTTTAAATGAAAATCCTCAGAGAGATTTAAATCTGGATATTCTAAGTCCTTTAGTACTTGAAATATCGCAGAAGTTCTGATTCTATCAATGTCTTCAGTCAAATAAGTTGATTTCATCTTGCTGTAAAGCTTATATGATAATTTATGTTCGTTAAATAATCTTTCAATTAATTGATAGTTTATCGTCCCCTTTAGAGCCTGCTCAAAGTGATGTATGAAATTGTCCTTTATCTCGATTTCAAGTTTCTTCATAAATTGACTTAGACTGTTTAATTCTATGGTCGTAAGAGGTTTCTTTTGCTTATTCAATTCTTCTAAAGAAATGTCATTCAACTGTATCTTTGTAGACTCGGACACATCTTGTGTTTCTTGTTGGTAGTCTACTTGAAATTTGGAACTAGGTATTGCTGTATGTTTAAGCCGACTGTCAGTAGACTTGCTTCTAGTCCCCTCAAGGACAATAACCATCACAATGGCAACTGCGACCAAGATTCTTGATAAATTGACTCTTCTCTTTGATAGCATAAATGTTATCTTATCGATTTTCAGGCAGGTTGCAATCAACTTGAATTAAATAGTTTTAACCGAACTAACTGCTGGCTTTAAACTTCTTAGAATCAATAGTGCTCGTGAAATGAGGGCCAAAGTTTAATGGGGTTTTTTGTGGCTCTAATAAACTTTATGCAATGCCTAGCTATTTGGTAAGAGACGTCGTTCCAGGACTACAAAGAATATTCCTATTATCCCTTTATTTTTGAAGTACTTGCAGTTCTGTGAAATGCTGGTAGTCAACAAAGAATTAGCTATCTACTGATGAACTTTCCTAAGACATAATAGGAAGTATCTCCGAATTCGGATATAGGGTTCAAATTCCAAATTAGGTAAACTAAATAATTTTATAATTCAAGGTGAGCTTGAAACAGAACAATAGAATAATGAAATTCCTTGCTACGGATGAAGGACAAAATGAGATTGCCTTACTATTGGAAAGGTTTGTGATGGGTAAAATTTTGTACCGAATGAAACAGCAGATCCAAAGCCTTTCAATACGTCATAAGAGAATAAGTCTACAAGAACCAAATCAAATATAAGAGACGAGCTCCCTAATATTGTCTTAATATATTTTGTGATAATTTCAACCATTTTTATTACATCATTGGGCGTGTGGTCTAGTGGTATGATTCTCGCTTTGGGAAATAGTTTTGAAAAAAGCTTATTACTTTAAATATGCGAGAGGCCCTGGGTTCAATTCCCAGCTCGCCCCTTTCTTTTTGATATTTCTTTTTACATAATATAATGAATGTTAATTATTAGGATAGTGTGTTGTGGTTAATGACTAAATACATTATTGCACTTGGTTGTATTACAATCTCTAATCTACCCAATGCTACTTCTTCTTCCCACCCTTCTTTTTCTTGTTACTCTTCTTCTTTTTCTTCTTGTGTTTGTTGCCAGGACTATGCGGTTTCCCTTCAGGATCTGGTGAGTTTGTCTTTGAGTCGGTCTCTTCATCGTCATGGCCTTCGTTGTCTTCAACTTCGTGGTTTGCTTCAGGTTCCTGGGGTTCTGCACCGTTTTTGGCATTCTCAGTAACTTGCAGCTCGACTTCGGGAGTCTGGATATCTTCCGTTACATCGTTTAATAACAGAGTTGTTGCTGTATCCAGAACCTTTTGTTCGTAGATCCTTTCCCTCAAATTAATTATTTCGTCTGATTCATCGGTGATTCCGCTAGAACTCTGAGAAGGTTGCTTGGGTTCCTTTTCGATCTTTTCTTCTTCGTCTTCAGCCTGTTCCTGCTTCTCTTCCCTCTTTTGCCTCGAAGAAGAACCAACATGAACCAAATCGTTATTGGCTCTCCCAAAGAAATCAAGTTCTTCTTCTGGGTATCGAGGTGGTAATTCTTCACCCTTGTCTAAGAGTTGATCACCAACCTTACTATCCAATACTTGGTCATATTTCGGCAAAGCAGCCAAGCCACGATCACCTTTAATTTTCTTGTAGTCACTGGTTGAGACAAAGCCGTGTTTACGGACGTTTGCTTCGATCCATACAAAGCCCAGCTGTCCTAAATTGACTTGAAACTTGGCATTGGTCAGGAAACATCCAACAGCCGGATACAAGTCAACGAAACATCCCTTCAACACATCCAAACATTTCTTTCCGTTTCTCGTAATAAAAATCGTCCCTGTAGTTAAGACGTACCCGAACCCAACAACATCGGATTGTTGTAATGGAGGTAAAACCAAGGCATTATATTCGCTGTGTTCACCTTTGTGTTGCTGCAAAGGTGTGGGAAATGGTTTATTGATCTTCAAGTTCCCTGTTGATTCGTAACCAATAGAGAAGCTGTTATATCCTGGCAATCTGAAGGTACTAGGATAAGGTTTGGTCACCAAACCTATAGAAAAGTGGCCATTATGGTTGTTGGTGTTGGAGAATTCAAAGACCTTGGTTTCAAAGTAAATGGTATCGGAGTAGAGTCTGCTCTTGACGGGTAATGCATAGTTCAACACGGCCGTAGCTGTCGAGTATGGAGTGTCGTTATTATGGAAGTTCAACTCTGTCTTGTCAGCCACAATAAATCGAGCATCCAAGATATCTCTCTCTTGCTCAAACTGGAATGCTGTGACACCTAAATCCTTGATGAGCTTCGTATCTTCGGTGGTATATGATTTACCTCTTGTGTTATGAAAATTAGGGGGATTGTTCTTGGTAAATTCTTGTCCCCTTAAGTATGCCTCCTGTTCCTCGGGAGATAAGCCAGTAAAGTCATATGTTTCGGCTAAGTGGAGCAACGATTCTTCATCGTTCAAAAATTCATGTGGTACTTCGTGATCATTGTCATCATCTGTCAACAAGGTATAGTCGTCTCTCGACAGGATAAAACACTGTAATAACGATACAAAGAGTACTGCAATGGCTACAATACCAGCTACCATTAACACTACAGCTGCTAACAGTGCCATGGTATCGTTGATTAATTCCTTTTCTTCTGCGGTTTTCTACTTCCCACTTTTTCGCAGATCAGGGGATATCGTCAGATTAGAAAATTTTGACGAGTCTTGGCTCATTTACATCGGACCAAGACGCTGACCAATAAGATATCTAATACACAGATATTTTTATGTTATCTTATATATAAAGGTAAATTTATCAAGTAACTGATAATAGTATAATCATGCTATGGTTTATCAAATAATTTATACAGTTGCAAAACTTGTTCACAACTTAATCAATATATCAATAAAAATACAAAATTATGAAATTAAATACTTGAAGAAAAAGCTAAGTCTACTATTATATTAGATAGCTCTGTATCAGTATCACACATCTACTACCACTTTTAACAGTAAAACATATGTATTAAAGGTAGTAAGAAAAAGAATCCTTACCGCAAAAATGATAAATACGTCAAGAAAAAAATAACTAGCGCCGCCCGGTTTCGATCCGGGGACATCAGGGTTATGAGCCCTGCGCGCTTCCACTGCGCCACGGCGCTTACTAGTGGTGATTTTAATGAATGTGATAAATATATAGTCATATACTGAATTTTTTAAGGCGTTCTTTTAGAAGGTTGCATTTGTTTCAGACAAAAAATAGGCTAGCTCGGAAAACAGATTCCTGAAGCGGTATAGTAGTAATGATTTTCGGTTTTGTTCCGGATATAGCTGAAACTCAAACGGACTTGTAAAGTTAAAGGGAGCAGGATACAATTCTGGACAATAAATCGAGACGTGTGAATATAACGTATACTGCTTTTTGTAGAACGAAGTACTCGAGTTTGAAAATTTCATCAAAGGTAGGATCATCGAGGTCTTTTAGTTGCGGTAGAAATGGTGAACGTGCCCATATCCGGCCGATATATACTAACAAATGCAACGTTTAGATTAGAGAGGTGCCTCTCCGACGGTCGGGATTTACATTTTCACTTCATACAGAATACATGATGCGCCCCCATTCATCCACAATGGTTGCAACCTGAGTCCAGTTGGCCGAGATTGAGGACAGTATACATGAGCCAGGCGAGTTTCAACGTTCAGGGTATTGTTTCCTCAAGAACTGGTACAGGAAATTGATGGTGATGCTTTGGAGCTGTCATGTTGCATAAAATCTACCTCTCATAAAAAATATTCTAAACATAAGAATATTTTCCCATATTGAATACTACCCCTAGAGAATAGAGTTAAGTTTGGAAAGAACGTTTGCTAATTTGGTTTGGATTACAAATCAAATCATTCTCCTCGAGCCACTGAAGCATACGATCATTTTGCCGAAAAAACTACTAATAATCGAAAACGATCGACTAAAACTATGCTTTTTTAAAACTCCCACCTACGAGGATTAACCACTCTTGGAAAAAATACTTGAAATTATGCAACATTATTTTTTGCAATAAAATATGTAAGAAAAATAACAGAATGTTTATGCCTAGGGCCTACCAATAATACCATTAATTCTCTCTTTATATGGTTTTATTAACTGTAAAATAAAGAAAAAGAAGATCCCATTATGAGCAAAAGCCTTTATGCAACTTGATTACAAAATTGTTGGACAAGGTTTAAGAATGTCATACAACATTAACCCTTACTCATGTTGCACTGCTACAGCATGCATTATTGAATTTATATCCTAGATACAAACTCAATCATTTATATGTGAAACACTCAACTGACAACTCAAACGGGTTAAGACGAATCTGTCAATTAAAGAAATGATTTTTCTAATAAAAAATAACCAAAAAATTATATTGATCTTCAAATACAAACAGGATGGTGGTCGATTCTCAGATATCAAAACGTAGTTGGTATTAGAACGTTGTAGTAACTTCTCATATTATGACAAAAATAAGGTTATTTACAACTAAGCTAACGGAATTAATAAAATTCAACCTTAAATTGCAACCATCAATCGCTCCATGCATCTTCGTTTTTTCCCGAACATGTAGGCGGGGAGGGAACCAACAACCGCTCTAAAATAATCTTCATCACATAAACGTGTATAAAAAGCCCACGAAATTCCCAACCTCTTTCAACTTCTACACCGACAGATTATAACTTGCAATGTTGTATTCTATTAAACTTCTTTGGTTAGCATTATTTGCTACACAAGCTCTCGCCTTCGATTGGATTGGATATACTCCAAAAAACACCGAGTTCACTAAAATGACTACTAAGTACAATATTATGAGTGGAGCTGTGGCTGGATATTACTACGCCACTCAAATCTGGTTTGTGGAATCATCCGTTGCTTACATTGGCTTCCAACCAAGAGACACAGCTCACACCAACCACTTGGTCTTCAGTTACTTTGGTAAAAATGGTACCATTGCTTCTCCAAACTGTAAGAATGGAGCTGACTACACGTCTGGAATTTCATGTGGAATCGACTGGCCATGGAAATTTAACCAAAACTACACTGCTGCAATCGAACTTTATTCTACTAACGCTAATGGTACTAACACTTGGGTTGGAACTGTTACCGATGATGTCACTGGAGAAAAGGTTGAAATTGGAAGATTTGCTATTCCTCAAGCCAATGGATTAATTGACAGAATGATTGGTAATTTTGATGAATTTTACAAATCTAGCGTCCTGAAACCATGTCTCCACAGATCAGAATATATTCAGTACTGGCCAGTTGGTACCACCAAAGAGGGCAAAGAATACACTGCAAAATATTCGTGGACTGTACATAGCGATCCAAACTTGGGTAGACAAGATGCTTGTGCTAAGTACTGGAACAAATCCAATGTTAATTTTGAAATTGACAAGGAAAATAAATTGTATCACATCAATGTTGGTTACTTACCTATGGTTCCTTCAGGTTCTACAAGTCCTGCCCCAGCTGCTACCAAGGCTGCTTAGGGCAATATCAAGAACTTCAATTCTTGTTTTTTTTTTTTTTTTTTTAAAGAACTATCAAATGAAAACCTCACTTGACAAAAAGGAGATAAAATGACTAAATAGTAACTGTGTTGAAAATGTATTTAAGCAGAGCTTATTTTTACTAACTATTATTACCTTTGTAGGCAATTAAAATAATATAGACGCGTACAACAAGATTGACGCGCCAAAAAATAAGATGGTATCTCAAGAATTAAAAAAAAAGTATTAAACCCGAGGCAGGTATTTTGAAGAAGATCTAAATAATATTGGTGGATATTTTCGGCATTATCGGTCTTTTCCGAAAGAATGTCAAATATTTGTACATGATACGAGGACCCCGTGAAGTCACATTCTTACCAATAGACTAGCGAGATTTTATGGAAAAACCATAAAAAGAAAACAACGACATTTTCCACCATAAATTCTGAATTCATTCAAGCCAATTATTTTGCAATGACGTGTGAATCTAAAATCATTGATTTATGTGAGAACGAAGACCGTTAATACACTATTCATGACGGGCCATATTTTTTAAAGTATAAGGCATAATAGCCGATGTACAGATGAAATTGAAAACACTTTAAACAAGATTTACACGTTTGGGACGTTGGTCAATGATAGTGAAGTTGTAATGGAGTAGAAATGTGTCTTTCTTAAGGCATCGAGTTATACGAGTAAACAAAAGTCTATTATAATTTAAAAGTATTTAAGCTAGCTGATGATGATTGGATTACAAATTAAGCTTTTTTCTAATTTCTTTAATATTTTCAGCAACTTGAAACATCCAAACTCTTGTAATTCAGATTTCAGATGGATATAATGGACAGTCTACAGTATATGTACATCAGACGTAGTAGTTGAAAACTAAGCTAGATAGGTGTATTTTCTGGATTTAGTCATTAGCAAGATTAGTGAGTTCACGGTGAAATTTTTATATTCACATGATAATCAATGTGTTTACAAAAAAAAAAGCAAATGGGTTTTAGTCTAGTGATTTAGTTGAGTCGTTTAATCTTGGTGTTTTTAGTCTTTGATCTTGGTGTTTTTTTTTGGTATTTATCCCAGAAATCCAAGTACGACTTTAACTAAGTGATATCCGAGCAACTGTCAAAAATACACTGGTATTGATCTACTTTATTATTCTACAATATTACCACTGAATTACAGGCAAACGGAAAATAATATGGAGACAAAGCAAGATTTGGTTTTCTGGAAGAGCTAGTTGTTATTGTCCAGGACCTGAGAAGCATTGTTTGACAGGAAGAAAGAGGGGCCCGGCCCCGCCTCCAGGGGCGCCGACACGCGTTGATTATATAATGGTGTATTCATAAACACAATCACATTCACTCAAGTATGGGGAGACGATCCGTGTAGAGTGGAGAGAGCGTGGAGCTGCAGGATCCTCGGATGTATAGGAAAATGTATATAAGAAACCCAAGAACAGCACGTTTATAGAGCCAGGCACCAGGGCCGAAAATATGAACCTTTTACGTAAGCGAATGTTGAGCAGCAACTCTAGGAGGGGCGACAAACTTACCAATGATACGAGAAAAAAAAGGTGAGGCGGCGTCGAAGAAAGAAGTCAATGACAGCAACCTAGAAATAGAAATAGAAATAGAAACTGATCCGAGTCCGAGAAAAACTCCGAGAAAGATACCGAGTCTCTTTCTTAACAAATATCAACTATAACAAGCATGAAAGAACAGGTTTTTCTTCTATTAGTAAAATAAACCCGCTTCTCCATCCCCCATACTATGAAGGAAAGATAAAATTTTTTTTTGCGTGCTCCACACGGAAACCAACCTTCTGGGGAACTCCGAGTGGTTCGTATTGGAAGAGACGGTCTCCATGCAGGAAAGTGAAAAAATAATAATCAGCCCAAAACTTTTGTGTCCCCCATAGTTTCGGAAAAAGCACGGAACCAAAAAGGATTGTGCACACACACAACACACATACACACACCCACACCCACACCCACACACACACACACACACAAACAGGTGTATTCTCGTTTAGAAATCTACCGAACCTTTTTCCAGGACAGTTTCCACCAATCCAGCTGTTGATAGTGTCCAAAAGATGAGCGTTTCGGATAAGTCGCCGGTCTCGAATGCCCTGACGCCCACCAAATTTGGCTTGACTGATACTGGCACACCCAGCAGCATCACCGGGACCCAGCCTATTCCCAGAAAGTCGCAGCAGATCAAAACAGACAAACCAAGGCCTCATGTGTGCCAGGTCTGTACCCGTGCGTTTGCTCGTCTCGAACACTTGAAGCGCCACGAGCGTTCCCACACCAACGAGAAACCGTTCCAATGTGCTGCATGCGGTCGATGCTTTGCTCGTAGAGACTTGGTCTTGAGACACCAACAGAAACTCCACTCGTCCATCCACAACATGATGAGAAGAGGCTCATCCAAAGACAATGACAACAACGAATTCATCATCGTCCTCAACAACAACACCGAAGCCTTATGCCCATTACCGCAAGGATACCCGCAGCCCATGATCAAGGAAGAAGAAAAACAACCTCCTCAACTCTACTCACCTCCAAAATCAAACGACTTCAGCAACGGACCCCAGTTCCGCACGGCTCTATTCAACTCGTCGTCGTCGAATCAAAATTCCTACACCAATAACACCAACAATACTAATGATTCTCCAAGAAACTTACAGTCTCCAGCACCATCCAACGACACCCCTTCAACTTCAAAGTTTGCCCAACAACAAAATCCTCTTGTATATCACTCTCCTGGCACCGATTCTCCACGCAAACTGGCATCGGTCTCCGTCCCCAAACATATCCCTCCTCACTTGTACGATCAAGGTGATCTCAGACCCACAACCAGCCAGAACTTCTTCAACAATGTCTTGAACCAATTCGGCCGCCATGCCTCGTTTTCCGCCACATCATCGACATCGTACACCAACTTGAAGGATGCTATGAATATCCAGCAACACAATATCAATTTTGAGTCTGGACCAACCCAAGTTGGGTTTGCTACACCACAATTAAACGCAGTAGATGATTTGACTGCCAAAAACATAACATTATCGTCGTTGGACCTCAACTCGTTGGCAATGCTTGACTGGGCTAACATGGACAACTTGGACCTCAACGACGGCAAAGAAAACGAGCTTAGTGCCAAACAAAAGTCTCTCAAGAACTTGCAACAATTCTTCTTTGACAATATGGCAAACAACAAGACAGAAGTACCGCATTCTGTGACAGCCAATCACCAGTTTCTGAACCCCAACCATCCACATCATTTCAAGGGTACAACCCCGTTAGAGTTTGGTGTTAAACCTCCCAATGACCCCAACGCAATGCAACACTTTTTCAACAAAAATGAATCGTTCAAGTTGAATTCTCAAGCAGTAGAAAGAGGCAAACAACCACCAGCTAAAAGAGCAAAATTGAATACTCACCTTGAAAACGAAGCCACTTCACTCCAGCTGTTTAGCAGTGTTAATGCCATGACGTTGAACATGACGAGTGACGACGATTGGTTGAAGGAAATCATCAGTACGCCGTATGAGACCAATTTGCCAAGTGCGTCACACCAAGTTGGATTTATTGAAACACCTTCCTTGAGAGCATCGCCCAAGTTGTCAAATGGCCAAGTTACATTACCATCATCTAAACCTGAACAATCTGATGAAATATCGTCGTTGTTCAGATCAAGACAGATCGATCTTGTCAAGCAAATGAACCAGCATTTTCATCCTACAAACAACAAGGAAGATGACTGCTTTGAGTTTGCCTTTGATAACTCAACTCTCAACGGTGGTAAATTCAATTTCATTACGGAAGAATTACGCAACAGAATCATCTTGTTGAGCAACGTGGCAGATGTCCAGTTCCCACCGATTGACGACATGAACAACTACATGAGGTTGTATGAGTTGGAGTTCAACAAGTATTTCCCATTCATCCACCTTCCTTCGTTGAAAAACCCGATGGTGGACAACTTTGAGAACATCCCGTTATTATTATCGATGGCATCGATCGGGGCTCTTTATGCGTACCATGACTCAAATACGTTGCTTCTTTTCAACTTGTCGAAATTCCATATTCAAAACTTTTTTGAAAAAGAGATTACGTTGGATAAGTTGCAGTTTAAAAAGGTGCCTCTTATGGCCCACCAGTGTTTGGTATTGCACATCTTTATCTCGATGTTTTTGAACGAACCAAACATGTTGGAAGTCACGTCAAGACAGATGAAATCAATGATTGGTTTGATTAAATCAACCAACTTCAATACACCATTGGAACAGTCTTTGGTGCCTCCCCCCAGCATTTTACAGAACTCCAAGAATCAAAAGATTGTACAAAATAACTTTGACTACTTCATTATGGCTCAGTCCCGTATCAGAACCTTACATGTGTTTTATATGTTGCAGACCTTTAGCTCTACATTGGTGGGCATACCATCATTTTTGAACTCAACTATGTTGAAGAGTGGAAATCATAGCTCACAGGAATCGTTGTGGAAATGTGGGTCTTCAACGGAATGGCTAGGAAAATTATCGTCCAATGAACCATTGACTTCATTGAGTAACGGCGAATCGATGGACCTGTTGATCAAGCAGTTGAATATGGGGTCCGATTATCGGCAGCTTTCATGGAACAACTTCCTTGCTCTTTTGATGTACCTCCATGAACAAACACAGTCTCAAGTATTGGAGATGAAGCTGTTCAACTACATGACTTGGAGACTTGAACACAAGCCACGACTCGAGAAGCTCTTACAAGGATGGGAACACAAGTTTCTTCAAGCAAGGGGAGTATTGGTTATCAACTCGAGTAACCGTCATTTGTTGAAGCTGTGCCATGAGTTTAAGTTGATATTGCCGTTATATTCGCTTCTTAAAATCAAGCTTAATATCAACTTGAATCCAATCTTTTCTGCTATGATTGCCAAGAACTGGAAGGATATGAACACAGAGTTGGACTTGTTGCGTCAACAGGAACCTAACCTCGAGAGCTGTCGCGAGAGTTTGGGTCCGTGCATCGATATCATTCAGCTCTGGGTCTCTAATATTGAGAGTATTAACTACGACGTCAAACGTACATCGTTGAGAAGTCCTGTGTTCCTTGTGCTCAGTTTGTCAGCCTCAGTACTTATTTTCTCCAACTACTTGGCCATGGTGGAAGCTCGGGCCCAGAAAGGTACCGTGGGCGATGCCGATTTGATCCAGTGGCTCCAGTGTGAAGGGGTTGTGATGCAAGTGGAAAAAGTGTTAAGTCCCGTTCTTAGGTCATCGTATACGGAGCTTTTGACCAAGCAGGCCAATGGTGCATTTAATTCTGTCAATGATGATGATAACGGAGACAAAATCCGCAAGTTGATTCATCAACGGGACGAAAAGAATGCCCACGCCCAGATCAATCAGCAGATCTATAACAATAAGCTTGCCATCAAGTCACTTTACTTGGGAATGCGGATCTTGGCCGATGCTCCTGTATGGCCGATTGCGATGGGATGTGCTGAAGCGTTGAAGCATCGTGCCACTGCTATTTCCAGTACGTGAATCAACCCACCACACCCCATTTACCAAAACAAAAAACAAAAAAAAATAGCTATTAAAAAGCATGAGAAACGTCCTACTCTTTTTTTTTATTGGCATGTTGTACGATTTATTTATTTATTTATTTAATGATCAATGGAACAAAACCCATACCGAAGCAGGATTCTCAGTAGAAGCCGTTCTCGTGCAAGTAGGCGACGATCTGGTCGATTACGGGGGCCAAGTCTTGTTGTAACACAAACTGTGTTTCTTGAGGGTCGCTCGAAACTAATAGAGCGTTGCCCTTACCAACAACACTAATGATTTCGTCAGTAATGGCTTTAGAGGTCGAGGGTACAATCACACCAGAACCAGCCTTGACCAATTCGTCAATGATAAACGAGTCCTGGTGGTTTAATTCCAACTTGGTGATACGACGTCCTCCTGCAAATTGGTTCAAGGTACTCTGCAACGCATAGGTCAAGTATTCGCCTGCTTTAGTGGTAGTATCGATGACAATGACAAATCCCTGTTTGCTTCTTGGTGGGTTACTTTCACGCAAGATCTTGACAACTTCAGGATACGAGAACCACTCAGGAATCTCTTCTCCTGTCTTTAAACGGTTCCGCAACTCAGTACCCGAAATATTGGCAGTTGTAACCGTCTTGAGGTCGATGGTATCGATTGGAGCGTATCTGTCTTCATCTGGCAAGTAAGTGACCATTCTGAAGGGCACGATTTTGATTGGCAACTCGTCCTTAACAGTTTCCAACAACTCTTGGGCGTCATATGGCCCGTAGAAATCCACACCAGCGGAGTTCTTTCCAGGACCAGCATGGTCTCTACCAACAATGAAATGATCAACCCCGTAGTTTGTTCTGATTAAGGCGTGCCACAAGGCTTCACGATCACCACCCATTCTCATGGCCAATGGCAACAACGAAAGGGTGGCCAAGCCGTCAGGGAACTTTTTCAAGATCTGTTGGTACACTTTAACCCGCGTATGGTGATCGATGTCGCCTGGTTTGGTTAAACCGACAACTGGGTGGATCAAGATATGGCCGTTTTCTCCGATATCCTTAGCAGCTCTGATGGTCAATTCACGATGGGCACGGTGCATGGGGTTTCTGGTTTGGAACGCCACGATGTTCTTGTTGGTCCACTGTAAGTTTTCAAACTCAGCTCTCAATTCCGTTGGGGACTTTCTGAATTGAGGATAGTCGTAGTGTTTAGGGTAGTTCAAACCTTGAAGAGCACCACCCACGTAGTAGTCACCGGCGGTGTCAAACAAGTACTTGACTGCAGGGTGTTCAGGGTCTCCTCTAAAGACCTTGGAGGCCTCTGTCTGTTTATTTGGCCTGTAGATGGACTCGATAGTTAAGATGGCAAGCGGGGTTTCGTCTCTCAAGTCGCGTAACACGACTCTATCGCCAACAGCCAACAGCTTGGCCTTCGCTTCATTGATATCCAAAGTGATGGGAATCGGCCATAACAAACCCTTGTCATTTGAACCCAACACCGATGTCAATCTCATATCAGAGACAACCGAATTGTAGTCATCTTCGTTCAAGAAACCGGAAAGGGGCGAGAATCCACCGTTGACAATCAACTCCAAGTCACACAACTGTCTAGGAGACAACGTGAGGGCTGGAAGAGAGGAGGATTCTTGAAGCAATTTGTCCTTGATGGCAGCGTCGCGGATAACCAAGTCGTTCAACTTGCCGCCGTGTGGTGTAGGAATAGGCATCTTAGTGAATTAATGAAAATACAATCATTGTTCTTAGGCAGCCTGTAAATGACTGCAAAATCAAACTGTATCAACTCATAGCACGTGACCTGAGCTCACTACAACCGTTTTTTTTTTTTTTCACTTCCAACTTTTGATCTCTCTTCAGTCGGTGTCGGTGTCGGTGTCATGTGATACAATTAATAAGCCCCTTGCTAATTTTTGAGCTGGGGGATCGTTTGCCATTTGTAGTGCCTGTCCCAATGCTAAAGGTTATTTCTAGGAATATTTGCACGTTTGTATTATTTTTCGTGGGGGACCACCACCGGACTTGAACATTTTTATGTCATCGACTTACTGCAATATGGAGGGAAGGTTAAAAGGTTGAAAGGAAGTGTGTGTTTCTGTAGTTGGGTTCACCAACAAGGAAAGCTTGGTCTTTTTGTATAATCTGGAATGAGACAATACCAGGCCTGTATGTAGATGGCACAGTCTCACTGGACAGTCTCGGTCTTTTGATGTGTCGGAATCTGAAAAGTCGCCAAAGTATTATTAAGCGCCTGCACACAAATAGACTGTCCGACGACGGCGCGCCCACCAGAAGCAAAGTTTACCCCCAACTTTCTTGACAGCCAGGTATATAAAACACCAATAACCCACTCAAAAATTTATACTTAAAAAATCCCGCGAGGAATCCTCATATAATTTTAGATTTTTTTGAACAATGTCTGCTCCTACGTACGTATTCCGCGATTGTCGTGTCTGCTGATGACTAACATCCGTCGTCGGCTCTCTGCTGTCCAGAACCATTTGTCTCCACAGCCTACTAACACCGCCAGTGGTGATATCGGTTTGATTGGTTTGGCTGTCATGGGCCAAAACTTGATCTTGAATGCTGCTGACCACGGCTACACCGTTGTGGCTTACAACAGAACTGTGGCCAAGGTTGACGAGTTCTTGAACAACGAAGCCAAGGGCAAGTCCATCATTGGTGCCAAGTCTATTGAGGAATTGGTGGCAAACTTGAAGAGACCAAGAAGAATCATCTTGTTGGTTAAGGCTGGTAACCCTGTTGATGCCTTTATCCAACAATTGTTGCCTCACTTGGAAAAGGGCGACATCATCATTGACGGTGGTAACTCTCACTTCCCAGACTCCAACCGTCGTTTCGAAGAATTGAAGGAACAAGGTATCTTGTTTGTCGGTTCCGGTGTTTCTGGTGGTGAAGAAGGTGCCCGTTACGGTCCTTCGTTGATGCCAGGTGGTAACAAGGAAGCTTGGCCACACATCAAGGAAATTTTCCAGGCCATCTCTGCCAAGTCCGACGGTGAACCATGTTGTGACTGGGTCGGTGATGCCGGTGCTGGTCACTACGTCAAAATGGTCCACAACGGTATCGAATACGGTGACATGCAATTGATCTGTGAAGCCTACGATCTCTTGAAGAGAGTTGGTAAGTTCACCAACAAGGAAATCGGTGACGTTTTCGCCAAGTGGAACACCGGTGTCTTGGACTCTTTCTTGATTGAAATCACCAGAGACATCTTGTACTACAACGACAAGACCGACGGTAAGCCTTTGTTGGAAAAGATTTTGGACACTGCCGGCCAAAAGGGTACCGGTAAGTGGACCGCCATCAACGCCTTGGACTTGGGTATGCCTGTCACCTTGATTGGTGAAGCCGTCTTTGCCAGATGTTTGTCTGCCTTGAAGGATGAAAGAACCAGAGCCTCCACCTTGTTGGCTGGACCTGAAGTTTCAGGTGCCTCCCCAATCACCGACAAAGCCAAGTTTGTTGATGACTTGGAACAAGCCTTGTACGCCTCCAAGATTATCTCTTATGCTCAAGGTTTTATGTTGATCAGAGAAGCTGCCAAGGAATACGGCTGGAAGCTCAACAACGCTTCTATCGCCTTGATGTGGAGAGGTGGTTGTATCATCAGATCCGTCTTCTTGGGTGAAATCACTGCTGCTTACAGAGAAAACCCAGACTTGGAAAACTTGTTGTTCCACCCATTCTTTAACAAGGCTATCACCAAGGCCCAACAAGGTTGGAGATCTACCATTGCCAAGGCTGTCGAATACGGTATCCCAGCTCCTGCTTTCACCA
This sequence comes from Teunomyces stri, assembly GCA_030563165.1. NCBI lineage: Eukaryota > Fungi > Ascomycota > Pichiomycetes > Serinales > Debaryomycetaceae > Teunomyces > Teunomyces stri. The sequence goes on from JAKUBI010000017.1 coordinate 146,042, forward strand.
CCGCCTTGTCGTTCTACGATGGTTACAGATCGGAAAAGTTGCCAGCTAACTTGTTGCAAGCCCAAAGAGATTACTTTGGTGCCCACACCTTCAAGGTCTTGCCAGGTGAAGAAAACGAATTGTTGAAGAAGGATGAATGGATCCACATCAACTGGACCGGTAAGGGTGGTAATATCTCTGCCTCAACCTACGATGCCTAAGTAACTTTCAAAAAAAAAACAAGTCCCAGAAATTAATAAACGGTATATGTATCCTTATACATAATGCAAAAATAAGAGGAGGAAAAAGTAGTTTATAGTGGAACCTCGTAGCCCAACATCATACTTATGATCAAGTAGAGATTCAACGTCGTGATGAAACCCCAAACCAACACGGCCAAAAACGTCGTGATTGGTCCATTGCTAAAGTCCTTGTATCCCTTTACACGGTACACCTCATTGACTTGTTGATGAAATGATGATTCCTGTTGTTGTAATGGTTGTAAATCTCCATCAGTTATCGTTTCGCCTGTCGGTACCAGCGGATGTTGGTTATATTCAAAGTTGTTTGTGGGCTGGCTAGGGTTGATCAAACGGTGCTGTTCCTCCTGATTATCGTCCTCTTCGTCCCATCCAGCACACGGATGCGAACTACGCAAGTCTTGTAACCTGATTGCTGGTTCTGTACTGTGGAACCGTTTGGCTCCAATGGCAGGCAGCAGACTCAGTCCCACGGCAAAGTCAATCTCATCGCCGTCACGGACAAAGATCGGTACTCTCATGATATCTTTGGAGCAAGTGAACCAAATCAAAGGAGCACTGACAAACGGCAAAAGAACCGAAAGAACAACTTGACTGGCATTCAAGATTTTGGCAAGTCCTTCACGTCCGGCAAACGATACCACAAGGAGACAAGGTGCAATGGCAAGTCCTCGTGTTACCAACCGTCTAACCACTGGCGAGAAACTCCACGATAAAAAGCCTTCCGAGACCATTTGCCCTGCCAAAGTACACACAACACCCGCACTCTGGCCCGAACACAAGAGGGCCAAGGCAAATACAAACCCAGCCGTGGGTGACAAGTGTTTCGAGAGCAAATGGTAGATGGTAAACAAATCAGCGTTCTCGAAATCTTCGTCGTCTGAATCTGAATCGGAAGCCGAAGCTGAGCCAGAGTCTGAGTCATGGTGCGGCCTGTCTCTTGTCTTGTTACCTGTATTGAGCGTGGCTCCTGCAACAATCAATATAGCCAGATTGACAAACAATGCTACTGTAAAAAGAGAAATGACGAGTTCCAGGATTGTGTATGACATGGTGTTGTTGATGGCATGGACCGAGGGACGGTAGTCGTCGTCCTCATCTTCATCTGACGGCAGTTTTTCAATGCCGTGAATCGGTTGTTGTTCGGTGCTGGAGGATTCAGCAATGGGAGATTTTTGTGGAGTATAGTAACCGTTTCTGAGGTCAAAGTCCTTGAGACGGGACTGTACCAAACCCAGACCAAGGTATAGTGAGTGGGGCATGACAGTGGCGCCCAAAATAGCCAAACTGAGAAAGAGACCGTTTCCGCCCTTTCTTTCAGACATATCGACGACTTTTTCGTTGGGTAAGAAGCCACGCAACACTTCCCAGGTGGAAAATTTGATGGAGGAGTCGTGGCTGACCTGGTACAATTCGATGGCAAAGCAGATCACGGTAGCTACCACCAAGAGAGATACAAACAGTTCAAAGATGCGGACAAAAAGAAGGGGACCTTTGGGGCGGTATGCCATCAAGACAATAAGGACATCAACAACCGTGAGCACGACGCCTGCAAGCAAGGGTAATTTGAACAAGATGTTGAGGGCAATGGCTGTTCCAACCACCTCAGCCAAGTCTGTTGCTATGATTGCTATTTCGGTGAGAATGTAGATGACAAGGTTTGTTCTTGGGGATAAGTGGGCTCTGCAGTTAGTAGCCAAGTCCAAGCCTGTCACGGCGCCCAACTTGGCGGCCAAGATCTGGAGAAAAATGGCAAGACAGTTGGAAAGCAAGATCAGGAAAAGTAAGTGATATTTATAGGCCAGACCGGCGGCTACTGCTGTCGAGTAGTTGCCTGGATCCATGTACGCAACACTGACCATAAGGCCAGGCCCCACAAATCGCAGGTATGTTTTTAGAACAGCTATTATTCGCTTGAAACCCATCTATTGGTTAGTTTGTGACGATAAAAATGGGGTTTTCCTCTGGAATGGTTTTTGTTGTTTGGGTTTATGGGTTTCAGTGTATTTGGAGTATGTTGTAAAGAATAAAACGCAATCATCTTCTTTTTTTCCCCAGTCTCGTGCCCGGCGAGAATCGCGTGCAAAAAAAAACGAGACTGAGACTGAAACCGAAACGGCGTAACCAAATGTCGCGATGTCGCTCATTTTAGACGGAAATGTCGCGCCCGGTGGAGGAACTCGGTCTTAATAGTCCGCGCGGTGCACTCATCTTGATAAATCAAAGTCACTACCAAAACTTTTATCGTTAACCATGATTAGAGCAGCCTCTGTGTTGAGAAACGTGCCTAGAACTGTTTGTAAGTCTCTACACACTTCCACTGTGGCCAGAGCTGCCTCTGTATTCAACATGCCGGCCATGTCGCCCACGATGACCGAAGGAGGAATCGTTGCATGGAAATACAAAGCAGGTGAAAGTTTCAGCGCTGGCGATGTCTTACTTGAGGTCGAGACCGACAAGGCCACAATCGATGTCGAGGCACAGGACGATGGTGTTTTATGGCAGATTTTGGTCTCGGACGGAGCCAATGGCGTGCCTGTTGGTAAACCCATCGCATTCCTAGCTGAACAGGGAGACGATTTGGCCTCTTTGGAGAAGCCTGAGATCAAGGAACAGCAAACTAAAGAACCCAAAGAATCAAAACCGGAACCAAAAAAAGAAGCTCCAAAACAAACTCCAAAACAAACTCCTGTAACTTCAACTTCAGCTTCTTCTCCAGCAAACCCTAAGCAAAAGTTATCTCCTGCTGTCGAATTGTTATTGCATCAACACCACATCACATTTGACGATGCAATTGCCAAGATTCCTGCTTCTGGACCCAAGGGCCGTTTGTTAAAGGGTGATGTTTTGGCATATCTCGGAGAAATCAAACAAGAAGCCATTGAATCTATCGTTAAATTCGTCAAGTCCTACGAGAAATTAGACTTGTCCAATATTCAATTAGCTTCCAAAACCGAGGAGAAGCCCCAGGAATCGGCTGCTGCTGCTGCTTCCCCACCACCGCCACAAAATATCTTGACGGTGAAGTTCTCATCTGAATTGGGTCCTGAAGTCACCAAAACGACATTCAAGCATGTGTTTGAACAAGCCGTTGCTGCTGCTACCAGAGACGTGTATTCTCGCCAGTACCCACAATACTCTGCTGGTCCTTCGGCCTCTGGCTGGGCAACGACCGATATTTTCGATGAATTGCTTACTGCTTCTGCTACCGAGTCGAGGTTCGAGGTCTACGGCGTCGACTACAAGTTTGATACTAAATCTTCGGTTTCTGTTCGTCCTGCAGCCGATGATTTCGATGCGTTATTGGGATTGAATCCTTCTGTTGCTACAACTGTTCCTGTTCCTGAAGGTACTGTAGATGTTCAGTTCAAGATCAAGTACAACACCAAGTTGAACGACTCGAAACAGTTTGTTGAACAGTTCCTGGATGCTTTATTGGACTATATTCCTTCCAATAAAGTCTCCATTACCTCAGTATAGATATGCACGTGATCATAGGCAACACAAGTTAATATACAAATAAAAGAATTTAGACCGAACCTGAACCTGAACCTGAACCTGAACCCGGAACTCGGGTACGAAATATTCATGCATATAATCCAGGTTCCATTCGCTGAATAAAAAAAAAACAAATCTTTTTCTTGTTTTTTTTTTACCACCAACAACAACCACTACTACTTTCTGTTACTGCTTACCGATTGAACCTGGTTGTGGCACAGAAGATATACTCGTTCAGAAACGTTCAGTGGTCCAATAAGAACACGCATTCATAACAAAACACACGATTTCAATCGTTTGCCGCCTCAAAAAGCAAACATCCGCATTCTCAAGTCTCTTAAAAGACCGTTTTTTTTTGCTTGAAATCACTGTCCCCCCCCAGTTATTTTTTTTCCTTGGTGATTAAAAAATTGAGTACTCCCTCCATCTTTCTGTGAGCTTTTTTTTTTGGTTGTTCCATTAAAAATAATAAAAATTAAAAACAAAACCAAAAAAAAAAACACTAAACAGCTTCTTTGGTTATCGTTGTTTGTTGTCGTTGTTGTTATCGTCGTTCGTCGTTTTCTATAACCTTGAAAAATAATCTAACCGTTAGATCAAGGTTTCTCCATAGACGTTTAATCTCCTCCATTACTTGATCTTTGTATCCACACCATTTCATTCAAAAAAAAAACAAGCTGTGATTTTTGTTCTTTTTTTTCCTTATTGAGTTTCTCCTTCAAAAACAAACAAATAACCTATTGATGTACCTTCCCTACCCTGCGTACGGCAACTCTTCCAGCAACACCACAAGTGGAGCCACAACTCCGCAGAACAACGGCTCGAATACCGCGATCACCGGTGGAAATAACGCTACCGCAAACCCAATGCTCTTGGACCGATCCAAGGTCATTCCACCACCAGGTCAAGCCTCCAACAACTCGCGCATACACCAAGGCGGGCCCTATTTCAGCCGCACACTACAGAGCCCAGGCCCAAACACGTCTAATTCTACTTCCAATGCAGGGTCTTCTATGAACTCAAGGGGCGTGTTACACTCGTCGGTAAACGTCGCATCGCCTCTTGCCCTTCCCCACCCTCAGCAGTCCCACCAGCTACATCATATCTCGGCACAACAAGCGCAGCAGCAGCAATCTCAGCAGCAGCAACAATCCCAGCAACAATCCCAGCAGCAGCAGCAGCAACAACATCAACAGTTTCAACTGCACTTGATCAACCAGTACCAACAGTCGCCTACGCAACAACACCAGTCAATGCACCAAAACTTGACGTCACCTAAATTGCTGGACCAGCAGCTTGATCCCCAACAGTTCCAGCTACAACAACACTTTCAGCAACAGCAGCAACAGTTCCAGCAACAGCAACAGTTTCAGCATCAACTCCAGCAACAGCAGCTCCAGCAACAACAGCTCCAGCAATACCAGCAGGCACAGGTACAGGCGCAAGCACGCGCACAGCAGCTCAACCATCGTCTGCAAACACTGCATCAACTGCAACAGCTCCAACAACAGCTCCAGCAGCAACACCACCAGCAGCAACTGCTGCCACAACAACTACAAGCACAGCAGCAAAAGCAACAGCAACAGCAACAGCAACAGCAGCAATTTGAACCGATCCAGGAAGTTGAAACTCACGAGAAGAAGGTTAAGCAAAGAAGAAACAGAAAGCAACCTATAGCTGATGACGAGCATCAGCAACAACAGCTACTCCAGTTACAGCAGCTGGTGCAGCCCCAGGATCAAAAAAAGAAACGGGGCCGTCCTAAGAAGTTGATTCTTGATCCCACCACGAACGAGTACATCGATTCAGGCCACCCCAAATTCAAGCAGCTCAATAAGATGCTTAAGGATTCGATTTCATCGCAGATGTTGCAAGGAAATGCGTTTACAAATGGAGTTCCGCGGAGAAGCGGTACTGTCGTTGATGTGAGCAACCCCGCCATATCCAAGCTCTACGACCAGCCAACATACTTGCGAAACTTGGAAGATGATGCGGTCAAGGAATTGCTTCAGAAGAAGGACAAGCGTGGTAGACCAAGAAAGTTTCCTGTTGAACAAACAGGAGTTACCATCAAGGGTATCAGGGTCAACGGTAGTCTCAAGCACCGAGTCAGAAAGCCTTCTCAGCAGTGACATCTTTGTATGTGTCCTTGTCCCAAATGTATATTATCAGAATTAATATTAATAAACGTGTGTATTATATAAGTAATTTTTGTTCACATTATTCGGTTCATGAAACGGCCCATTGCTATCATAGGTGCACAGACAGCTTTAACCATCATACATAACGCATCTATCAAGAGACTGAGTTCGTACAAGATCCACATGAAGATCACCAACTCGATCAAGATCACCAATGTCTGGAGATTTGGAAATGCTTCAGCAATGATATCGATGGGTGCAAAAATGATGCGCATCAACTTGATATTCTTAATGAGAGAATTAATGTTGGAGATGATGGTTGAAGGAGCTTGCGAAGCAGCAAACATGTCTTCTGTTTCAAGAGACGAATATGAGGTTGGTGGATTTGCTTCAAGTTGTTTGGTGATGGGATTATAGTATAATTCAGCCGTGATTTCGCTCGTGTCGTCATCATCGACTTCAAGAACAAACTCCTGGCTCTCGCCGTCTTCCATGGGATAATTTGATCTACGGCTTCTCTTTGTCATTATTGATGGCACGTACGGTTCAGGGACTGTTCCAGAGCCTTCAACGAACAATTCTATTGCGGGTGAGTTCCATTTCGAGACAATCGTACCGTAATTCTTTTTGATCTGTTTGAAATTGAAGTTCTTCTTCTTAACAATAGGTTCAGCGATCGAAGCTGGAGCTGAATGGTTACTTACAATAAACGAAACATCTTTTGATCTTGGTTGTGATTCAATTTCTTCAATTTCTTGTGGTTCAGTCGGAGAACCATATACCACCCACGATAAAATATAGTTCCATACCGGATGAAAGTCTGGGTTCTGACCCGCAGCATGTGTTGGTTCTGGCGGCGGTACGAATGTGTTGATAGAAGCAGAAGAAGGTTCCACAATAGAAGCAGGTTGCACTATAGAAGGAGTTTCTACCAGAGAAGAAGGTTTAATCGAAACGATTTCTTCCTTGTCCTTTATCAATTTCTTCTGGTCCATGAGCTGGTACTGATGTTCTGTGCTTTCAATGAAATCTTTTCCCAAACGCTTTTTAGCCCGTTTCATCTTCTTTCGAAAGAGAGACTTGAGTTTCTGGTTCTTTTTGGGTTCACTATTCTGTTTTTCAACCAATTGTTCATCGTATTCATCATCATAGTCGTCATCATCATCGCTTTCTTTGGCAACAAATACTTCCGTAACCACATCTTTCTTTGGCAGCTTGTGATTGTAGTAATCGTAGTTGGTGTAATCGTCACGTCCCATCTTGGTCTGGATTGTTTTTAATGCCTTTTTGATATTCGTCACCATTGGTTTCTCGTTAAACACAAACTCCATGGGATTATACTTGTCGAGATCCTCGTTCTTGTCATGAAACACATCCCTAAACGTCTTGTGGGTGTACATCTTGGGCTTATACTCTGAATCATCGTACCGTTTCTTTTGTGAAATATAGTAGTCGTCGTAGTTTCGTTTTGGTACTTGTTTGACCCGCATCATTGGTCTCTGTGGCTGCTCTGATCCATAAGACTCTCTTCTAGCCGCACGGTACGGACGTGCTTGTTGTTGCTGTACGAAATTCAACTCAGCAGGTGTGATTTCCTGCTGCAAGAAGTCAGGGTCCTCGATCTCATCGGGGGCCATTGTTTGACGTGACCGTGGACTTGTTTCGGAGTATACGGGACTTGGAGGACCCGATATTGTTCCAAACAGTGGTTGGTGATGTAGTCGAGGTGGTTTGGCCCCACTATGCGGCGATTCAGGTGCAACTAACGACGAGTAGTCGTCTTCATCGTAGATCAACAGGTCATGAGAACGACTATACTGTGTCCGTGGACTATTTCTCTGTTGGTCAAGGTACTGCGACGAGAAGTACGCGTTACTGGTAACATTCATGATCTTTTGAAGAATAAAGAAGGTATCTTTTTTGTTTTAATTAACTTGGGAAGGGATGGATGGCTGGCTCAATGCAAATATACACCCCAGATCCTGTATATTATTTGACTCCTGCACATACCACATTTGAACACAGGTGATGGATCGATCTTTGGATTCAATGATAAGGAATGCTTCGACTTATTCGGCAAAAGTCGACGGTGCCCATCACGTCGCACTCGTATATTAACGATGACTTCCTTTCGAGTATAAGTAAACAAGAAGTTGCAAAACATCTCAAAAATTTGGGTCCTTTCCCCACATATTCGAATATCTTGAACCCGCAACATTTCTACCAGAACGAGGTGCTTATGGAGTACCTGAAAAAGGACCCACATCCTGTATCGCTCCGTCAGTTGGCAGGGTATGGTAAGACGTTGACTAAACAGAAGATTTTGCACAGTGCCAACTTTGTACGGTTGGAGCTTCCGATTCGGTTGGCGATGCGGATCCGTGACTTGCAGACGTTACCGTTTGGCGTGGTGAACAACTTTCATTTGGCACAGATATATGAGAGTTACTACCATCTGTTCAATGCGTTCCGGAAGATACCCATGATCACGAGTTTGGACCAGAACGACCTGTTCTGCGACACACTTTCTGCGTTATTGGACGATCATGTGTTCAATCTCTCACACTTGATGATGGGGGCGTTGGAGGTGCTGATCATGCAGAATCTTCCACAGAGCGAGTTGGATCAGTTTATGAGTTCAATGTTGCGGCTGCGGATCAGTAGACGTGTGATTGTTGAGGAACACTTGCTGCTTACAGAAAACTACAAGACACTGCCGTACACCAGCAAACCACCAGACTACATTGGTGAAATCTTCCAGCAGTGTAACGCAGCCGAACACTTTGAGATTGTAGCTCTGCTTGTACGTCGTTCGATGACGGAGCTTTTTCCTCACCAAGACCACATGCCACAGTTGGAGATCGAAGGCGATTTGAATACCAGTTTCCCGTTCATGGTGCCTCATCTCCATTATCTATTGAGTGAGATCTTGCGCAACTCGATCGAGGCTACCATCACCACCCATGGTCGAGGATCGATGGAACTGCTTCCTCCCATTAAAATTACTGTGATTAATGCCAAAAAAGAAGTGATCTTTCGCATCTCAGACCAAGGAGGAGGTATTCCTCACGATAAGTTGAGTGATATCTGGCTGTTTGGCAAGAATCCAGCGATTGCACGGCAGCTGCTTGCACATTTCCACCGGATCCCCGGTCTCCAGCTCTACTCGAACCTTAAGGTGACGGCTGCAGGTTCACTGGTAGTCCAAACACCCGAACTTGGTGCTACGTCGCTTGCAGATGTAGACGATACTGCTACCAGTGCCAAAGTCTCGACATTAGAACGGTTGATTGCTCGGCCTCCGGAGTTCAAGTTGGGTATGGGGTTACCGATGTGTAAAGTGTACGCAGACTACTGGAACGGAGACTTGGCAATGAATTCACTCGAGGGCTACGGGAGTGATATCTGCTTGACGCTCAGCAAGTTGGGTTACCACTCCAACATGATACAGTTAGATAGGGCATAAGAAAAATACACGAATCTTATTGGATACCAGCACCTTTTTTTCTGTTCTTTTTGCTTGTGCGCAATATTCGGGTATTCGGGTGCGCACTGAAACAAAACATACCACGAAACAGAACCCAGAACCCAAAACCCAGAACCAGAACCAGAACCAGAGACGAACCGATGTCCCAAAACGTGTCCATCTCGTCATTGCTAGATAATGACCCTCAGGAGGTACGGTCACGGTCAACCACACCGCTGTACTCCACTCTCCACACACTGGTATCGCGATATCAGACAACCTTTGAGATCACGCTGCCCCAACGAGTTGAATCCGTGCCCAACGATGACGAAAAACGCAGTGGTACTTCCCGCAAACATCCCATCGTCATCAGACCACTGCCGTTACCAATGCTTGTCCCTAAACCAAACGGCAGTCCTGTTCCACCGCCAAAACCGCTGTTTGTAGGTGACCATATGAAAAAGTTCCAGACCAGTTTTCAGCTCTCCCCAACCCCGGGCCCGGTGCTCAGCAAGACATCTATTCATTCCATCATCAATATCGATGATGAACCACCAGCACCAGCATCAGTTCCAGCAGCAACAGCACCATCAGCAACAGCAGCAGCACCACCATCAACAGCACCAGAAGCATCATCTACAGCATCAAATTCTAAAAAGAAACGGCCAGTAAAAAAAGATAAGAAACGAAAACCAGATGAAGTGCTCAAGAAACCAGAGGCTCCCAAGAAGAAAAAGACGCCTGAACAAGAACCAGCGATGTCAACGGCGAAAACAGCGATTCATTGTGGCCTGACAACGGAGAAGGCTGCGAAAAGCGGCGAAGTGAAACTTCCAGCTGCGACCGTCGTGGAGTTGGAAGACGACGAGAACCGTGAGATGCCTGTGATTGTGCTTGACGTGCCGTTGTTGGATCCCAAGGATCCACGGCCTGGCCAATCAGAGGTTGTGATCAATGTACTTCGACTCGCAGAAGAAAAGTACGGTTGGTCGGCGATACATCCCAAAGCACGTCTGGCGATCGATATCATGGACGATATGATTGACGAGGACGATGATGGGATTGAAGAAGATGACGATGAGGAAGAGAAGAAGGAAGAAGAAAAGAAAGAAGAAGAGTTAACGGAAGAACAGTTGGTACGGCGCCATGAAGTCAAGATGAACAGAAAAGTAGGGAAATACGACTATGAAGATCCATTTATTGACGATGAAGAGTTACAGATGGAAGAAGAAATCATTTCTACCAAAGAAGGTTTTTTTGTTTATTGGGGACCGTTGGTGGATGACCGGAACTTGAACAACGGAGCCAAGAAGATCAAGACGAAGAAGTAGAAGGAGACATCCGGTCCAACGAAACAAGAATCATATCAGCAGCATTCAATTCAAACGAAGGTTCATTGTTCTTTAATTTGGACTTAACTTTATCAATGCGTTTCCTCGTATCATCAACAATGGAATCAATGGTAGTCGAGTTGGCACTCGGATCATGTTTCAACACCACCATCAAGTTCAAGAACGCCAAGAGCAGTGAAAGTTGCAGTGGATCAATGGAATCGTCAATAATCGTTCTTGAAACCAGCGCCAGACACAATTCGGCAATCTCATCAAATCGTGATGGAGTTAATGACATATACTTGGACGTGGTGGTGGATGTTTGTTCACGGTCTGGAAGCGGTGGAGCGAGCGATACTGCGTCCATATCAGCCGTCAAGTCTCTGGACTTGGTCAACAACTCCTTGAGAACTCCAACTAGAATAGGTCTGGACGTGGGGTACGGACAATTGTGTAGTGAGTCACAAATAAAAGTAAATGAAATCGATTCGGGTGAGCTGCCCAAAACCTTGGTCAAGAGCGTAAAAGTCATGTAGTTGAATGCCTTGCGTGGAACCGTGAGTGGAAGCGTGCCGACCCACAACAAGAGCTGGAAGTAGAGTCGAAGTTGAATGGTAGGGACTTTGGCAAGTTCAATTTCAGGCTGTTGCAGGCAGTGCAACGCATACCACATCCAGAACACCGCCACATCGTTGATGGCCGACTTGGAGTACGCCCCTGCCACCATTCCTGGCACAAGTAGCCGGAGTCCCAAGCAAACGGCGTCGTGAATAGAGAAATCAAAGGTAAACTTGCGTGTCTTGGCCACTTCGTATGATGCCAATATCACTATTCCCAACACCGAGTCGCTGATGGCTGTCTGGCTTGAATTTATGAGAAGACTGGCAATATTCTGCTGGTAATCCACCACGAGTTTCTCAAAGATCTGGGCACTTGCTTCATCGTCGTCCTTCACTGTTGTTTCCACGAGTTTGTGGGCATCGGCAACGTACGTTACAAACGTTTTTTTGGGATCGAGATCAAACGAAAGTGCAAGCTGGTAAATTCTGTCCATGGCTAAGGAGTGGACGGAGTAGGTCTCGCGGTCGTGGCCCTGTAAGAAGTTGAAATGGTCGGCCGAAAGTCCGTATGGCTGCAAGGTACCTTCAATGTAGATGACCAGGGTGACAAAAGCGGTCAAGAGCTTGCGTTCAAGGTACTGTTCGCTCTTTATCACTTCGTCATCTACGTTTTCGGGCCGTGGAAGCGAGTGGTAATTGCGAGTAAAACTGTACACTCGTTTCAAGACAAACTGGACCAAATTGGAAGAGAAATCGACGTTGGCCTTGGCACAGTTGACAAATGCCGTCACGGCCATGGCAAGGAACCGGGATGGATACTGGGTGGTGATACGTTTCAAGCAGCTATCGATCAACTCAAAGATAAGGTAAAGCTTGACATCAAAAAAGCCCACGTAGACATCATGAGATTTGAAATCTGGATCGTGCTCTGTGCCTGGAGGAGCATCGAGCCTGATCTGGGGCAAAAACTCGCAAGATTTGAGTAAGAGTTCTTTCGGGTTTCCGTGGAGCGCAAGACATTCAAATACTCGGGCAATCTTGACAATACACGGAGCTTCCCGTAACGTGGCCTTGAAGGCATAGTCCAGGTCCACGTACGCAATGATCAATGGCGGTAAGTCCCAGCCAATCTCGTATGTCAACGTTGGATGTTCGCTCAAAACATCACCCAATACTTGGAGCAACTGCTCCCGTTGGGCCGTGGAGTATCGCGAGGGTTCACTGAGATAAATATCAAGTAACAGCAGGTACGAAAGGTAATCTTGTGAGTCAAGTGCTTCTACTGCTCCCAGTGCTAGCAGCTCAAGAACTTTGGTGAAGTCTGTATCTGAAATTGGATCCATTGATTAAAGAAGTTAAGGTAACAAGTAAGAAAAAATGTGTGTGTGTGTCAGTTCTCTAAAGTCAATTTTTTTGCTCATGATAGTCAGGTTCCAGTCGGTGGGTGCCACGCCCGCCGTGGCTCCTAAAACGTACCTGGTACTGCCTGAAAGCACAGTTGCTACCATCAAACAGTTTCTTGCCAAAAAACTCCGCCATTCAGGGCCATTATACGTCTATATCCAGAGCTCATTCCTGCCCCATCCCCAGACCCAACTCGGAGACTTGCAGGCCAATTTCGGGACAGGAAATGAACTCATTATTCACTACTGCTACAACATAGCGTTCGGATAATACAAAAAAACAACATAGAGCTGGGGCTCAATATATTAAAACAGAAGTAGAACGTAACGAAGAAAAGACAAGAGGGGTCAAGGTGGGGGAATCAAATAGAAATCAATAGAAAACAAACTCAGCCGAGCCCAGAGTCACGGTGACGGTACACCCGTCACTGCCGTGACCATTGTACTGGCCATTCTCATAGACACAGTTACCCACAACATTGGAACCAGGCGTTCCAACAATCTTGATATTGTAGTTAGGTGCATCCTTGTTGTTGGGGTTAGGAATCAACGACAAGTACGTCGAGCCACCGGTGGTACCGGCACCAAGCACAACTGGAGCCCAGTTACCAACACCAGAACCAGGAGTACCCCAGATACAGCCGTTGGCCACAGAAACACCGGCATTGTTGACATAGTACTGGGTCGAGGTCTTACCACCCTTCCAGGTAAAGTACGAGTCACCGTCAACCACAGAAGCAGGCTTGGAGCCACCAGCACTAAGCAAAGTAGGAACATTCATGTTTTCGGAACCAGGATAGTCGGTTCTACAGATGGCAACGTCCTTGCCAATCTGGGACTTAAAGGAGGCAGTCTGGGCACCCCATTCACACAAATATTCCTGGTTAGGGTTGGATCTGTACAACTTACCATTCTTGCACTGTAATCCACCAACAGAAATACCAGTAGTAGGTTGGTTAAGAGGCCACTGGGTCTTGGACATACCGGCCTGACAAGCGTACGAGCAAAAGAAACCATCCTTACAGTCAGACGAGGTCTGGCCCTCGAGGTTCATAATCGACGACCAGCCTCCGTTGATACCTGAAAGCCAGTCAAGGTTAACCACACCTTGGCCGGTGGGTACGGAACCACAATCGTGGACACCATCTTCAAACTTGACACTGGGGTTGGCAAAATCAGCCAAGTCTCCATTGACACCACCTTGGCCACCAGAACTGGACGAAGAGATTGAGGAAGGACTGGAAGCAGAGGCAGTCCCTGTGGAAACAACAGTCTTGGAAGAAGCCACAGGAGTGGCAGCTGTTTCAGCAGGCGAGACGGTATGGCCTTCACCATCGACATACACGATGGTGGTGACGACATCTCTTTTTTCGGCGTGCTGATGATGTTTATGGCCTTGGATAGGAATGGCCGTGGCAAAGGAAGCGAGGGCAATTAAGGAAAGAACAGACTTCATTATAGGACGAGGAGGAGACACTGAGTAAAGAGTAAGTCGTAGTAGTAAGGAGTGACGATAGATAATAAGGAAAGACTATAGTTAACAGCTATGACTGGACTCGAGTAGTAGTGACGGGGTTTTGCCAACGGGAATTGTGGGTGTTTTAATACGGTCGGCAATTAGTGTATATAAGAGGGTTGTAAAAATAAAAAAATTTTCTTTCAGATTTTTTTTTGCATTTACGTACAGGCGCAGAGCGTGCGTTGCCTAATCATCAATATTTACGTTGACGAATTTCCCCATCGGGAATGATCTAGACCACAGTGAAAAATATGTCGCCAGTCCCCCGGTGAAGGAAAGGGGCCCCTCCTGCTTGTGCCTGGAGACCCGATTAGGATACCCGTAGTGCATTTAGTTCACTGTACTTAATTAACTCCTTTTGGGAAATCCCTATCAAGTACATGGAAGAGAAATTATTTATGCCTGATGTATCAAATCAGTATTTTGAGGTGATTGTGTACGTTTGCTACTCAGGGGATTGGGACTGATTTAGTCCAAGTCAGCAGCGTCTGTTCGCCTGACAGAAAAAGAAATCTGTCGTACATACATTTACTATTTTGGCAATTCTTTTTTTTTTTGCTCTTTTTTTTTCTTGCTCTCTTTTTTTGTTCTCTCATGCGAACAATTAAGCATCCCAATTGGGCTTTATTAGTCTAGACCTTCTTCTGACATGCATGTACAGTGGGTAAAACGGTCCGTTCGCATACGCTAAAGTATGTTTTATTCTATAGTAATAAATCCGTAACTACAGTGACGTCGCATGTAAACCAGTTTCAGTTTCATCTCCTGCCGCAGCTGGGGCTCTGCACCTGTCAACGATACAGTCATTGTCTTGTCTCACTACACACTCCTCTTCGCATTAATAAGGAAAAAAAAGATGTTGCGAGCTCTGGGATCAATCTTACAACTACCTGTTTGGTTAATGTAATCACCTTCGTATCACGTCTCATTGGAGTAGTACAGAATTATGAATTAAAACAAAAAAAAAACTATACAGGCGTTGGCCTAGAACACTAAAACATTCACCAAGAATTAAACTTACCAAACCATAAAAATATAATAATAGAGACAGAGAGAAAGAGACCAGTTTTTTCTTTTCTTTTCTTTTTTTTTTCTTGCTTTGCCTTTTCTCAAAGTGTACCTTCATCCTCGATACCCAAATTGAACCACGGATGCTCGAGTGCTTCCTGCGCCGTGATACGTTCTTCGGGATTAATCACAAATAATTTGCGTAACAAATCAATGTAAAACCACCAAAAGGTAAAGTTTCCAAAGTTGATCCGTTCCTTATTCTTCTGATAGTTGTACAGCAATGAGAAGTCGACATTGATATCAAGCCCAACTCGCTGACATATAAAAATATCAATCCGTTCAAGCTGCTCAACACTATCGATGAATTTCTGTGGTGTATCGGGTGTGGGGAATTTGAGCGTTAACGCATTCGAAAGACTCGACTCATCGTCAATAATCAAATCGTCATCGTCCTCATCTTCATCATCATCAATACTGTCTCCAGGAGACATTGAGATGTACTCATCAGTAAAATACTGAATCCCACACTCATTTCCCTTATCTTTCGACGCCTTGATCAACATCTTGTCGATATTGTAACCACACACTTTCTCTATCATTGCCAAATGCTCCAAGTTATCATGAGTACGGAACAATGGCTCACCAATTACTAATTCAACTAGTATACATCCCACAGACCACAAATCACAGGGATACGACCAGCCAACTCCCAATACAATCTCAGGCGCACGGTAGTGTCTGGTTGATACAATAGAAGAATGGTACTCGTCATTAAATATGGCACTGCCGAAATCAATAATCTGGATTAAGGGATCCCTCAAGATCTTCAGGTACTTGGGCACATGTTGTTTTCGGTCGTTGCCATTCTCACCAAACTTCTTCTTCTTCTTGCTATTGGCTGTCATCGACACCGACGATGACAAGCTGAGATACGCAGAAATGAGAGTCGACGACCGTAACTCCTTTTTATAAAACGTATCATCGTGAAGCAAGATATTTTCCGGCTTCAAGTCGGTATGGATCAAGTTCAAATCATGCAAAAAGGTTACTGACCGGATCAATTGCTTCCCAAATGCTTGGATATGCGAGCCAGGAAATGCAATAAACTTATTCTTCTCCATAAAGTCATAAAGTGAAATCTTTAACAAGTCAGTGACAATACATATGTGGCCTCGGAAATCAAAGCATTCACGCAAGTGAATACAGTGATTAACATTCTCATTATCGAACTTCTTCAATGTTGATAATACTCGCAATTCAATCTTGGCAGCATCGCGATATTTTTGGATATTTCTAATGATCTTGATGGCCACATGTTCACGGCTGACCTTATCTAAGCACTTGACCACTTTCCCAAAAGTACCCTGTCCCAACAACTTAAGGATGACAAACCGGTTGGCAAATGCTTCGTTGGGTTTTATGATGTAGTGGCCGTTTTCATCATCACAGGGCGGAAGGTTTAGTTGGTGGGGTATCACGTTGGCCCTAATATCACCAAGTTTCTGCGTCTGCAAAACATAATTATTGGGCAATTTATTGTAGAAACACTTGACCTGTGGTAACTGGGGTAGCGAGTTAGTCCGTTGTTTCTTGGTTGGATTGGATCCATTGACAATCTCAAACGTTTCATTATTGACGTTGAACATATTGTACGCCGCCACCGCGTCGTGGTCGATAATCAAAAGCGTATCGGAGTTGTTACGTCTGGTCTTTGGGAATATCTCCCGCTCCTCAAGAATAATCACATCATCGTCATCATCTTTTTCGACTGCTTCCATGATATTGGAATCTTCAAATATCACATCGTTATCTTCATTCTCGTCATCAAACAAACAGATATCTTTCGAATGTCTCGACAGGTGCAACAGCTTGCTGGGAAGAAGGTCTCGCTTGAACAACAAATTGCTCGACGTAGGCGATGGTTGGCTCACAGAGGATGAGGGTATACTCGCCTCGCCTCCCATATCGTGGTCGTAGTCAAGATGAGTCGATTTCGCCGTATCACTTGATTTCGTATCGCTAGACACTTTCGAAAACGTCTCACTGAATCCTCTTGGTCTCTTTCTATTGGAAATTATTGACATTGATTAAAATTGAAAGAAAACACGGGGGTTGGGGGTGGTGAGGAGGGTTTATGTGTGGGTATAATAAAATTGATTAATTGAAAAAAAAAACGCTCAATTAATGAACGATTAATTGCTGATTTTTGGAAACTGGTTTGTTAAATCAACAGGCAAACCAAACCTGTGTAATGTCTATCTGGTGCTTTTGTTGTTGTTGATGTTCCACCGATCGATCTAGTGGTGAAAATTATCAATAATAAGTAATCTAAAAGGTTTTTGAGGGGTTTTTTTGTGTGTTTCTGCGGAATTTCCTAGTGACAGATACGAACTTCAAGGAAAAAAAATCGTCACTATGAACATACGTCTCTAAGCTTAAACGCTGAGGTATCTGTTGCTTCTGTTCGCGGGTTTCGAGATGTTTACGAAGGGGGCAATTGATTGTTTGTTCTCCCGATATTAATTTATCTTTTTTTGGGGTGTGAACCGGTCGTGTCAAGCACATAAATACACAAAACCTAACTCAAGATTTGGGGCTAGCCCCAAAAAACTTGAACTTGAGAGTAGTAGGACCTGGTGAAAAAGAGGGGAACCAACGACGTTAAATTAAAAGTTACGATCGTTTAGTTTAGTTGTGATGAACTATATGGTCCAATTAAAAAGCGAGGATGGTTTTAGTTGACTAAATGTCTTTTTCCATAGAAAAACGTGCGGCGAACGACAAGCACGTTTTTTTTTATCCTTCAATAATGTCGCAGAAGTAACGACATCTGACAGGGGGCCAGAAGCCACCAATTACCCCAAAAGCTTCACGTTAACGGTGACCATGTTGTGGCGAAATGTAATTAAGGCAAAAAAATGGCTTTAACTTCAATTGTATTTTAGAGACAGATAAGGTTGTAGGATATTTAACGAAGCGATAGGATTGTTCTTATCTTAAAATCATCAGTAGGTCAGGTACAGATGCAGTAAAGATTATCGGGTGATTTCAATCTATCTTTGGTGAAAGAATGACCAGCCGCGTTGGTGTGACATTAAATTGCGGGACAATAGGAAAATGAAAAATGACCCAAATTCCCTTTACTGTTTCTGTATATGTATTTGCTTTTTTTTACTACAATGTGTATTTAAATAATGCAGTAGCCAATCATGAAATCATGAAGATTGTTCTGTAGAAGCTTTGCCCCAGCAACAGAATAATTATCTGGGGGGATATGCGGCGCAGCACGTGAATTATATGTCCACCTGGAAATTGTCTCAGCAAGTCTCATTCTTTTTCTCTCGCTGATTGTCTCGCTTGTCGCCGCCGACGTAATCCAAAGTGACAGAAAAAAAAAACTCGATTGTTGTTATTTGTCCATTCACGCACTACTTTTCATTTCTTTTTCTCTTTTTTTTGCCGTGGTGCTTCTTGGTGAATTTAACTTGTTGGTACAATTGACGTTACGCATTTTAACTAATTGCTTTTCTAGGTCTTGACTCTCTATCCAAATAGATACAAGGTCACTTCACATTATATATTTCGATATAACATAAGAAAAGTGACCCATTCCATTCTGAACCTTACAAGACCCTTCCCACTAAGGAGTGGATGCAGAACCCCCCTCAAATAGGTCATGGTAATCCAACAAAATAACCAGTCTACAAGCAGCACCATTGGTGGCAATAGCAGTGGCGGAGTGGATTCTACAACCTCCAACGAACCTTCAACCACATCAACATCAAATGAAGGCTCGGGCACTTCGCCTAGCAGCGGAGGATCCGACCCGGGCGTCTCAGAATCAAGTGGTTCTGGCTCAGACTCCAACAAACTGCACACGCTTCCCAAGAAATACTTCTGCAAGATCTGTGACCAGGGATTTACCCGAAAACATAACATGGTATCCCACGAACTTATCCATAACTCAATCAAGCCTCATGTCTGCACCATCTGCCAGTTGAAATTCCGCCGGATTCACGATTTGAAACGACATAAGATCCTCCACACGGGAGAAAAGCCCTACACTTGTGATAAGTGCCACCGTGGTTTCGCACGTCCGGATGCTTTGTTACGGCACCACACGAGCCCCAATGCATGCACGGCTCTTCGTGACGGCCGACCCGATGACCCAACACCGACATCGCTTACTAAAATGTCAATCATACCAAAAGGCTCATCTTCGTCTCCTTCGTTGTTGACTCAAACATCGTCGGAACAGGACAGTAACAGTCTGGAACGAAGCAAAAACGCAGAACTCTTTGGTGCACTTCCTAACCCCATGTTTAACCGGCCTCCCTTCCATCCTTTGTACGGCGAGAAACAGAACCAAAATGTGGATTTCTCTAATTACTTGCCACCACCACTAAACAATACGCTGCTGCCACAACTGCTGAACCCGATTCTGTCTTCACCACGACAACAACAACAACAGCAGCAGCAAGTTCCCCATCAGAAACCACTTCATTTGTACCTGCTTCCGCCGGCCAACAACAACAATTCTAACCAATCTTCAAACACCCTACCTCCTGCTACCAATATCTACCAACAGCAAAAGCCGTTTGATGATCTTCCTGTACCATTATTGGATCCACAGTATGTCAGCATGAAGAAGTATCATGACTTGGTGATATATGCGCATTCATTACAAAAGAGTCTTGTGCGAATGAATGAACGTATCCAGTTGTTAGAAGACGAAGCTGCAGATCGTGGACGTGGACTACTACTACAACTGCAGAACCAGCAGCAACAACAACAACAACAACAACAACAACAACAGCTGGGCGGGACTGATTTACAGCAGTCCGATTCCAACGTGGAGATTACCCCGTCCAAGTTCACTGGTCCTGAACCGGATACGGCGATGACAAACAGTCCTAATACTAGTATTCTCAATAAAAAGAGAAAGAATATATCGCCCTAATAGTGAGTTTGTTTTATAGCTTGGAAAACTGCCCTCTTCTAGAGTTAGAAGTACATAATATTAGCAGCAGCCCGAATACATAACCGCACCGATTACTACATTAAGCACGAGAACTTTAGGCCCGAAACTCCCTGGCGATTGTTCGCACCCAAATTTATCTGCAGAATTACAATAAGTAAGAATGTCACTCCAAAATCCCTCGCCCCTTAAGGCTACACCAACTCTATTAGTCTCTGCCCTTTTTTTGTTAAGCTTCAAATAAACAAATCCTCACTGTTGGAAAAGTGTTTATTTTTATCAAGTACACAATTCATATATTTTTGATCCTCAGCAAAAACTCACCCCCCTGAACAGTCTCCCCTTTTTCTAAGTTATTTCTTGTTGTACTCTTTTTTTTTGTTTTAATTAACATTATTATCAGAAATCAGACGCCACCCCTCAAGATGGATTCCCATAACGACGAAGACTGGTCTATCATTTCATCGTCCTCTGATATCGAGGACGAAGTTCCTGTGTTGAGCACAATTGAAGGACCTCAGAACTCAACGCTTGAAGATACAATCAGACTCGAGAAACCTGATTTGACTGCAAAACCACCTGCTCTCCCCCTAACCAGCAGCATTGTCGTGGTTTCCAGCAAAGAATCTCCAGAAACACCCAGCAGTTCCAACCACGAATCTGTTTCTTCTTCTGATGAAGCAGGAACCACTCTCAGATTACCCGTTCTTGACACTTTGAAACGGTCGCCACCACAACCACATCCACCCAAATCGGCACTAGTCACCCGGACTTATTCCGTCTACACTTTGGGTACATATCTGTTGGCCCTTGGACTTGTTGCTTTCCTTGCGGTATCACTCTGGACATCCACCACGCCGCAAGAACCTTCGTGGGCCGATTACTTTTACGAGGACCAGCCACACCAGTACTTTTTTTTTTCCAAAAAGAAGAAAGTCCGGAGTTTATCTAGTCTTGGCCATCTTGCTGCTTCCAGAGTAGAGATATTGAGTGGATATGGTGTGGTAACCATGCACACGGCATCGCGACATGGAATGACGTTGGTTCGCCATTGCCATGATGCATGGAACAAGACCAGATCTTTTGGCTCTCTTTTCTGGACCAAGTACGGATCAGATGGCTGGGAACAATTGAATATGGTTGCAAGTACTGGATGGGATCATCTTCTTGATTTCCATACACGTATCGCTGTCCCGTGGATATCCCGATTACCCACTAGCGTTGTTTCCCAGGCCAGAGATATAAACTTCCCTTCCCATTGGTTTACTGAAACGCGACACACTTTAAGCAGCCAGTTGGTGATGTTACGCCAGAGTGTTGGTGAACTTTACCACAACTTCAGTGTACCACTGGCAATTTATGATCCTTTAAGCTTTCACAAATTCAAAGGATATGTTCAGGCCGGAGCCAATGACTTATTTACAACGTTAGGGATTAAAAATCTATTGGTCCGTGAGTCCAAGACGACCATGGATGATTTTTCTCTAGTAAATTTGTTCAATGATGGAGTGACGGCCAGTGTTGTGTGTGTTGATCACGCAGTTGATTTAGTGAATCTGTTATTGTAGTGGATGTTGCTTTGTTACGTCTAATTTCTCGCTTTTACGCATACCTCTCTATATAGGATTTTACCGTATACCTTTATATTATATATTAAGTTTTTTAAAGATTGTTCCAATACTCACTTGTTTCCGTTTGTTTGCACCCAATTATTTCATGTAGTGTGAGACAACTAAAAAAAAAAAAATAATTATTATTATTCATATTATTATTATTATTTTTATCCTCGTTATGTGCGTGTCCTGTACAATATTTCACAAAATTGTCAAAAATTTCGGTGAAAAGAAACTGGACGTTTTTGGAACAAACAAGTATACTTGGTAATAAAAAATCCCACACCTGAATTTTAGGGCAGCACGTACAAAGTTGAAAGAGTACAGTAACTGTGGTTAGAATATTCACTTGTGAAACGAAAAATCGTGTACTATCCAAAAGAATTGCCACTGTAAACCAAAGACAAACCAGAAAGAACAAACCACGATCCATTCCCGCATAGTTTTTTTTTCTTGAACCATGGGTATTCCAAAGTTTTTTAAGTTTATCTCGGAAAGATGGCCGTTGATCTCACAATTGATCGATGAGAACCAAATACCTGAGTTTGACAACTTATACTTGGATATGAATTCGATTTTGCATACTTGCACCCACTCGAATGATGGATCTTTTTCCAGTATGACTGATGACCAGATGTACGCTGCGATATTCAGCTATATCGAACACTTGTTTGAAATCATCAAGCCTCGTAAGGTATTCTACATGGCTATTGATGGTGTTGCACCAAGAGCCAAGATGAACCAGCAGAGAGCTAGAAGATTCAGAACTGCTTATGAAGCAGAAGAAAACATGCGTAAAGCAATTGAAAACGGTGACGATATCCCCAAGAATGACCCCTTTGACTCCAACTCCATTACTCCCGGTACCGAGTTTATGGCCAAGTTGACCGATAACTTGAAATACTTTATCCATAAAAAGATTTCAGAGGACTCCAATTGGGCCAACATACAGATCATCTTGTCTGGCCACGAAGTTCCTGGTGAAGGTGAGCATAAGATCATGGACTACATCAGAACAATGAGATCACAGGACGATTATGACCCAAACATCAGACAATGTGTTTATGGTTTGGATGCCGATTTAATCATGTTGGGATTGGTTAGTCACGATCCCCACTTCTCCTTATTGAGAGAAGAAGTCACTTTTGGTCCCCAAAGAGGCAAGAAGTCCGATGATTTGAACCAGCAAAATTTCTACTTGTTACATTTGTCATTATTACGGGAATACCTCGCCTTGGAATTCCAGGATTTAAGCAACCTGTTGTCATTTGAGTACGACTTTGATAGAGTTTTGGATGACTTCATTTTAATCATGTACGTCATTGGTAACGATTTCTTACCCAACTTGCCCGACTTGTTTATCAATAAGGGTGCTTTCCCTCTTTTAATTGCCACCTTTAAACAGTGTTTGCAGCAAGCAGATGGCTACATTAATGAAGGTGGTAAGATAAATTTGAAACGTTTGGCCATTTGGTTGCACTACTTATCTGAATTTGAGTTGGAAAACTTTGAGAAACACGACGTGGATGTCGAATGGTTCAACAAGAAATTGGACGATATCTCCATCACGGGTGAAAAGAAGAGAAAAAGAATTGGAAGGCTTTTGATCTTGAAAGATCAAAAGAAATTAGTTGGTTTCATCAAGCCTTGGTTGATGGAAAACACCGTTCATACGGTGGAAGAATTGGCAAACTTGGATGCAGAAGGCAAATTACTTCCATTGGAATTACCAAAGGATGAAATTGAAACCCATTTGGATTTTGTCAAGCAATTTGCCTTGGAAACTGGTTTGATCATTGTACACTATCAATCAAGGAATTCGTATGAGGCAAGATTAGACATTGATGGCTTGAACCCTCATGAAACCGAGGAAGAACACAAGGCACGTATAGATGATCTTAGAAAGATTGTCAAGAAGTACCAATCGGCCAACTTGGTTGAAACCGAGGATATTTTGAAAACCACTAAGGACATTTACGATACTAAGTTCTTGAAGTGGAAGGACCTGTATTATAAGGATAAATTGAACTTTTCCATTGATGATAAGGAACAGTTGACTGAATTGACCAAGCATTATGTTGAGGGTTTGCAATGGGTCTTGTATTATTATTACCAAGGTTGTCCATCTTGGAACTGGTACTACAAGTACCATTATTCACCAAGAATTTCTGATATTGCTGTCGGATTGGAAGTCTTAATTCAGGAAGATAAGGATTTGACGTTTGAAAAGTCTCAACCTTTTAAACCCTTTGAGCAATTGATGGCTGTCTTACCTGCGAGATCTAGAAAGTTGATGCCAAACGTCTACAGGCCTTTGATGACTGAAGAGACCTCTCCTATTATCAAGTTTTACCCTCATGAGGTCGACATTGATATGAACGGTAAGACTGCTTCTTGGGAAGCTGTCGTCTTGTTGGATTTTGTTGATGAAAACAAATTATTGGCTGCCTTGAAACCAGTTGAAGAAAAGCTAACCCCAGAAGAAAAGAGAAGAAACTCTTGGGGCGAACCCATTTTGTTTGTCCACAACCCACAAACGGATTATGTTTATCCTTCTCCGTTGCCAGGCTTCTTCCATGATCTAGAACACGACAGGTGTCACGAAATAACTTACAAGTTGCCAGCAGCCAAGGATTACAAGATTGGTTTGATTGAAGGTGCTAAGACCGGAAAGAATTTGTTGGCCAGTTTCCCAAGTTTGCAGACCATTCCATTTGAATTTCAGTTGAAGTTGAATGAAATTAAGGTTTTCAACTATCCATCAAAGTCTGAATCAATGCTTTTGACTGTTGAAAACGTATGGGAAAGTATGACGGTTCATCAATTTAGTGAACAGTTTGTTGGCAAGTTGGTCTACAGTAAATGGCCATTTTTGAGAGAATCCAGAGTTGTCAAGGTTAGTGATATTGAGGCCAAGTACGAATCGATCAAAACATCAAACGGCCCAAGAAAGGTTGTGGGTAGTGCCTTGACCCCAGAAGATTTCAAGGACTTTAGACAACAGCTCAATACTTTGAGACTGACTTATGACAAGATTAAGGGTATTAAATTAGGAAAGCTCGATACTTTGGTTTATGTTCAACCAGTCAATGGGTTGGTTAGAACTGCTAAGGGTGCCCATGTCAAGACATTCTCTAAGGACATTGAGGTTTATCCTATCCAATTGATTGTTAAGGAAGTTGTTAATAAGGATAAAAGATATGCCACCAGACCACCTTTGCCAATCGACCAGGAATTCCCAGTTGATTCTCAAGTGGTATTCTTGGGTGATATGGGATACGGTGCTCCTGCTAAGGTTGTTGGTTACAGTGATGGTATGGATAAGTTGAGTATTAAGATTTCCCAGATCCAGGCAGTTGACGAGCCAGTTATTGGTAAGATGAGATTCGCCAAGGAACAGAAGGAAATTAAGTACTATCCATCCTTTGATATCAGTAAGCAATTGAGAATCAGCTCTTTGTTGTTGTCCAAAATCACCAGTGGATACATGATTGAAGATGACTCCAACGGAGGTAGCAAGAAGGTCAATATTGGATTGGAGTTGAAGTTTGAAGGAAGGAGACAAAAGGTACTTGGTTACACCAAAAAGATTAACAACGGTAAGGTCTGGGGCTTTTCATCATTGGCTATCAATTTGATTAATACTTACAGAAGTAAGTTTCCTAAATTGTTTGCCAACTTGGCAAAGGTTGAGGGTAGCTCTATTCCTAAATTGAGTGCTGTTTCTTCAAAAGAAGAACTTAAGCAAGTCCGTGATTGGCTTGCTGAAATTAAACAAGAGTTGCAAACGGTTTCTTTGGAAAGTGAATCATTGACCAAATTCAGCTACCAAGCAATTGAGCAGTTTATGGACACATATATTCAACAGCAGATCCCTGTTTCTAACAAGGATATTAAGGGTGTACCAAAGGATGCTGTATTGAACCCTCAAGAATCGTATCAATTGTTGAGTGACCAGAAATTTGAATTGGGAGACCGTATTATTTACATTCAAGACTTTGGTAAGGTTCCAATTTTGTCCAAGGGTACTGTCGTGAGCATCAGCACTAAACTGAACAAGACATCTTTGGGAGTTATCTTTGACTATCCATTGATCAACGGTACTACGATGAACGGTAAGTTGCTGAGCAAGCGTGGTTTGGCTATTGATTCTTCATTAGTGTTGAATTTGACTGACAGAAAGTTTGTTTTCCACAGCAAGGCCTCCAAGAGTAGAAAGAAGTTGACTGATACTGAAAAAATTGCCCGTGCTCAGATCATTGAGAAGAAGAAGAATGAAGAAACCAAGAAGCAATTGGCTCAAGAAAAGCAAGCCAACGCCAAGAAGTCAAACGAGTTGTTGAACTTGTTGAAGAATGTCAAGAAAGATGGCAATGGAGATGAAGAAGAAGCTGTTGCTGAAGAAAAGGAGGAGCAGCAGACATACAATTCCTCTGCAATTAAGCAAATCTACGGAAATATTTACTCGAGTGTCATGAGTGAAGGACAACCTGTTGCTCCGCCAGTTCAACCAGTACCTTACGGACAACCATATCCTTATGGAGTTCCTATTGTTCCTGGTATTCCATTACCACCTCAGTTCTTCCAGGGACCACCAGTTCCACCTGTTGGTTATCAGCAGTATCCACCACAAGCAGCACCAGCACCAGCACCTGTTGCTGTAGTACCAGAAGCAGAGGCTAGAGGAGCACCAAAGTCTCAGAGAGGCAGAGGTCGTGGTCGTGGTCGTGGTCGTGGCGGGATCCAGAGCGGTAGAGGAGGTAAGCCCAAGGCATCCAGTTAGTAAACTTAATGAGTATGTATTATTTACAGAATGATTAATGGTATTTACAAATTCTTTTCAGTAGTCGGGGTTTGCTGTTGTTTTGTCATCGGGGTTGTTTTCTTGTCACCCGGTAGATTGACCAAACCCAACGTATCCCACTCGGACTGTTCCATGAGCTGGTTATCCATTCTGCATTTCAAGTATCCCTTGGCCAAAATACGGCAGTTGGGAGCGTTCTTGTTTTCGGTGAACTTCATACACTTCAAATATTTGTTCATGTATTCTGTACACTCGCCATCGTGGTCCAATGGGAAAGAGCCTCTTTCAGGAGGGGTGGGTGTCCATGTTCTGAAGTTTCCGCCTACATGTTAGTTACTGTCGTTTAAAGTCGTGGGATTTTCCAACACATACCTGGTGCCCCGGTAGCCATAGTTTTAGTGAGAGTGGTGAGTTTTTTCAGTGAGAAACGCGCGGCTTAGTAAAAATAAACTTGATGATGCCCGATAATCGTACAAAATACAAGTAACCAACCCACAAGTGACTAGACAACTGTGGTTGAGGGTAAATAACTGCGTAGTTATGTCGCTTGATGTTGGTGGTCGTGGTGAGATTTTTTTTTTCTATTGCACCTAACTCCGGGGTCCAGGGCTGATGGGTACCCCTCATTCCAATCCGGACAGAACACCGACAGAAACAAGGAAGCGGAGCGCATCACCTGTGGTCACTTGTTGCTGAGAAACTGGTTGTGGTGCCCGCACCGCACCGCCGGCACAGGATATCGGCCACGATCGGAGTTGTGATTGGCATATGGGAATTTTTCGGCCCAAGGGATGCGAGCGCGCGTCCCGGTTCCCGGTCGCAAGAGGGTTACTTTGGAACAAAACGATGTAGCGTTACCATCCCATACCACGCCAGCTTTGTATTGGAACACCATCATTAGTGGAAATGTCTGGTCCATTTTTAGTATGGTTTTGTTCTCTGCTGTTGTTTTTTTAGGCTTTTTTTTTCTTTTATAACAGACCTAAGTTAAAATTGCAACGCATCTGGTTTCCGTGGCCATAAATACCCGCTAAAAATCTGCAACCGACCCTAAAGTCCCATGCTAAACAATAAATACCAAAAAAAAAAAATTCTCGACGTATAAATATCAACTAATTTGTGGAGAAACCACAAAACACTCCTTTTGCGCCGTCCGTTTAGCTGTTTGCATAAATATATAAATCTATATATATATATATATCAAGCGTGTATCGTGCCGCTCGTTATCAGACAGTTATCAAAAAGGAACTCTTTCTTTTTTTTCTTGATTAGATCCTAATTACCCGAATATTTATATCCCATATCCTCCCCCGCTTGGCCCCGTCTTCACCTTGTTTTTTGGGCTCTTGATAAACTTATAGATATAGACTTCCCCGGATTGGTGACTCAAAAGATTCTCACCCACATTGAGCATAAAGGTCCCTGAACAATAATTTATTACCAGCACTCTGTTGTTTTTTCTTACCCCAGAAACGGATCTTTTTTCCCCCTCCTTCCTGTTTCGCTTCGTTCGACCTACCCAATACTGAGCTTCCGCAGGACCGTTATTGTGCGCTGCTTCTCGCTTTCAAAAATCTAGCTTCTGCCACAAATTCCCGAACCGGCATTATTTTTCCCTCACCTTGCGACTTGTCGAAGAAATTTCGCCGATTTTTCACATTTTTCACGACTCATAAAAATCAACTTCCGATAGACTTTTTCACACCCAACTTACCATCGCTATGGCTACTGAATTTAAGGCCAAAGAAATCTTTGACCAGTTTGCCTCGGTCGATCCCGTCACCAATGAAAGGAGCTTGTCGTTACAGGAATTCACCAATATCTTGGCTCCATTCGAAACCGATCTTCCTCGGAATTCAATATCACTCTTGTATTTGATTGCCGACCACGACCGTAAAGGTTTTGTTACGGAACATGACTGGACCAAGTTCATCTCCACGTTGACCTCGCTCGACGGTGAATTCAAGGTATTGTACCAGTTCCTTGCCAACTCAGCTTCGTTGAATGCTAACCTCAATTACGACGAATGTATCGACATCCTTAATGGCATTAACAAGTCTATTGATTCCAATTACCAACAAAAAACCATCAAGTTAAACTGGGCCTACTTGCAAAGATTCTTTGAACCCAATGGCACCATACGCTACGACGACTTTGTCACCCTCACCAGCTATTTACCTGTCACCAAGTTGATCGGAAGCTTCGAGATCTTGGCTGGTAACAAAGGATACGTGTCAGAAGAACAATTGATTGACTTGTTGAAGACTAACTTGAGTCACAAGTTGTCCTCAAGATTAAAGAACAACTTATCCAACGTCACCTTATTCTGGGCTGACAAGAAGGACAACTACACCTTGGCCAACCTCTTGTTCATTTACAACGCCTTGAACAAAGTGGATTTGATCAACGAAGTCGTGGCCAACACTCCTCCAACTACCAAGGACAAAGACGATATCTTGATCAACAAGTTGGACTTGTACAACCACTTGAACGACCACTTGTTAAAATCCTCCAACTTCAAGCCGGTTTCCATTACAGAAATTGACTTGTTGTTCCACCTCCTTAACGAAAAGACTAACGACAATATCCCTCGCAAGGAATTGATCTCATTCTTGAACCCAAACTACAACAATAACGTTGCAAACTTGTACTCCATGTTTGATCATCCTGACTCAAGACATGCTTCTGGTGTCAAGTTTGGTGATTCCACGGATAACTTCTCCTTATGGCCAATTGTTGACTCCCTCTACTCCTTCTTCTTGGGTTCCATCGCTGGATGTATTGGTGCCACCGTTGTGTACCCAATTGACTTGGTGAAGACTAGAATGCAAGCACAGAAGCACAAGGCCTTGTACGATAACTCCATCGACTGTTTCAAAAAGATTATCAAACACGAAGGTCTCAAGGGTTTGTACAGTGGGTTGGGTGCCCAGTTGGTTGGTGTTGCTCCAGAAAAGGCCATCAAGTTGACTGTCAATGATTTAATCCGTAAGATCGGTTCTGATCCTGTCACCGGTAAAATCACCATGCAATGGGAAATCGCTGCTGGTCTGTGTGCTGGTGCTTGTCAAGTCATTTTCACTAATCCATTGGAAATTGTCAAGATTAGATTGCAAATGCAAGGTGGCAACAAACCCACTGCTCCAGGCGAAATTCCTCTCAAGCGTTTGAATGCCAGTCAAATTATTAGACAATTGGGTCTCAGAGGTTTGTACAAAGGTGCATCCGCTTGTTTGTTGAGAGATGTTCCATTCTCGGCCATTTATTTCCCAACCTATGCTAACTTGAAGAAGTGGATGTTTGGTTTCGATCCTAGTGATCCATCAAAGAACCACCGTTTGTCTTCGTGGCAGTTGTTGGTCAGTGGTGCCCTTGCAGGTGCTCCAGCCGCTTTCTTCACGACACCAGCTGATGTTATCAAGACCAGATTGCAGGTTGAAAGTAAGACTCACGAAACAAAGTATAAGGGTATTGTCCATGCCGGTCGTGTTATCTTGAAGGAAGAAGGTATGAGTGCTTTCTTCAAGGGTTCTCTTGCCAGAGTGTTTAGATCCTCACCTCAGTTTGGTTTTACTTTGGCCAGTTACGAAGTCTTGCAGAGCTTATTCCCATTGACGCCTCCAAACACCAAGGAATCCAACTTTAAGGCTATCAGTGGTTACCCAGGTATCTACAACTTGACCAACGACCAAGTCTACAACTCCCAGGGAAAGTACGACAGAGTGTTGTACTTGAACAAGTCTGACTTGAGTGCTGTTCCTGCCACGTCTACCAGTAACAAATTGAACGAAACCTTGGTCAAGTTACCTGCTGAATATGTGTACAAATCCCAAGATGCCATAAAATTGTTGTTAGACATAGACTACAAGTTTGGCAACTTCAATTCTTCTGCTTATGAAAACTTTATTCAAAAGAAGTAAATAGACTTTTTCCTTGCTCAAAAAACCCTTGTTTATAAAAAGCCCTCATGTGTAATGTATGTATTACCTACCTCACGCAATAATAATGTAAGTGATCTCCATCTTGAATTAAAAATGATTCCTTCCCGTTGCTGTTGTCTAGTGGTATAATTTGATCGATCTCAAAGACACCAGTGGCACTTGATCCAAACTTAATGTACCGCTCGTTATATCTCCCTTCACGAACTCGTGTTAAGTCAGCTACTTTGAATACATCTTCAAAAGTTTGAACCATCAAATGAGACCCAACTCGTTCGATTATGGGATTGGGCCGGTTATCTTGCACCCAATCGCACAATACTTCGCAACAAGTATTGGGAATGTACAAGTGCACAAACTGTTTTGTCACCACAGCAATTGATTCTGATATCATAAGTATCAATCTAAGGATCAATTGGTCAAATCTCCGCTCATCTATTTGTTTCAACAGTTGAGCATCCAAGACTCTCAAGACGTTTCCGCTAGCCATAAACAAATGTCCTTGATTATAAGCCAAATAGGCTGATACTCTAGAATCCAAGTTAACCTTTTTGGTATAAAGCTGATCAAAATTGATTCTTTTCTTTACAAACTCGTATCCAATCCAAACCAAATCACCTGTACTGGTCAAGATAAAAATACGCTTTTCTGTGATAGTACTGGCAAGAACCCGGACCCTGTCTGATTCTCGTATATCAGTTCTAAGTCTGTACATACCACAAGGTGTACTGGCATCAAGAAAGCTTCGTAGATATGTTTCCATTGTCTTCAGTTTGAACTTCGATCTGTTATTAAGGGCATCGTTCACCTTTGAAATATCAAACTTCTTCGAACTCCCCAAATTATCATAATTATGAACACCAAGTGCTTCACAGGATCTTCTCAATAGGTTTGGAATCCTTAGCTGATGCTGCTTTATACATGCAAGAAAATCTTGGGTCACATCTTGTGTTGATATCTCGTCGGCGTCTTTTATCTCAAATAAATGGACCCTCGTAACATTAAAAAAGCCATCATTCTCCAACTGAACTTCTTTGACAGTAAACTTCAATACAATTCCATTTTCGAGTATTCGGAAAGAATTGGTGCCAGCGAATGTCTTATTGTAATGGATATACTTGTAAAGTAATGGATCCGGTGCCATGCACAATGTCTGTTGTTGGAACCTAAAGATATATTCAACACCTTTGTAGTATCCAATGATACGACACTTGTCGTTTGGTGTAAGTTCGACCAGAGTTATTGGACACGGCTCTTCCATAACTGTGTTCTCTTCGTCATAATCCACAAAGGTTCCCAAGGTCCGAATCACATCAATGTTACCCATCCGTAAGTTTATCGTTCCCTCAAAACTGTTTCGAAACGTTTTGTTCTCGGTATGAAACCGTCGTACCTGTTCAATGATCTTTTGTTTTGGATTGGGCCCATCATCTAATGGTAAATGACGTATTTTAGGGGCATTGAACTCGGCTGCTCGAACTCGTTTTTGGACATTGCTATTATGGTACTTATCACTGGATGTTCCTAAACCACCATTCAACACACTAAAATACCTTCCTCTCTCTTCATCCCACACAAATCCAGGTAGTTCTGGTGGTGCCATCTTTTGATAGATTATTAGACCGGGTTTGATGGGGCAAAATAATACGACTTGGATCTATATGCCGTATTTCTATCTAATTGTACATAATACTACTTTTTGTTTAGTCGTGATCAAGATCAAGCTCGTACTCTTTGTTGGTGGCCTTTTCAATCTTGGTATAACTGGCTTCGTTACGTTTGCGGAGTAATAACTCTTCCAATCCGTTGCTTCGATCTATACCGTCCCAGAAATAACCTGCTTTGATCCCAAACCGATTTGTGGGATTCACGCCTTTGGTATAAGTGTAGTTTTCATTGTTATCAACTGTCTTGTCGGTGAATATCGACATGGGATCTTCTATCTTCAAGTCATTGGTGACCGCACTGGATTTATTCTGGAGCTGCTGAGTCTGTTGGTTCTGTTCCTCTTCCGTTAATCTGACTTCAGTATACCGTGGCTTGGATCTGTTTGCTCGTTCTTGTTCCACCTCTTTCCGTCTAGTCTCAATATCAATGATCCGTCCAGTAATATCTCTATACACGGTTTCTGGTTGTTCTGGTCCCAGTTCCGGTTTCGGTTCCTGATTTTTCTGTTCCACAACGTCTCCTGTATCGATTCGCCTAAATCCCTTAAACTGTTTTGTCTTGATTTCTACCTGAACTGGTTCTTCTGCCAACTCGGTCTCTTCCTGTACCACGGTAACAGGCATCCGGATCTCGGTCTCTTCCACTAATATATTATCTTCAACATGTTTCTTCTGTTTCTTCTTCTTTCTTTTCTCATCTTTCGTATTACTCTTTAAGTATTTCTCTAGATATGCAGCTCGTGACATCAGATAGACATCGCTCGCTATCTTTCATCAACAGTTTAGTTAATTTTTGTCTCTTGTATATAGTGTGCAGTATTATTCTCGCTTACTTAATCTTACCTACTTCATTATGTAACCGGGCCATCGTCTCACACAACTCCATGAACAAGTCATACTGAGACTTTATCACTTTAACAATGTTGAACAAGTTACCAAATCCTTCGTTGCATGAACGTTCAAGTCCCTGTAATATTTGGTCTAAGTCCTTCATAAACTGCTCGTAATTGTTCAAAACCTCGTAATACTTTTTGATCTTCTTGATGAAAAATTCATTCAACTGGAAAGAAGACGATAATCTCGTGCCTGGTTTCGATAATTGTAAGATTAACTGCATAATATTGCTGATATCTTCAATCAATTCGTTATTGAGATCCTTCAAGCTCTGAAGCTGGTTCGAATCAAACTTCAAGGCCTGTTTCGTGGACGATATCTTGTTGTGTAAGTAGTTGATATCTTTCGGTATGGACTCTATCAATGCATCATGTTTTTGGTAGTCGGCCTGCAATGTGGTGGCAATCATATGCTGCGTATTTATGTACTTGTCAAACTGTTCCAACTCTTGCTTGATAGCTGGTGGCAAGTCACCAACACGAGTCATTGCTGTCAATTGCTGTTGTTGTTGCTGCTGTTGCTGGGCCTGTGCTTGTTGCTGGGCCTGTGGCTGAGAAAAAAGGCCACCCGTAGTGACTCCAGTGTTGTTGTTGGTGATGCTGGATCCAAAAAGACCTGTAGAAGTAGAAGTATTGTTCGTTCCAAACAATCCACCACTGGTGTTTGTATTGCCTCCAAATAGCCCTCCAGTAGGAGCAGTTGTGGCTGGTTTATTACCGAAAAGGCCTCCGGTCGTTGTTTGAGTATTGTTGCTACCAAAAAGACCACCTGTTGTTCCAGTAGTGGCTGCTGGTTTGTTTCCAAACAAACCACCAGAAACAGTTCCTGGTACATTGTTATTGTTGTTGTTGGTTCCAAACAACCCACCTGATGTGGCTCCTGGTGTATTATTATTGTTGTTGTTGTTGTTGGTTCCAAATAATCCACCTGTTGTGGTGTTTGAAGTATTGTTAAGAAGACCGCCAGCTGGTGTCGTGTTGGTTGCAGTAGGGCCGCCAAATAAGCCACCTGGACGCTGTGTAGTCGTGTTAGCATTGTTGGAACCAAACAAACCTCCGCTCTGCTGGGTATTGCTACCAAACAACCCACCGGTATTTGTGTTCTGGGTCTGGTTACTAGCGCCAAACAAGCCTCCAGTATTCTGCTGTGAATTATTAGTATTGTTATTATTGTTATTGCTACCAAACAACCCACCAGTATTGGTCTGGGTCTGGGTCTGGTTGTTGGCACCAAAGAGTCCGCCTGAAGCAGGCTGGGCCTGCAGTGTATTGTTTCCAAACAATCCTCCGGTTGGTTGGGTTGGTTGGGTTGGTTTGGCTCCAAATAAACCACCACCAGTGTTTCCACCGCCAAAAGCAGGAGCTGCTGGCGTTGTTGAAGATCCAAACATCGTTCGTTTGAAAATGTTAATTTGTTTACTGAATCTTGAATGAAAGAGTGATGGAAAAAAAAAAGATGGTTTCCTTTTCATTGCGCGTTATCTGCAGGTTTGTTGATATAGAGCTTTTCAATTCCTTTTCATGCTGATCCAAGAACAGATCGGGAAGCTTGTGGAAGAGGAAGTTGAACGGCAAACGGATAAGTTACGTCAAGAAAATAAGAAATTGAATCATGAATTGAATTCTGCAAAGGAGGAGTATGCAAAACTTAAACACAAGTATGATCAGTTGGTCCGATCAACGCGTAGTCAGGAAAAGGGTAATGGAGTGGTGGTAACTGACAAGAAGAAGATGATAATAAAGAATAAACCTATGCTTGAAACCACCAACTTTTGGACATCGTTTCATGGAGAAAGCAGTATGAAACATATTCCTGAGCTTCGAAGTCGATCAATGTACGAGTCAGAACCCTCTACATCGCTACACAAGTTGTCTACTCAATACTCTGACGATGAAGAACCCCAGGCTTCTCTGCCAATCAAAATATCGCCACAGAAAGTACCTTTCAGTAAGATCCCAACCCAGTATTCCGATACATCATCATCATCACCAGTTAAACAGAGTCGCATTCCGGTGTTTGACCAGCAACGACTAAAATGGGACTCTCCTCCTCCTCAAAAGTCGGTGGTTGAAGTAAGGTCATCACCCATTAAATCTTCACAGCCAGACGAAGTTATTGCTGATTCCGAAGAAGAATTGGGTGGTGGGGAGATATCGATATCTCCTCCTGATAAAGCACCAAACGTCCATCATAAACTAGTGGTTCCGCCCATGGACATGCCACACACGGTATTGCAACGACGTGAGTTTGTCAGAAAGTATTATCTTTCGGAAAAATCGATTGAGATGGACTTGTCCACGAATCCCATCAACGAGACACAATGGATAATATCTGATTTCAAACCGAACCCCAGCTACCAAAAGAAAAGAGATACGGGGATAATCGAGATTTCCACCGGCCAGGGATTAACTTTAAAGAGAAAAGTCGGACTCACGAAAAATGATGAAGCTAATCGTAAAAAGTTCTACAAATTAGCCAATGGAGAAGCGATAGGCGATAATGGTAGTGATGACGAAGAGTTGGAAGAGAAATTGAGCCAGATGTTTGATAAGTTTCCTTCTCCTCCAGGATTTATGTTGAGTGAGTTTCCCAATACCCAGGAACAAATCCGGAGGCAACAAATCGTTGCCGGTCGCCAACAACGACGTATCAAACGTCGCTTGAAGCTGTGTTTACATGTTGAGCAGGGCGTACAGGTAGGAGAGTTTGTATTTTCCAACAACGTAATTAATAATTACGTGAAAAGGGGTAAGGTGTATATAGGAAAGTAGTTATGGGTAGGACACAAATCTAGAATTTTATTAATTCTTTATTTATTAATTTTTTTTTTCGTTTTTGTTTGTTTGCCTTGTTTTTTCTTTATTTTGCAACAATAATATAAAAATAGCTACAGGACCAATAACAAAAGTTTACTATTGCGGTTCGGATGTTTATAGATTTATCATTTGAACTAACATTCATGGACCTGGGTAAGGATCGTGCAAGTAAAAATGGGACATTGTTTTATTGTTTATAGGAATGAGATTAATAAAGAGCATGTTGTTGGAAATTAATAAAATTGAACATTTTTTTCGAAATATGCTTAAAAAAAACGCGGTGGGTCCAGAATGGCTCGCTTTTGGGTTACAGACCGTGTTCAAACCTGTGAAACCCGATGCCAATCCTAAAAATAAAAAAAATTGGTGTGGGCAGTGTCCTTATATTAAAGTATTCCGAGTAAAATTTAGCAGGAGGTGGAGGAGGGCCCCGCCGCCATGGCCTGGAAATCTTTAGTCAAAGATTGGGTGCTGGACTATGCAGCAAGGGGACCAAAATAGCAATTGGGATTTTGAAGTTAAAAAAGAAAAATTAAGAGTCGTCAGGTAGTGATAAAAATAAAAAAAAAAGTGTGGTGGTTGCATTGGAAAAGCAGCCTTGTCTATTTTATTTTTGCTATAACGGTGCACACTGTTTCAAAGAGAAAGCCACCTGGTTTGGAAAAGGGGGGAAGAAGAAGAAGAGGAAAGGAGAGCGGAAACCGGCACGGGAATAGACGAGATGTAATCCCATCTGGCAAGCCCAGGAGACTATAGCAGGACTATAAAAAAACATCTCACAGCAACTGGCAACCCTCATAATACTGACCAATTCGGCAAGCAAGGGCCCCTGGAGCAATGTGACTCGTCCGATCGGGGGAGTGGGGACTAAATGTAGGAAAAAAAAAGCCTGACGACGCATTGGCTGCCAATTAAGAGAGGGTTGAAAAAGAAATAATTTCTAAGCTCTGGCAAAGTATTTGTGCAGTTTAAAACAAGGAGACGAACCTACCTGCAGGAGCGTATGCCACCACCTTTAAAATCCATCCAAGAGGAACACCGTACCCTTTCTAGTAAAATAAGAGCTTCTTAAACCTAACAAGAAACTACCCATATCCAATCTGCTCCGAAACCATACCAGGCTCCATTTCATTTGATATCCCTCCTCTTCAATCAAAATAAAAAAAGTCTCAGCTGGTGCAGATGATATTGCGCCAACCCGGCAATAATTTTTATTTAGTATTGTTGGTTATTACACAAAATAAAAACCTCTAATCAGGATTTATCGTTTATCATATAACCACCGAATACTTTACCAACTCAAAGTGGCTCCGTGGTCTTGTATATATATTCTCGCTTTTCTTTCTACTTACTTATTTCTTTCTTCACTCTTATATCCTATTGTATATATATACCATAATATATTACTGAGATATACATATATATATATCATTGCAACCCCAACTACGATATATATATCATATCCTATATTATTACCCTATATACATAGCGTATTCGTGTGTCTTTACCGGATAACCTTTCCACCCAAATCCATTACCCGCCACCCTCACCCAAATCCCTTCCAAAACCATGTCTCACAACCACACCCTTTCCATTAACTCCATTTCCTCTCTCATCGAACCAACCACTCCCCCCACCATGGCAAACTCTTCTTCCGTTTCCACTGCGCCAACCACGGCAAAATCTTCCACTACTTCCTCATCTTACCATAAACCTGGCCTCTGGGACTCCTACAACAAATTAAACCACAACTTGAACTTACCCAACTTCAACATCGACAACATGGCCATAGTCCCCAGGCCAAACGCCGCACTGCACCCGCACCCAGCCGCTGATCCGGCCCCCATCTACAAGTCCAATGCCTTTTCAAGGTCAAGGGCCACCACTATTCCGCATTCCCGCCAATCCTCTGTCGACTCAGACAAAGAAAATAAGGATATCAGTAACACTACTGGTTCAATCACATCGCCAGCCCCACGTACTACTGCTGCATCGCACTCAAAATTATCTGGCTCCAAAATCGACAAAGATTATCTTTCTCTGATTAGCAAAGTCCCTTTGAGCCAGCTTCTGGAAGAAATATTGAGATTGTCAAAGGACCAGTATGGCTGCAGATTCCTCCAAAAGAGAATTGACGAAAACACCATTGCAAGCTACCAAGTCAGATTGGCCAATTTTGAAATCATCTTTAAGGAAATTTACAGCTACCTCTATGAGTTGATTATTGACCCATTTGGTAACTATTTGATTCAGAAGCTTATTAACTACTGTGATGAGTCCAACTTGAACTTGATTTTAGAAATTTTGCAGTTCAATCTTTTTCAAATCTCCATTAACCAACACGGTACTAGAGCTCTTCAAAAAATTATTGACAACTTGAACAGCCAATATCATTTAAACCTCCTCACCAAAGGATTGAAACCATACATTATTGAACTCATTAAAGACTTGAATGGTAACCATGTCATTCAAAAAATCTTGAACAAGTATCCTCCTAAAGATTGCCAGTTTATTTACGACTCCATTATTGAGGACTTGATTATTGTTGCGACCCACAAGCACGGTTGCTGCGTCTTACAGAAATGTTTGAACCACGTCACTGTCATGGCACTTCAAGAGTTTTCTGACGCAATCCTCAACTTCAAGAACTTCCAAGTGTTGATCAATGACCAATTTGGGAACTATGTATTGCAATACTTGATTTCAATCAACTCTTGGGAAATCAACTACAAGATTTTTCAAAACTTTTTGAAGTTTGGAATCAACAACTTGTGCAAGCTAAAGTTTTCATCCAATGTCATTGAAAAGTTTTTGAAAAATTCCTACAACAACGAAATCAATGACTACAATTTTTCCAACTTGAAGTTTGAGTTGATTCACAATGTTTTAACCTCTGATTTGAATAAATTGATTAATGATCCATACGGTAATTATGTTATTCAAACATTGATTGATATATTGATTCATCCACATGTCAATTACTTCAATAGAGCGGATGTTCCAAATGAATACCTGTTTGCTGTGGAAAAGATGAGTCTCGTCTTGCCTAAAAACTACACACAAACCAATGAAAGTCTTCAGATTACAATCATTAAGACTTGGTTCCAGAACTGCAAGATCGTTTCCAGTTTTGGCAAGCGTATTCAATCGAAGATTAACATCATTTTGAATCAAGGTAACTTCTCATCGGGTGTTTCGAATCAGAAGTCAAAGAAGGAAGACAGCTACCAAAATGTGTCTACTCTTACTCCCCATCAACCTGCTTCTCACAACTTACACCAGCAAGGCATGCCACAAAACATGAACGCCAACGGTGAATTTATTGTCAATGATAACTTTAGTACTCCATCAACTCATTTGAGCGGTTTCAACCCCGGCTACCGTTCCTTGAGTGTTTCTTCGACTACGTCTTCTACAAATGATTTCAAGCTTAACTCATCCATCAATCAAATTTCAAGAAACAGCTCGTTGTCGAGTTCATACTACAATAATATGAACAGCAACAGCAACAATAACGTTGGTTTTGGTAACCAATTACATGACTCCACGAACATTCAGTTGAATGTAAATACTAACATGCATTCATTAGGCCAATATTCCAATCCACTGACAAATGCTCCCTATTACTCTAACGAGTTTGTGGCTACTGACTACTCCATGGCTCCAGCTACAGGAGGTGCTCCCCCTTTCATTGATGGTAACTTTGTTCAAGGCACTGCCCATCCCAATCCAAATTATTTTAACAAGGGAAATGGCGGATTGCCCATGCTTGAGCGTACTTCAGATTACATCCCACATGCTCCTCAGCCACAACAGATGACCTTCTCGAATATGGAAATGCCTTACAAACACAACTCGAGTATCTCTTCCATCAATCAATTGCAACAGCCGCAATCCATCAACCACTACACTACGTCATCTCAAAACGGGCTTAACAAAGGGTTCAGTCTACTTCCACAGCAAGCACCAGGATACCAACCCCAAATTAACCAGGCACAACAGTATCCACCACAGTTTCAGAACCAGCAACATATGCTTTCCAATGCTGGTTCAATGAATCCACATGGTCACATGCGCGTGGTATCCTCTGCTTCTTCGGTAGGACAATTTTTAGGACAACCCAAGGAGTGCTTCTATGTTGGTACTGGAAGTGACGCCAACTATTACCCAAATTGAGATGAGTAGAGGAAAGTGAAAGGAATATTGCACTAACAATTGATCGATTTGCATAACATTTAATTATGTCCATCTACCCTTACGTCCTCATAATACCTGTGCTATATTATTAACATTCCGTTCTCCCTTACAATAGGTCGAATCTACAAGAATTCTTGTTGTTTTGATACTATTTCCTTAGTTTAAGTCTTGAATACTCCTACTATAACTCAGGACTTTTTTACTTCCTTTTATTTCCCTTGTCTTACTTGCATTTTAACTATATTTTTATCAATGTTTAACTACTTGTCGTTTGCAGTACTGTACGTTTGATTTAAACAAAAACAAAACTCAAAAAATTGAAAAATTTAAAGGCCATTAAAATGGCTATTTGTCCCTCTCCAAGAATGAGAAAAAATTATATATATTGAAAGAATAATGTGTATCAATATACGTTTGTAATATGAATCATTCTCATGCGAGTTTCATTGCATTCACCGTAACTTGCTGGTGGTGACTCTCCTTTCTCATGTGAAATGATAAACA
This sequence comes from Teunomyces stri, assembly GCA_030563165.1. Classification (NCBI taxonomy): domain Eukaryota; kingdom Fungi; phylum Ascomycota; class Pichiomycetes; order Serinales; family Debaryomycetaceae; genus Teunomyces; species Teunomyces stri. Next base: position 186,621 of record JAKUBI010000017.1, read on the forward strand.
GGAGGTAAAGTTTTTGCATGTTACGTAACAGTATGCGTGTCCCACCCCTCAAATCAGAAATGAGTTCCTTTCTAGGCTAAAAAATAATAAAACTAAAACTGCAAAAAATTTATAAAAAAATTGAAACGTTGTGGGTTTTTTTCGCAATTCCGCAAAAAGCTGCAACCCAAATTACCTAAAATAGTTGCAAAAAAATTGATCTAGCCGAGGATCGAACTCGGGGCCTTTTCGGAACTTACTGTGATGAACACCTGTAAACGAAACGTGATAGCCGCTACACCACTAAACCAGATTCTTGTTATGTAAGAAAAATAGTACTTACAATTACCAGCAAAATAGTGACGCAAGTCATTCGCCCCTCCGCAAAACGCGGCAAGTCAAAAAAAACTGAGAAACGTATCTATTCTGCTGTAGTTGAATACACCGGAAACTCTTCTCTTTCTTCTATCCTGAAAACTAATTGATTTTTACACGATGGAGAAGTTTGGATTCCACAAAGTTTCTAACCATCCTACGAGTCCTGGAGGCCACAGTATCTCCCACAGCAGACCAAACCCACCACCAACACCTCAAAGACCTAGCCATGAATTTTCACCAGCAAAGAGACACTTGGAAGTGCAGAACTGTCCTTCTAACCGGGTTGCATTGGCTAATATGCTTGCTGTAAATCCAGATGACTTTGTAGATGTTGCCAATGGACTGCCTGTCGCTGTTGACAGAGACTTTGTCTACGGCATCGAGAAAGATCCAACTATCCCACAAGGAGTGATCGGAATGGCTGGACATATCAGAGGCTGGGGTAAATGGTCTAACTACTCCAAGGTGACTGTTGAACCATACAATATTTTTAACAACAAACAGAAGCAACAGTATCTTGGAGCGGTTGAGATCATTATCGACTTTAAGAGCAAACAGAAAGCACACAACAAACCGATTAAACATGAAGAATTAGTGGATATCTTTTTAAAAACATATGCTAATCAAGTGTTGCAGCCTACCGAGCCAATGGTCTTTGAATTTAAGGGTGACTACTACCTTTTGTTAATCAATAACGTTCAAATTGTTGATATTAACAATCCAGAACACTTGCCATCGATCAAAGAATCTAGTGACCTCAACACTAAGGGAATCTTGATCAGACAGACCGAAGTCATCTTTTACCCATTTGAAAAGTCTACGTTGAATTTGGTAAAACCATCATCCTTGAGTGGCAAAAGATTAGGCGGTGGTGCTGCTGGTAGACCAAGAGCCAGAAAGCAAATCATCAACCCTGATTTCAAATTGGAGGACTTAGGAATTGGTGGTTTGGATGACGAATTCCAGGATATCTTCAGAAGAGCGTTCAACAGTAGAATCTTACCTCCCGAGATGGCCGAAAAGTTGGACTACAAACATTGTAAAGGTTTGTTATTATTTGGTCCTCCTGGTACAGGTAAGACATTGATTGCTCGTAAATTGAGTAAGATGTTGAACGGTAAGGAACCCAAGATTGTCAATGGTCCCGAAATGTTGAGTAAGTACGTTGGTGCTTCGGAAGAGAATATCCGTAATCTTTTCAAGGAGGCAGAACAAGAGTACAAACAGAAGGGAGACGATTCGGATCTTCACGTTATTATCTTTGACGAGTTGGATTCGGTATTCAAACAAAGAGGGTCAGGAAAATCTGATGGTACTGGTGTTGGGGACAACGTTGTTAACCAGTTGTTGTCTAAGATGGATGGTGTTGATCAATTGAACAACATTTTGGTTATTGGTATGACTAATAGACTTGATTTGATTGATAATGCCTTATTGAGACCGGGTAGATTTGAAATTCAGATTGAAATAGCCTTACCTGACGAAAAGGGCAGAAAGGATATCTTGATGATTCACACCTCCAAGTTGAGAGAAAACAAGTTATTGACCTCTGACATCAATTTTGATGAATTGGCTTCTCTAACCAAGAACTACACTGGTGCCGAATTGGAAGGTTTGTGTAACTCTGCCAAGTCGTTTGCAATCAGCAGGCATACCAAGAGCGGAGCAATTGCTCAGATCGATGTTGCCTCGATCAACTCGATGAAGATTACCAGAAACGATTTCTTGTTGGCTATTAACGAAGTTAAGCCAGCCTTTGGTACCGATGAAGAAGATTTGAACTCTGCTGCACCATATGGCATCATCCAATACAACGATTCGATCAAGAACATATTTGACAGAGGACAATCGTTTATTGATGAAGTCAGAGAAAGTGAAACCGATACCTTGATAAGTGTTTTGTTACATGGCCCTGCTGGTGTCGGGAAGACTGCGATTGCTACCACGTTGGCATTGAACTCCGATTTCCCATTCATCAAGTTGTTGTCTGCTGAAAGTTTGGTGGGTATGAGTGAAGTTGGCAAAATACAGTATATTGACAATGTTTTCCGTGATGTTTACAAGTCTCCGTTGAACATTCTTGTTATTGACAAGATCGAAACTTTAATCAATTATGTGCCAATTGGTCCTAGATTCTCAAACGAAATATTACAGTTGTTGATGGTTTACTTAACTAAAAAGCCACCTAAGGGCAGAAGATTGTTGATTTTAGGAACTACGTCACAGTACTCAGTGTTGAAGCATATGAACTTGATTGACTCATTCACCAACACTGTAGCCATTCCTTCGATCAAGCATGTTGATGAAATCGGTAAGATCTTGACCAAGATTGGCTACATGAGTGGCAATAAGGAAAGACATTACATCATGGAACTGTTACAGAACTTTGACATCAACATTGGTGTCAAGAAGTTGATTCAAGTGTTGATGAACAGTAAATACTTGAAGAGCACTGCTGAGGGCGTGGTGGAGAATATAGTGGAAGCCCAAAATGCTTAATGCTTAGTTTATTAATATACGATTGTTTTTCATTTCCAATTTGCCCCAAGAATGTGGGTGGGTATATTTTCAGACACTTTTTATTTTCTAAAAAAATAGTGGCAAGACTGCTTCTTTCGGAACTTGTCACATCAAGGAAACCTATGTCTTTGAGTACTTCCAAGGAAAGCCAAAACTATGAAGTATAACTAGTAATAGGTACCAGGAGTGTATCCAGACTCATACAACAGTAGATTAGTGTCACAAATGTGATACTCAGAGTGTTCTTTTATCGAATAAGATTAGCGAACAATCTTAGGCAGATTAGCGATATTTTTTATCCTCGCTTATTTTATTCTCTCCTCCAAAATTTTTTTGCAATATCCCTGTGGGTCTTGCACCCCATGTAAGTATATAAATAAGACATTAGATCCTCTTTGGTTGGTTATTTCTTTATTGTTCTGTCCTTTCTTTTTGCTTATTCTTACCGGCTTTATTACACTATGCACCAATACGCACTCTCCGATATGTTTTTAGATATCAAACCACTCACACCTTCTTCAGTTAATGGAGAATCCCAAACTGATTCTACTAGCAGTTTTCTCTTTCATGAAGATATTTTTGAGTGTCCCAGCTTGAAATACCTGAAGATACCATACAGTTCCAGCAGCCTGCAAGGATATTCTAGTTCAGAAGCATTATATGAAACACTTTTCAATCAGGTTTCCGTCAACCCTAGACTAATCCTAGACGAACTTCCTCCAACACCTACACCTGAATACAATTCACCAGTCACTCCAATTTCAGATAATTCTTTTGTTCTTTCGGCTTCTACTGACAATTTTTTAACGGGGATCAATGGTGAAGAACCACTCGACCATAGTTTTCACTTTTTGCAACCAGATTTTTTCTCCGAGATCGATTCAAACAACAACAATATTAATGCAGACTCTGCTGCCAATGTCGACACTGACAATATGAACTCCCTCCCAAAAACATCTAAACTAGCCATTGAAGAAACTGTGAAGGCAGACAAAGAAACTTTAACTGCAAAGTCAACAAAGCTGCGCAGTAACTTATTATCACGAAAATCCGACAGTGTAGTTCTTCCTGAACCATTTTCCAAGGAATTCTATGAGTTGAAAAATACCAGGTATCCTCCAATTGAAAACCTAAAGAAGAACCCTGAATTTATTTTAAAATCCGAATTTCTGGTGTCCAAAGCAAATCGTATACGCCCAACATTAACAACAAACATAGCGCTCAGTAATTCCGAGGACCACCAGAATCGGTATTACTCTCGATTAAACATATTTGAATTAGCAAAAATTCTTTGCTTTGATGATTACCACGTTAATATGACAAGAGAAGTTGAGTTTAACATACTAGAAATGTTCAAGCACTACTGCAAATTTGATTTAGGATACCAAACATGGCGGAGGGATACTAATCAAGAATACCGCACCAATTGTTTACAAGAATTGATAGAAATAACTTCAGTATTTTATCCGGAGATCGATTCTCAAATGTTGGAAATAATTATCAAGAGAGGATCTTATATATTACAACAAGCACGGTTAAGAAACGAAAGAAGAAGACGGCGTTAAATCTTCGGATTGCTAGAATAGTCTTACAGAACCGAAACAGCTAGAAAGGCATAATATAAAAATTCTACTACAAAATTTCAAATAAGCAATAATCTATACATATAGGAAATAAGTTCAGGTATCTGCCGGTGAATGCATGATCTGAGTAACAAATTTACCTGAGTATCTTGTGATACATGCAACTGTTAACACATCATTTCTGATAGACGTGGTCATCAAATGATTAAGTATAACATGATTAGGAATGGTCAAATGGTGTGGCTCCTTATTGCTGGCATAATATGAACTGTCAGCTCTCCTTAATGGCGGTCTCTTATAACTTGTTGTTGCATTATTTGGTTCTGAAGCTCTGAAAGGGTCATTGCTGTTTGGGTGGTGGTATGATGACGGTAATTGAGGAATAGTTGTTAGTTGGGAGTTCGAAGTCGTGGCATTGGAGATCTTGTTGAGTAAGACATTGTTCAAATGTGCTGGTAATTGTGGTGGTTCTGGCAACTCATAATTAGGACTTTTGTCCTTAAAATAGTTGTAGTCGACAAACATTTCAGGAATATCACTCGAATAATCAAGATCTGCTTCAGGTCTTATGGCACGTTGAAAAGAAGATGATGTCGACGCCGAACCGTACGGTACAAATCTATTTGACCAAGAATTTGTGTTGGACTCATTGTTGTAAGGGTAGTTTTCCAACTGTTCCTGCTGGTGCACTTCTTTCAATTCCTTCTTCAGGGGATAGTCTTCATTCAGATACTCCACATGTTCAAAGTCGGTCCATTCTTTGGTTATCTTGGCTAAAAAGCTGTTTGATTTGCGGTTGATCATGTTAACTTCATTTTTACCTGCAGACACCTTGGCAGGTAACAAGGACGAAGAAGTGCTGTTGTTGAGGTGTTGTTGGTAGTAAGACGATCCATCTGTGGAAATGATATTGGCATCGTACAGAGTTGAGGCATCCTGATGATTTGGCTGATTGGCAAAATGATTAAAGAGATGCGATTCGTCAATCACCTCGAACCAGTTGAAAAAGATACCCTCCTCGTCAGTAGCCGTTGGCAACTGTTCACTTACCCGATACTCATTATTGATAATGTATAATAACTTGTGAACACCAAGGTGTAAGTTGATGGTGGTGACATATTCGTTTTCATGTAATTCGGAAGGGGTTAATTTGATGATATCTCTCCAGTTTGAAAACGAGCCTATGATGGAGATCTTGTTAATTTTTTCCTTGGTGGTGTTTACCCACTTGATTTCTACTGGAATATGCTTTGATTCATCATGGTTGTTGTGTTTTGATCTCTTGTTGTGATGCTGAATGTTGCTATATGAGCACCCGACTTTGACGTCTCGTTTCTTTTGAGAATCACCGATTTTGGTGAAATCAACGGTGTTAATGTCGGGTGTTGGGGTTTCTGGTCTACCGATCTGGTCGATTTCCATTGCATCAGGTACTTCCTCGGAAGTTTCGTTGTTGCTCGTCACATCTTCGTCGTTAGGCAAGATATTTCTCGAGACGGCCGTGACGTCAGTTTCAATCAAGCCATCGTTCAATTCATTGAACTCATCTTCAATCAAATCATTTGAAAATTGGTTGTACTGGACTGGGTTATCAGTTGAGGTCAGGGGGTTGCGCAGAGGATTATTCAATGATTGAGTAGTAGTAGAGCCAGACAGTGATTTATCTTGAGGTTTCACCTGGTGCAAGATCAAATCACTAAACTCTTCGTCCAAAGAGCCTGTTCTTTGGTTGGCTTCTGAGACCCGTAAGTCGCCAGTATCTGCGAGACGTCCAGCCGTGGATTTTCTTGTGCTGGAGGTCGATGTACTGTTACCCATGTCTTTTTAGAGCGAAATCAAAAAGAATGAAAAAAACAAAGATGCAGATCGTACCCTTTCTCGAACTAGGACGGCTTCAAAGAAAGACTATTGTTGGAAAATATTAATATACAAAAAAATAAGAAAGCAATTGCTGGGTACTAGATTCGTGATAGGATTTTTTTGTACTTACTGCGATATTATCTCACAAGTTGCGATTGTCTGATTTTAAACCGATTGACTTACGACCAAAGGATTTTTCTTTGTCCATTTACTTAGAAATCAGGGTTGGGCTCACCAGAGAGTATATAAACTAAAGCAATCGTCTTTATGAATATTGTAGAGGTCACACCTGTTGTTTCTACATTATGAATTGCACAAGTGCGCTGGTGGAACGGAGGGGTAGCCCGTGCGTGGACTGACCAAATCCGGGGTCGACAACATTCTCCAAAATTTTTTTTCCAGTTCCTTCTAACGATACGCGCCATTCTCACATCGATTCATTTAGAAGTTTTGCATCGTTCGATAGTTGTACCGTAGATCGAGAAAAATGTTACTTTGTGTATGAGGTAAAAGAATTTGTTCCTGACTTCTTCCGTACACCACGATAAGCTTCTTACCCTTTTCAAAAAAAATTAATTAATTAATTAATTAAGAAGACTTGTGCTTATGTCAACGAACTAAATGCTGCTCTACTAATCTATCTTTGTTGTCTGATCCCATGTGAAAAAGCCGTGAATTTATGTTTGTTTTTGCCTTGTCTATTTACGACAGGAAAAAAAAACAAAATGTAGATCACACACACGAATTTTCATACATTTGTCACCCAACGCAGAATGCTGTGACCACAACTTTCTTAACTGTGTGTGTGTGTGTGTGTGGGCGCGGGCCATGAAACATTTTCCAGACATTTCTAGGGAGAGCTTAGATCCGAGCCGCAATACTATATAGATTTTTTTTTGTACACGCGCACAAAGTATCCACAAAACGGTTAGATCGGGAACCACAAATATATACCAGCGGTAGCAGAAGAACCCAATTGAATTAGAAGAACAGTATAAGAACAATGTCTTGGACTGGACTTAAGAAGGCGATAAATCGGGCTGGAACACAGGTGTTACTTAAAACGGGCCAGATCGACCAGTCAGTAGATAAAGAATATGAGTTTGAAGAGAAACGGTTCAAGGCCATGGAAAAGGCCTCACTAAAATTACACAACGAGTTACGGCATTACTTGGAATCACTCAGAATAGTGACCACATCACAGGTGAATATAAGTGAATCTATTCTGTCGTTCTATGGTATACGCCAGGAAGGTGATAAGCCACATAATTTGGCACAGGAGTATTTTAAAGAGATGAAGGAGTTTGAAAAGGCCACCAAAGAGTTGGAGGAGCCCTACAACCAGACAGTATTGAATCCTGTCGGACGGTTCAATTCGTACTATGTGGAAATCAATGCGGCGATCAAGAAGAGGTTCCATAAGCAATTGGATTACGATGCCATGAAGAGTAAGGTGAAGAAGTTGATAGAGAAACCCAACACCAACGATGCAAACTATGAAACAAATCTCCAGGGCTACCAAGTCCAATTGGTGGAACGACAAGAAGAGTTTGATGTGATCAACGAACAGCTCAAAAAGGACTTACCGAAATTTATGAGTTTACGGAGTGCGTTCTTGAGTCCTTCGTTTGAGGCGTTTGTCAAGGTTCAATTGCAATATTTCAACACCAACTTTAATGTTTTGGACACCTTACTGAATAAGTTGGATGCCCACACAAGAGAAGATTATGTCAGTGGAAAGATCGATAAGCGAATCGATGATGTTTTGGCAAAGATGCGTGAGTTGAACATTACTGGTGCGTGAGTTCTTTTGTAGTTGTGTGTTGGTTATAAATATAATTAGTGGAAATGAGTTTGTAAAAAATTAAATTAAACCCTACGCGGCCGGCCCCCTCCCAAAAGAAAAAAGATACACTTAACTACACAGCGACGCCCTACTACTTAAATGGCAGACGCTTACGCTTACGCATCTTTTTTTCGTTTTCTACTGATAACATTTACGATTTAAACCAAGAAGTGGATGTTTCGTAAGTTCAAACAAAGAGCAGACGAAGATGATGTACTATTCGACGACCCCTTCTGGCATTGGTACATTGATAGTTATCGCCAAAAAGGTGGTGAATCATCTGACGCCACATCTAAGAAATACACATCGTCGTCAGGGGCGGTTCAAACCATCCATAGATACTTTGAACAATTGAAGTTACCTGTCCCATCTACCAACCAGATCATTGCCCTTTTGAAGTCTCCTTTCACACACGGCGATATCATGAAGACTTACCACTTGGTCCGGTACTTCCAACTCAGCTCTGCTGGTCACTTTTTAACCAATTCATCTGTGGATAAACTAGGAAATCACATTCAATACCTCGGTGCCGAGAACTGGGAGAATGTCATGTGCTACCTTGACGCATTGCTCTTTTCCATGTTTGCAAACTTGGAAAGCTTTGAACCCATCCTCTTCATCAGCAATAACCACCCCAACAAGTACGTGGAACAACTTGCAGCATTATTAAGACTATATGTAAGTTTATTAAGGTCCGGCAATTTGATCACAACCGACTTGACCATGCGTGTATGCGAACTCCTTATGAAATTGGGGTTTGAAGAAGCAATGTCACACAAGCAACAAGATTCAGCAGCATTGTTTGAATTCTTGACGCAAGTATTATCCATGCCACTACTCACCTTTAAAGTCGAGATCAAACATGGAGGGAAGTACAATAAGGAAGACGACCAGAAAATTTCCAAGGAAAGGATTCTCTTTGTAAGTATCCCTGAAGAATCAGAACAACAGGACCTGGTCGACAAGACAAAAGAAGACCATGTTGACGTAGCTACAGAAGGTTCCGACGAGGAAGATGGAGTCTTGCTAGAAGAATGCTTGGAACATTATTTCAATAATTCCATCAGTGTCATGAGAGAATTAGAAAGAAGGGCTACCTTGGAAAGCATGAGATTCGACAGTTTTGGTGGCGGATCAGTTTCATATGTTGGTGACCCCATCACTGAAGATGATGCAGAACATTCCGAGGTTACAGAGACCGATATGAATTCAGAAAAGCAAGATACACTGCAAGAGACTATCGACACCATGGAGGAGTCTGTGTCCCTCCGCAATTCAAGACCCACATTAAGCCAACGTCTTAGGTCTGATAGTTATAAGGGGTCATCTGCTCGCGTCAGAACTAGATCTTCCACCTTATCTCTCTGGTCTTTGAACGAAGAGAGTAATGGATCTACAAAGCCCAAGGAAGTCAATTTACCAGCTTGGATGTTCTTACGCCTCTTGCCATTTTACACCGAAGATAACTTTGAAGTTGACTTTTCGAACGTCCAAAGTTTCGCCAATACACCAAAAGAGTTTGTTAATAGGAGACCTATCTTACCGATTTGTTTGAAGAGATACTCGTTTGATGCAACAAATTCACATGCGACCAGATCAAAGAAACGAATCATAATTCCTCCAGTGATCAACTTGCCTCAGTTTATTGCTGATGATGAAGATTCTGATTTACAAGGTGATTATAAGTTGGTCCTTGAGAGCGCTATATGCCACCGTGGTTCTACTATATCACTGGGACATTTTGTGTCTGTCATCAGAAGAGAGTCCAACAAAAATAATGAAACGGACGACGAAGCATATAATGCCACTTGGATATTATATGATGATATGAAAAAGAAATCCAGAGTAGTGGAGAAATCCTTCAAAGATATCTTTAACTCCGAATGGCCATATATGTTGTTTTATCGGTTGGTACCAAACAACGGTGATAGAGCAAAGAGTGAAGTGACTACGCCAGTTATTCCACCCCAGGGCTCTAAGGAGAAATATTGGCGTGATGATGCGTTATCTCCTATACTATCGGCCAGCACACCTGATTACTCCATACCGGAGGCTGTTTTACTAGGAGACAGCTTGTCCCCGACTAGTGCATTGAGTATTCCGATCCCTAAGATTACTCCAACTGACAGCAAATTTGTTGATGTCCGCCATAAGTATTACTGGTATGTGCGAGACAAGAATAATAACTATTCGAAGGAACTATCAAGTGATTCAAAGACAGGATCCACTGAATCAAATATAAGTGAGTTCCGTCGTAACAGTCAATGGAGTGAAAAATCCAATATCAGCAGCATAAATATAAATACAACCAAAGAAGCAAACCAAGAAGCCGAAATAGGTGAAATTGAGAATGCTTTACAGAAATTGTCTTCTTCAATATCTCACGGTTCTGGTAATACGTCATGGAAGAAGACTAAAAGTATTTTTAGCGGTAATAGCACCCCGTATCTTTCTCGCTCTCAAAATGTGTCAACTGCCAGCTTGAATAATGTCAACAATACCAACAACAATATCAACAACAACAGCAATAACAATCACAATAACAATCACAACGACACACCCACATCTCCCAGGAAAGAAAATGGGCAGTTTAAGGATAATGAACACAAGAAACGACACAAATTCCACCTTAAGTCAAGGAGAAAGAGAGACGAGTATGCCAAAGAAAAATGTAATATAATGTGAATTATAGACTATGATACAGTTATAAAGTGAATAAATTATTTACACACGTATATCTTTCCCGCTAAGTCGGCGATTATCACTAGACTCAATTCTTGTGGGTGAGCGACAATGCAAGTAACGGCCTTCTTGCAAAGCTTCAATTTTTTGATTAAGTTTCCAGATTTCCAACCCCAAAAATAAGCGTACCCCCCGTTATCACCACTCATTAAGGTCTTGCCGTCGGGGGTAATATCAATATTACATCCATGACCAGTAATATCATGACCTGAAAACTTTTTGGTCTTAATGGTCTTGTACTTTCCCTGCCCCTGCACTACTTGAATCGAATTGCTCAAGCTTTGGAGGGCAATAAATTGTCCACCAGGATACAACACTGCAGAATTGACCGAATGTTGCGATGGGTCGGAGATAAGTTTGATTGGAATATTGACTTGCCAGTTCCAGAATCTAACAGACTTATCATCGGCACTCGACATAAACTTATTTCCGTCATCAATAATGGTTAATGAGCTGATTGCACCAAGATGGTGCGTATATGACTGGATAGGTTTTTCATAATCTGTTAGACCAAGGTCATAGTGTTCAATTCTATGGTTGCTAAGACCAACAATGAATTCATTTTCGTTATTTGGATTGAATTTTAAGACGTTGGGGGTTGCTTCAACATGAACAGTCTTGAGAATATTGCCAGTATCTGTGTCCCATAAGTGAACTAGCTTGTCAAACCCTCCACTGAGAAACCTGTCTCCTGTTTTGTTGAAACATACATCTTTAACAGATTGTCGATGTCCATTGAAAATTCGAAGAAGTTCCTTGTCATTGAACATATCCCATAATTTGATCTTTGCATCATTTCCAGCAGTAAGAAGGAGATGTCCTGCCCTTGGGAAAAGCTCGAGTTTGTTAACTCCTCCCGAGTGACCATCAAACGTGTGAGACACTGCTTGGGGTATAAATGTTTCAAAAGACCCAGGCTCCTTTTTAAAATCTTTTGGTATATACATGTAGGTTCTTCCTGCGAAATCAAACTCCTGTTTCCCAACGTATTCAGACGTGGGTTCCGTATCGTCTTGATCATCTCCTTCGTCTTGTTCTTCGACTACCACTTCTTCTACCTCGTCATCCACTGGTACTTCGTCAGTGTCAAACTTTGCCCAAGGACCAATATATTCCAAGTCTTGTCTCCTCTTCTTCCTTAATCTTTTAGCTTCAGCCTTGGTAATGTGCTTTTTCCGTTTGTTTAGTCTAGTTAAAGCGATTGAGTTGTAGAACTGAAGTGATGTTTCCTGTTTGTCTTTTGTTTTCACCGAGAATTCTGGTATTTCAACCTCACTGTTAGCATCAATTCTATACTCAGGTAACTTGGGGATATCTACCTCATCCTCAGACGACGAGTAGCCCGCTACTATCGACATGGTGGGCGTGTTGAGTTATTGAGTATGATGGGTGACACAAAATTGGAGGCAGGGCATCTCATACTCACAGATTATACAAGAAAAAAAATCACGAACCTTACTCCAACTTAAAGGAAGCCATGGGAAAGAGAAAGGTAGACGAAAAGGAAGATATTGATTCTGACATTGATGTCAGTTCTACTGATTCTGAAAACGAAATTGAACCACAGGATCAAGAGGAAGAAATTGTTAATGTTGATTTTGATTATTTCGATTTGAACCCCGATGTTGATTTCTTAGCCACTAAGACGTTTCTTACCCAATTGTTTGGTGATGATTCGAATCTTTTTGATATTTCTGGATTGGCTGATTTGATATTAACCAAAAATGCTGTTGGTACCACGATTAAAACCGAAGGGGTTGAGAGTGATCCGTTTGCTTTGTTATCTGTTGTTAACTTGAACGACAATCTTGAAAAGCCATCGGTGAAAAAGTTGGTTGAATACGTGTTTGAAAAAACCAGTAAGCAAACAGAATTTAATATTATCTTGAGAAAGTTGTTGACCAGCAAAAAGTCCACCAAAGATACTTCGAAGCAACTTAAAGTTGGTTTGATTGTGAGTGAAAGAATGATTAATATGCCTGTAGAAGTTGTTCCACCAATGTATAAGATGTTGTTGGATGAAATGACTAAGGCCGAAGATGCACATGAAAAGTATGAGTTTGATTACTTCTTGATTATTTCCAAGATCTACAGGTTAGTGGCACCAAATGTTGAACAAGAAGAAGGTAAAAAGAAAAAGAAAAAGGTCACTGAACATCAAGAACAAACCGATTACTTTCATTACGAAGATATTATCTTGGAAGAAAACGCCAGTTATAAGGGAACCTACGAATACACGCAACAAAGACAAGATACTGATTCGAGAAGAGTGTTTACCGAATACGGAATTGATCCTAAGTTGAGCTTAATTTTGATTGATAAGAACAATCTCGCCAAGTCTGTGCCTCAAATGGAAGCGAAATTTCCTCCATTTTAACACTCTGTATATTAGTAGAAATAGAATTCATGTTTATTTGCAGCTATTGGGTGTGGAGATAAGTCTGGAAATTTTGGTACAGGAAAAACTTTTTCTGATCTAACTAGCGAGATGAAAAATAAAAAAAAAAATTTTCTTTTCCATTTTCATTTACGTTTCTCCAACACATAAACGAAGATGGCTCCGCATCATAAGAACCATAACTTCCGTCCCGAGAATGTCTTGAAGCGTGCTCAAGATTTGATCGCTGTCGGTCAAAGTGAAGCTGCTTTGGATACCTTGTACGAAATGATCACATCCAAGAGAATCCGTTACTTGGCTGTTGAAGACTTGGAACCTATTGCCTTGTTGCTTATCGAATTGGCCGTTGACTTGAGAAAGGGTAAGTTGGCCAAGGATGCTTTACATCAATATAAGAAAAATGTCCAGTTGTCTGAACACGGTTTGGATTCAGTTCAAGTTATCGTACGTAAGTTCGTTACATTGGCCGAAAAGAAGTTGGACGAGGCCCAAGCCAAGGCCGACATCCAGATCGACAAAGACGAAGAAGATGAAGACTTCGAAGCTGCCCAAACTCCAGAAAGTATCTTGTTGTCTGCTGTTTCCAACACTGATTCTGCTGACCGTACTGAAAGAGAATTGGTCACTCCATGGTTGAGATTCTTATGGGAAGCTTTCAGAGCCGTGTTGGATATCTTGAGAAACAACTCCAAGTTGGAAATTACCTACTCTGCTATTGTTAACCAAGCATTCAAATTCTGTTTGAACTTTAAGAGAAAGGCTGAATTCAGAAGATTATGTGAATTATTGAGAGCTCACATGCAATCTGTCACTACCCAAGCCAAGAGTACTACCAATGCCATCGATTTGTCCGACAACGAAACTATCCAACGTTACTTGGAACAACGTTTCTCTCAATTGAACATTTCTGTCAAGTTGGAATTATGGCAAGAATCTTTCCGTTCCGTTGACGATGTGCACACCTTGATCACTGCTTCTAAGAAGGCTCCAAAGCCAAACATGATGGCCAATTACTACGAAAACTTGGCCAGAATTTTTGCCGTTTCTGACAACGCTTTGTTCCACGCCGCTGCTTGGAACAAATTCTTCAACTTATACGTTCAATCTCCAAATGCCACTGATGAAGAATTGGGCCATTATGCTTCTGTCTTAGTCTTGTCGACTTTGGCCATTCCTCAGAAGGCTTTGAACGCCAACGAAACTCTCGTTGATGAACACAAGACCAAGAACTCTAAGTTATCTTCTTTGTTGAACTTAACCAATGTTCCAACTAAGGAATTCTTGATCAAGTCCATTATCAGCAAGTCCATTTTGCATTATGTCGATCCTGCTATCAAGGAATTGTTCGAGGTCCTTGAGGAAGGTGAATTCCACCCATTGACCATCAAAGAAAAGGTTATCGAAGTCTTCAAGGCTATTGAAGCCGACAAGGACTTCAAACACTACATTCCAACCTTGACCGAAGTTATCTTGATTAGAATTTTCCAACAAGTCTCTCAAGTTTACGAAACTGTGAAGTTGGACTTTTTGGTTTCCTTGGGTGTCTTCTCCGGTGTTAGCAACAGCTTGTCTGAATTAGAAGTTGAAGATTTGATTGTTAACGCTGTTAAGGACGGACACTTGGCATTGACCATTGATCACGAAGCTGAAGTTGTTGTATTCAAGTCCAGTCCATTTGAAGAATCTCTCGACGATTCATTTGCTGACAAGTTGCAAATCTCTCCAGCCGAATTGGTTAGAACCCAAATTTCTAAATTGGCTCAGACTTTGTCTGAATCGATCAAGATCATCGACCCAGCGTTTGAAGTCCGTGCTCAACAAGTTCGTGACGTTGCCTTACAAAGAGCAGTTTCTGACATCATTAGAGAACAACAGGAGCTTGCTGACCGTGTTCAAATCATCGAAGAGCGTAAGAAGATTGCTGAAAAGCTTAGACGTGAACAAGAAGAAGAGGCCGGAAGATTGAGACAAGCCAAGTTTCTTGCCGATCAAAAGGCTGAACAAGAAAGATTGGCTGCTGAACAAGAAAGAAGAGCTGCTGAGAAGCTTGAAAGAGAAAGAGAAGCTATCAAGTTGAACGAAAGAAGAAAGATTGTCGAAGATATTAATGCCAAGGGTATTATCAAGATTGACATGGACAACTTGGCTGAATTAGATACTGACAAGTTGAAGCAAATGCAAATCGACCAATTGAGCAAGGATAAGAAGGAATTGGATAGCAAGTTGAAATCCCAATCCAAGAAGGCTGACTACCTTGAAAGAGCTTTCAGAAAGTATGAATTGCTGTACTTGGACAATGATGCCGAAAAGCAAAAGGAAGAAGAAGTCAAAAACTACGATGCTATTAAGGCTTCGAAGGTTGCCAAGGCTAAGAAGGAGTTTGATGAAAACTTGGTTTTGAAGGAACGTCTTGTTCGTATTATTCCAGATTATACTTCTTTCAAGGCTGTTCTCGATGAGAAGAATGCTGTCAAGTTGGCTAGTATGAAGGCTGAAGCACAGGCTAAATACGAGCAAGCCAAGGCTGAACGTATTGAAGAAGTTAAGCGTCAACGTATTCAAGAATTGAGAGTCAGACGTGAAAGAGAACGTGCTGTTGCCAGAGAGGAAGCTGCCAAGAAGAGAAAGGAAGAGGAGTTGGCTAAGTGGAAGGAGGACTTGAGAATCCAAAAGGAAAAGGATGCTGCTCTTTTGAAGAGAAGACAAGAAATGGAAGCCCAAGGCTCTGCTGCTGCTGCTCCTACTTCTGCCCCTGCTGCTACTCCTGCTCCTGCTGCTGCTCCTGCTCCTGCCCCAAAGATGACTTTTGCTGAAAGATTGAAATTGAAGAGAGAAGGTAAGTTGCCATAAGCATCTGATAGAACTCGTATACATCTTTTTACATTTAGACACTAAAAGACTATAACTTCAAAACAAAACGTAAACCAGGATATTTAGCCAGAAATCTTCAAATATACCCCAGCCTATTTTTTTTCAATTAAAAAAAATAGGTAATCGGTGTTCCCTATTGATACTCTGAAAATGACTGAAATTACCATCATTGGATCCTTAAACTATGACTTAGTGACGTTCACTAACAAAGTACCTGAAGGTGGAGAAACATTTGAGGCAAACTCCTTTGAAAACCATCTTGGAGGCAAAGGTCTCAATGAAGCATTGGCTTGTGCCCGTCTTACTCCACCAGACCAAAATGTCAAGGTTCGAATGGTAGGTAATATTGGAAATGATTCCTTTGGAAAAGAACTCAAGCAAAGTTTGGTAGATGCTCATGTCGATACCACTTTCGTGAAGACATTGGACGACGTATCTTCTGGCGTAGCAGTGATTTTGGTTGAATCTTCTGGTGAAAATAGAATCTTGATTACTCCCGGTGCAAATGGTCAATTGAAACCTTCAGAAAAAGACTATGAACGGATTTTCCCTCAAATGGACCAGTCAGGCTATGTTATCTTGCAAAACGAGTATCCAGATACCGTCAAAACTATCTTGTGGTTGAAAGCAAACCGTCCTCAAATCAACATTGCGTATAATCCATCTCCCTTTAAACCAGAGTTGATAACATTGGAAACTTTGAGCAAGATTGATTTGTTGATTGTTAATGAAGGTGAAGCGTTGGATGTAAGTTCACATCTTTTATCTGACGAAGAACTTGGACTGTTCAAAAACACCATTGCTCAGGACAAGGTAGCCGGGTTCCGTCAATTGGCTTCCAAATTGAGTGCATTGATTAACCAATCCAACGTCAAAACTGTGATTGTCACCATGGGAAGCCTGGGATCTGTTTTTACCTCGTCTGAAAAGATAACTCCATGTTTCTATGCTTCACGTAATGTGTCCAAAGTTATTGATACGACTGGAGCAGGTGATACGTTCTTTGGAGGTGTTGTACTGAAACTTGCCGTTGGTTCGCCAATATATGAGGCTATTACATACGCAACCACGGCCTCTAGTTTAGTCATACAAAAGAAAGGTGCTGCGGAGAGTATTCCGACTTATAACGAGGTTCTAGAACACTTAGATACGTGATTATAATAGGAACTACAAAGCACGGCATAAAATTATAGAGTTCGTTATTTTTTCTAAATACAACTTATTCTAAGCCTTTCTAGAGCGAAGAGCTTGGTCTTCAGGACTTGGAGTTGGAGTGTCGGCTCTACCTGAGACATAAACGTATTCGTTGACTTGAGCAGCAACACCACCGTGGACAGCCTTGACAATCTTGGACTTCTTCGAAGATTTTCTTCTGTAGACATCAATGTAGAACGCAATGAACAAGACCAAGTAGGAAGACAAAATGGCACATCCCGAATAAGCAGCCAACATGGTACCAGCACAGTCACCACAGGTTGGCAAAATACCAAGCAAATGAGGAAAGTGAGTGTAGATGATCTTTTGGTAGGTTGCAAAGTAAATAAAACCCAAGTCAAGAATAAACTGGATGATTTGGAATCTGGTGACCCATTCTTTCCACCAAACTCTGATTCCTCTAGCGGCAAGGAAGTAGTAGAAGTACATAATGACATGGACCCATAAGTTCAAGGTAATTGGAACCCATGAGATCGGAGTCAACCCGATCAACTGGGTGTAACATAAAAGGGCGGTAGCACCGTGGTGGTAGGTGTGTAAAAGGGTCAACTTTTTCTGCTTAACCACCAAGAAAAGGGTATCGATGAATTCCAAGAATTTGGTCAAGTAGTTCAAGTAGTATAAGCAGACCAATGGTTGGGTCCAAGCATCTGACGAGCAAATAGCGTAAAAGAGACCATGATGGTAAATCATTGGAATCAATTGTTCAACCATCAAAACCAACAAGGTGAATGAAAGAGTGGTCAACCACGCGTTATGGACTTGGAATAAGCCATTCAAGACAAAAGGTCTGATTTTGAACTTCTTGAAGATGTAGTCACCACCAAAGATAATAATGTAGTAGGCAGTAATGGCAGCAACAACTGGTGGGAATGTGGAAAATGGAAGGGTTCCCGTGGTAAAATCAAACTGTGAAGGAATGAACTTACCCCCAGTGACTTGTGATACGGTTTGATCAAATAAAGGCCATAATGGCACAAGGAAAGGTACGTCAAAGGACATTTATATCAACACAAATGTTCTTGATTCTGCTTTTTAACCAGTGTTAGAAAGAAAGAAAGGAAATAGATCTTTGTTTTTTTCCTTTATGGTTAATAGGAGACCAGAAAAAACGACGCTGTGACTTTTCAAATGCAAATGCAGTGAGTCTCTATTTAGTAAACATCTCTACGCGTTGAAAACTTGGCTTTGTGACCACAAAAATTTTTTTATACTTCTTATTTTTTTTCTGCGTGGAGAAAAAAAAAGGTAGGCATAATTGGCAGAATCATCGCTCTTTTCGGTAGTTATTTCCATCTGCAGGTTCGAGGCATTTTATTATACCCGATGAACATCGTCAAGAAACGGAACGGCAAGGGATCTGACGGCGACGAGTCATCTGACGATAGTAGAACACGACTGGGTGGTGTTGAATTAGGGTCAGGTCCAGAATCTGGATCGCAGTCGGGATCAGAATCGGACTCTGAGTCAGATTCCGACTCTGAGTCAGATTCGGATACAGGACCCCTCTTAAAGCCGGTATTTGTCTCCAAGTCTAAACGAAACGTAGCGAAGCAAACCACTCCAGGATCTACAGTCTCTCGTGATCGTTCGATCATCTCTAGGCTACAGACCAACAAGCCCGTAGAGCAACAAGAGACGGAGGAAGATGAGATAGACGATACGGATAACTTAAATCCCGAGGAAGAATACGAGGCCTGGCAGGCACGAGAACTTCTCCGATTCAATCGTGACCGCCATGTTCTTGAGGCACATGAAAAAGAAGTACAGGAACGAATCAAGAGAGAAGGCATGACTGAAGAAGAATTACTAGTCCAGTTTCATGATAATAACAAGACTGAGACTGAAAAATCGTCTAATTCCAGATATCACAAGGGAGCATTCTTTAATGACGATAAGGAAGCACAAGAGTTCTTGAAAAGAGAATACCTGGATGAAACATTGGACCATTCGCGTCCTACAAAGCTCAAAAAGAGTACCTAATGATGATTTATGATCCCCCTCAAAAATTGTATAGAAATAGAGAGCCCATTGCGCATTTTAATTTGAATATGTATTAAATGTCTTTGGTACCATTACCTCTGGATTTACCTGGGTTCCTTGAACCGTATTTGCCCAATAAGACAGATTCCTCTCTTCCATTTGTCACGCTTACGTATGCACAATCTTTAGATTCTCGGATTGCTGCTGAGCCTGGGATTCAAACAAAGATATCACATGCCGAAACAAAGACCATGACCCATTACTTACGAACAAAACACGATTCTATTTTGGTGGGGATTGGAACTGTACTTGCCGATGACCCGAAGTTAAACTGTCGTTTTACCGGTGCATCAAATTCATTACGGCCCATAGTTCTTGATCCCAATGGAAAATGGATCTACCATCAATCTCAGTTGCGTCGCGAATGCGATGCCGGTCTGGGATTGGCTCCGTTCATATTGGTTGATGAACTGGCTAAATTAGATGATATTGATACTGAGGTCTTGCACCACCAAGGAGGTAAGTTTGTAAGATTAAACCTTCTTCAAACCAGAGATAATTGGATTTCCATCCTTGAAACTCTTAAAACTTTAAGCATCAACTCCGTCATGATTGAGGGTGGAGCAACCATTATTAATGATCTTTTGATTACAAGAAACAATGACTCACCTTTAGTAAACAGCTTAATTATTACTATTGGTCCAACCTTTCTAGGAAGCCAGGGAGTACAAGTCAGTCCAAGCCAATTAGTAGAGTTAGAAAACATTCACTGGTGGACTGGGGTGCATGATAGTGTGCTCTGCGCTCATGTAGCATCTCGTTCGTAATTATCTACATTATTCAAATAGTTAATATGGCTATATTACAATATCTGTTTAGAAATACATGCAGCTGAACGCCGTATGCTCCTTAAATATAGTTCAGGATGAACAAACTGGTAACTCTTCGGGTTAAATTTTTTTACTTTTCAACATATAATGGCTCTGATCACAAGCAAATTCTGTAAGATGCATAACGACCAGAAGTTTCAGATCTTCTAATAATCTTAACAACTTCCCCTCTCTTCAAACCCAAGTATCTTGCAACTGGATCTTCTCTTTGGATTCTAGGTAATTGGGATTCCTTCAATCTATATCTTTCCAATAATTCCTTCTTTTCTTCTTTAGACAACTTAAGATGCTTTGGAACTAACTCATGGTGAGTGATGTTGACTACCAAGTCACCTTCTTGAAAGGTTTCAATAGTGGCTGGAGAAACAGTGGGGATTAATTTGTTGGCACTTGGTGTGATGGACGATTGGTAAACGAAAATACCAGTGCTAAAGTTCTTTTCACTGATATGAATACAGAAGTTTCTCATAGTCTTGATACCAACAGAAGCTTCGTCACAGAATTCAACCCATAACGAACCCAATTCAGGGAACTTTTCCAATGATTCAGCAGTAGGGTTAGCTTGGAAGCACATCAATTTTCTTTGAGGAACACCCATACTGTCACAGATCTTTGATCTAAATTCATCCAATGACATCTCGATTTCTTCTTGAGTGATGTAGTATCCCTTTAATAGTGTTAGTAAATTTCATCAAACACATTGCATTTTTCTTCAAGTGAAAAATCTATCTTCTGGTACTTACTCTGTCTCTGACCATTTCCTTGATAGTCTTGAAGGATCTAAACAAACGTGAAATTGTTCTGTCGGTTTCTTCCATCTTGTTCCTCAAATTATAATGGTTCCTGCTAGATACTGTTGCTAAAGAATGCTTCGCTTCTTTCACTTAGTCTTCATATCATCGAACAAAAAAAATATAGATCATGTGACCTATTTTCCTAAAGTGGCATTCTTCAGTATACAGAATATGTCATTCCTATATACTCCAAAGCTGCAAAGGTTTTTATATTCTGAGTAATGGTTAATCTGTCTAAAATGGCTATTTATCAAACTTTCTTCTGAAGCGCAATTCTATATCAGCACTACTCTTCCAGATCTTTGTTTTGATCGTCTGCAATGTCATATTGTATGGCAATTCCTCGCCCTTGCAATCTAAGGCGAGCCAATCTGGTGGTGTCAACTTCTTATCCTTCATTTCACCCGTCTTAGAATCAAACTTCTCCGCCAAATAAAACAAAATTTTACCCACACGCAACATATTGTGTGAAGTTAATTTGATCGAACTTTCCAACACTGGTAATTTCTTGATCTTTCGTTGAACTTTTCCTCTAATCTTCTTTGTGGCTGGAAGAGAAGCATAATCACATTCAAAAAGTTGGAACGCAATTTTGGGTGATTCTCTCAGTGGCCATCTATTGTATAATATTGGTTGGCCAATCCATTTTGGTATTTGGACTCTGAATTCGTCTATCAAAGAGTGGTCCTCTGAATTGTAATTAATCTTCAAGACATCATCCAACTGGAAACTGCAAACGTCTCGATTGTTACCTAATTCTGGAGAATGCTCAAAAATTGTGATCAATAAATTCGACGGATATCTGGCAGGGTTAATTATGGGGTAATACTGTGCCTCTTCCGTCAAAGGTAATTCTTTCAAGGTAGTGTCAAAGTCGTCAACTTTCATGATAGATTCGACAATCTTGCTCTTTGAAGAGCTGTATGTTTCGGCATTGTACTTGTCCCAGTAGTATTTCTTATTGCCTTGTAACAATTTCATAATGGTGTCATCGTAGTCGTAGGTTTGTGAGTATAAAGACAGTAAATAAGATGAACCTCGTTCGTTAAATTGAAGAAACTCGTTCATAGGAGTCTTCTCGGTACTAAATTCTTGCAAACTTGCGGCAGTGGAAGTAGCTGGACTGGCTGGTCTCGATCCAAGTGTGTTTATATTGGACTTCGAAGATTTTCGCCCAAAGTACTTCAACTTTCGTAAACTTAAATCATCTGAAACAGGTGAGTTATCAATGTTCTTGTTGTTTTTCCTCAATTGTCTTAATTCCTCCCTAAGATCGGCATCAAAAGCCCATTCGTAAACAGCATACCGGCTAAAGAGAGAATTTATAAGAATTGATCCAACACAAAACCTATCATCGTCTGTAGCTATTATTTTACCAAGTTGCTTGTATTTCAGGTTTTCTGGATGATCCAAAGAAAGGAATGGGTAACATTTCACTAAGTCATCGTAATATATTTCCACATTCATATAGGACGATTCTTTAAGGGTAATTAACAACTTTCCAGCTTTGATTTCCACTTCACACCAATTATTTAAGGTGTCGACAGTTTGATACCTTTGAAATATATTTTCCATTTCCTTCAATCTCTTTTCCAAATCTTCATTGTTGATCAGTGATTCTAAATGGTGAACATATGGGAAAACTTCCACCTCTTGGCAAATCAAAATATCCCAAATCTTAATTGTCCCATCCGAATAAAGCACTAATATCTGACGCTTATTATTGAAGAACCGCTTGGCAATGATACTTTTGGGCAAAATCTTATATTCTGCAATTGGTTTTATGTTGAAAGGGGTTGATGTAATTTGCTCTTTTGGAATTGGGTTCAACAAAATCTCTATTGGAGTTTCATCGATAAACATGTCACTACCATTTTTATGATCTTGTTGGTGGGTGTGTTGTCCTAATGGCATCGAGGCCTGGCGAAGAGAGTCATGTATGTTTAACCCGGAGTTGAAGTCGATTTCATCCTTAAAAGCATTAATAAACTCCTTTGAAGGGCCACCATTGACATTCAATAACATAGAAATGTACTCTTCGTCATCAATTGTTGTATCACCTTTATCACCATCTGCTATGTCGTTCACATTAAATCCAGCATCAAAGTAATTTGAATGACTATTGGAAACACTCATATGATTGGAAACACTAGACTGTAAATCCAAATTGTTGGTGTCCATCGACAAATGACTGACGAGGTCGTAGAAGTCGGAGTTTAAATCGTCATTTGGATTATTTGCAGCAGTTCCTGCTAGTGTTCCAGCACCATCGGGTATTAATCCAGAGGCAATTTCATCATTAAACTGGATTTCTTTTTCAATTGAGTAGTCCAAACAATGTCTAAGGTATTGATACTTTGTTAATTGATCGATGTTCGGAATAATGTTTCTGTTCATCGATGTATAATTGGAGGAAAACAATGTATTCTGCTGTTTGCAGAGGGATAAAATTGGACTTTCTTCCTGGGCTACTATGATGGAAATTCCCAACTTGTCGTCCATAATAGCATTCTCGGACGTTGTGAAGGTTTCGTAACCTGGAAATAAATCATCATCTCGACGGTTATCGTTATTAAATGAAAGGTACGATAAATCTGTTTTGATAATATTTCCGCCCTTGTCACCTGAATAGAAAATGGAAAGATCGTCGTTATCGCTGGCCAAAGACCATACTGGATAATCATGAATATCGAAGTTCTTGGACACTTTGAAGTTTCTTAAATCCCAAAGTTTGATTGAGCTATCCGATGAGCCACTCAATATCAAATTATCATTCATTAACAAACAACGAATATTATCTTGGTGACCAATCAACTTCTTTATGAACGGAGAGTTTGCTCTATTGTCAAACAAATTGATAGCATTATTTGGTCCGCCAGCACTGATTAAATTTGATTCATTATTTGCAAGTGAGTAGACAGATGACGGTAATTGTGACGATGTAGGGCAGTTCTTTAATTGTCTGAGTGGTTTTGTAGTAGCCAAATCCCACAAGACAATCTTTCCGTCTAAAGCCCCACTTACTAGATGACTTTGCTTTTTGGAGTAAACTAATTTCTTGATGTAGTCTGTGTGGACGTTGGGGAATTTATGAATTGATGAGGTCTCGTGAGACGTAGGTGTTTCTGTTGATTGACCGTTGTAATTTAAGTTTATTAATTTGATGGACAAGTCCGACGAACATGATACCAAATCGTTATCATCATTCACCAATTTGAGATCATTTATCCAGTCACAGAAAATGTTATAACTATCAAAGATGGAGTATGTTTCGATATCCTCGTGTAACTTAGTAAATGAAGATGTCGAAGATTTTAAATAGTATGGTATTGGCTTTGATGAGATGGATGTTTCAAGCTTCAAAATCTTTTCATTTACATCAGGGAATTCATCGTCGTTAACCCATTTGTCGGCAAATGAGCCATTGTTGAAGTTGAATTGTGGGGAGCTTATCGCAGAACGGTCACTGTTCTGCCATATCTTGATTGTACCATCACGTCCAGCAGTATATAATCTATTGGTGATGGATGAATACTGGATAGCATTGACTGGAAGTATGTGATTCTCAAGATTCTGTGAGTCACCCAATACATATGACAACCCTTTTTTTGTCCGTGGAGGATTGGTTGTGGTGGAGGTGGTTGTCGAGCTATTAAATGGAGCCACCGATGTCATTGTTTGAGGTGTACAAGATGCAGTTGTATTGACACCAGGTATGTAATATGTTCAATTAGTTTGTAAAAACTCTATTGTTTGATAACACTCTATGTTGGTTAAATGGTTAAATGGTTAAATGGTTAAATGGACAAAATGGAAATTGGCTTGAGAATAGAAAACGTTCGCCAAATGTACGCAGATTAAAATTGGAACCTCCTATTTCTCACTAAAGGGTCTTTCAAAATACCACCAAAAGCCAGTTCAAATTTAAGGCAATGGCAACTGCTTCTACTTGAGGCTTGTAGAAATTTTTGTGGATGGTTGTAGTTTTCTTGTTCTGGTCAAGCCACAAGTAATCCGGGGAAGCTCGGAGTCTTTCCTCTTCGTTAAAGAGTGGGGATAACTCTTTTTTTGGCCTATCTTTGACCAGATCGAGACACTTCATAGATGCCACACCATTTCGATTACCTTCTCAAACAAACAGTACAATACATATATAGCTACAGACCGTTAACTATAAGAAGCAGAATAGTAGATCTTGATGACATTAGTCTATTGTTCGCTCAGCTTTGCAAGATTTTCCTAAAAATCTAATCCAAACTACCATTACGTCAGATGTGCTAAATCTTGAGGGGAATTCTTACTTTGTTGGGTGTGTTCCAATTGAAGCTCAAATAAGCCAAGCCATTGTGTTAGGTGTATACCCCGCTTCCCGCTTCTTAAGGTCTGCCTAGATCATTTTAAAAAAATATGCGCAAACCCGGAATCGAACCGGGGGCCCAACGATGGCAACGTTGGATTTTACCACTAAACCATTTGCGCAACTGTTGAATGTTTCCTCATCTTTTCACTTTGTAATAAATCTAACTTTCTCTTAAGCGGCTTTTTGAAAACAACCAAGACTAATCCTCAAGCTCAGCAAAAATGCAAACTATTTAAGCATTCCATAAATAACAGAACAAAACTTCTATAAAGAGTTTTGTTCCTTACAAAGTCAGGTGTTTTTTTTATATTAATGCATATTTAGATGCAATAATTATATTTTTAGCAAAATCAATTCAATGACTGAAAGATTAGCAAAATACTCCCCTCCTAAGAATGAAATCCCCAAGATACATAATATTTACCCCATTCAAATAGACAAGTCCTAAAATCCCAAATACGAAACTTCTCATAAAAGGCTTGAAATGTTAGTATGATTAAACTCTTCTCCATGTTGATGCTTGTTGCCGATCAGGATTTAACTCTCACCAGAATACCCTATTGCAAGTGTTGAAGAAACAACTAATAGTGATCCAGCGCTTCATGAACCGGTCAATCCGTCACACTTGAAAGTGGCCAATTTCCAAAGCATGAGATAGTGGCCCATATACCATGAGTGGCCAATTCACAGTATTGAACTCACTATCGTCCATGTTTGCCTCGCCCTATTAGTTTTGTTCCCTCAACATCATCCAAGATAAGTTTCTTAGTGGAGTTATTTCCCTAGCGACAGACTCACCCAACGAGGAGATTGAATTCTTTCACACCAACACTTGTCCACCTAATATAGTCACTTCTTCTTTAAGATTCTTGTACTTGAAACCTGAGTATAATTTGTTTGGAGCAATATTTCCACACTTTTGAACTTCCACCTTTCTTGATTCGGATTCCACAATCTTTGCCATCTTCTCTCTTCTCTCCACTGCTTGATCCCTTTCAAGGTTAACTCTTCTTTCACCTTCAGCAACGTAATAGCGTTCCGAAAAGGTTTTAGCACCATGATACTTTAAGTTATCGAGGCGCTTCTTTTCTTTGCGTCTAATTTTGTATTCCTCAACGACAAATGTCATGTAAACAAAGTCTTCTCCAGTAAATCTGGTTGGAATGCGAAGCTTGTCAAGTTGCGCTTTGATGATATCTCCTTGCTCCTTGATATGCCAATCTCTATTCAATTCACTCAAGACTTGCTTTTCTGGGGCATACTTCTCGATTGGGAGGGAAGCCATAAATTCTTCGATTTCCTTCGCAAACCAAAAGCACTTAACAAGCTTGATTTCACCTGGGGTGTAAGGGTTAACTTTTTTGCTCTTCTGAAATGGACTCTTATAAGTGGAAGGAAATTGTACGACAGGCTCATTTCCGTCTGCATGGAAATAAGACTTTGGCTTGGCTTCGTATTCTTCAATAAATTCTCTTGGGGACTTAGTAATCAAAGGTGTTTCTACCGATTGTTCTGCTTCTGCTTCTGGTTTGGTTGCTGCTTCTGGTTCCACTCCTAGTTCATTGGTGTAAAGGCTTTCATTTTCTTTGTCGCAAAGGACCTCTGATTCTTTTTTCCAAAAGGATGTTAATTTTAATGTGAATCTTTTCCTCTTTCCTGACCCCAGACGAACTGTAGTAGTTTCAGGCATTTTAAAATAAGTTGAGGCAAAGCTCTTCTTGGTTTGCAAAATATTCTGGAAGTTGTTGATAGTTGATTTAAAGCATCTGGACGGATAGTAGTTGCTTGAAGTTGTTGTTGATATCGCTTTTTCGTTCGGAGATTCAATCGTATTAATAAAGATTAATAAAATTGAAAAAAAAACAGTGATAGTTAGAAATAAACTCTAGAAGGACTTCTGGATCTCTTTTATAGTCTCTGGTTCCATTTGTGGATCTCTATTTGTAAATTCCTAGGTATAGAAAATAATATAGGATAGGTGATAAAAGAAATCTATGGTTCTATCATATTAAATAAAATATTATTATTACCAAGACAAACACTTTCTGTGGTATTTCCAAACTAAAGCAAACAATAGAAATGGATATCAATAATAATATATTGTTATTATTATTATTGTGGAAACAATGATTAATTTTAGACAGATATATTGATTTCCATCGCATTGTGAAGTTGCAAATTTTGTTTGTGCAAAAGAAGCCTTATCTCCCTTGGCTGCGAAATTGAAAGACTGTATTTTGAACAATTTAGAATAAAGTAAAATAGAGTTATCTTAAATGATGTAAATATTGCCAATTTATGCTTGAACTGAAGTTCTTGTCTTTTTTAGTTTCATGATGTATTTGTGTATGTCGATTTTTAAGTGTGGAGTAGATCTCATTCTTTGACATCAAAAAAAAATTTTTTTTTTCAAAATCGAACATTTGTCGTAATCTAAAGATGACAGAAAGTAACATTGAAGTGATAGCCATCAATGATGCAAAACCAGAAGAACAAGGAACCACTTCTCCACATGAAAGACAACTCATGTCTGCAGTGATTGCTCTTTGGAAGGAAGACCCCGCATATGAAACCTTAGGGATACCGAAGTTGCATGCTTTAGTTAAGGCAAGACATCAAAACTGGTCAGTTTCTGAGAAGAGACTCAAGGCTGTATTGAAGCAATTTGGGTTGCTTCCAAACAATGTCAATCAGCAATACACTTATGCTAAAGAAATCAAGTCTGAATTAACTCCTGATCTTGAACTACCAGACAAGGTTCGGATCGAGATGACTAAAAAGAGAGGTAAGGGCCTTTACGCCAAAAAGAAGCTTGAAAAGGGAGAATTGATTTGGGAAGAAGCACCACTCTTTTTTATTCCACCATTGGCTAATATCAATTTAGTTAAGGTAGGAAAGGCTTGTGCTTACTGTGGCAAATTATTGACTGCTGAGGGAAGAGCAGTCTTGAGAGGTTTGGATTGTACTGTTTGTTCTGAAGTCTGGTGTTCAACAACATGTAAGAAAGCAGATCATATGCATGCTAAATTGAAGCACGATATATTTAATCCTATGAAGAAGAAGAATGAGCTTATCAATGCTAGTGCATTCTTGGAATTACAAGATTATTGTTTGGCAGAGCAATGGAATGCGTTGTATGCCATAACACTTATTCAAGCCAGCATAGTTCTTGATAAGTCGGGAGACAAGAGCAAATATTTCAAGGCAATGGCCAGAGTATCTCAAGAAATTAGATACAAGGCGTTGGATTCATCGGCTGGATCGTTTGACAATTTCGGTGGAGGGGCTCTCTTTGTTCAAGAGCAGCAAGATAATTTATGGAAAGAAGGGTATGAGAAATTCATTCGAGTTTTCCCTAAATCAGCCTCAAGCATTGATTATAAAGAGTTCTTGCTTATGATGGGATCGTACAACATAAACAACTTGGATTCTTGTGTTTACTTGACTCAATCTCATTTGAATCATATCTGTGACCCCAACACTTCTGTTGAAACATCTCTCGTTTCTAGAACGCAGGGATTGAAGGTATATGCCAAAAGAGATATTCGTGAGGGTGAAGAATTGACTACAACGTATGTCAATCCCCAGCACACGGTTCAACAGAGACAACGGGAACTTCGTGTGAATTGGGGTTTTATTTGTTCGTGTCCAAAGTGTAAGGAAGATCTTAAAGAGCAACATAAGAGAAAATCGTCTTCGGCAAAGCCGTCCGACGCGGCTTCTGAAATAAGAAGTATGTTACACGAAACGGCTATTCTGGTAGGTGAAGAAGGAATCGAGTTGACGGTGCCTGAAGGAACAGGAGGTGAAAGAAGAAAGTCTGTTAGATTTGATGAAAAAGTCATTGCCGTCAAGGAATAATAGTTTTGGACCATAAATAAAAGTATCTAGAAATAGACTTTCCTAATTTAGCACCATTATCGAAACTTCTTGTAATATTGCATTCTGCGACTCGGAGAAAAAAATCAACAAATTTTCACCATTACCCACCCCAGGAATCGAGTCTACACGTGTAAAAGGAAGGAGTGTACTGACCTCGCTTTGTGAATAAGACTTGCCATATACTCACGATGGAACGATTTGAAGGGAATTATTTGGATGAAGAGGAGTTGTTGCAGCAACAACAAATTCTGCACCCACAACAAACCGTGGTAGATGAAGCCGAGTTATTGGCAGCACAAGCCGCAGCCGAAGCTGCAGCTGCACAGCAGCTGCAGCAACCTGGTGGAGCTTTCAATAACGTTGGTCAGGGATTGACTGGTAAATACCGTGACATGATGATGCAATATTGGCAAGAAACCATCAACTCAATAGAACACGATGATCACGACTTCAAAAACCATCAATTGCCCTTGGCCAGAATCAAGAAGGTGATGAAGACTGACGAAGATGTTCGTATGATTAGTGCAGAAGCACCAATATTGTTCGCCAAGGGTTGTGATGTATTCATTACGGAGCTTACTATGAGAGCATGGATCCATGCTGAGGAAAACAAAAGAAGAACTTTGCAGAAGTCGGATATTGCTGCTGCCTTGACCAAGAGCGATATGTTTGACTTTTTGATTGACGTTGTTCCCAGAGAAGAAGAGAAACCCAAGAAGAGCTACACGCAAACCCAGACTCAAACACAAACACGACCTAGTTATATAAATCACCAACCGGCTCAACTTCCTAACCAACAGCTTCCTCATCAAGCACAACGTCCTCCACAGCAACCCCAGCCTCAACAACACAATCCGTCACATGAACAAATACATCAGCAGAATAAAGAGTCGCCAACACTCAAGAGAGAAGACGATATCTTGCAACACCAATTGATGCTGCTGCAACAACAACAACAACAACAACAGATGATGCAGCAGCAATTAATACAGCAACAGAAACAGGAGCAGCAAGATATCAATGGCGTTGTTCATGATGAAAAAAGAACTTCTAACGAAGCAAACGATGCCTCGTCAACTAATGGCCCCCAGGAAAACTATCTGAACTTTTCAAACTTCAATCAAGGTTTCCAAGGTAGCTTTTGATACCAAAAGTTTTCTCTATGTAACATTATATATTCCTTTAATTCTCGTTTATTTCAAATATAGGTGATAGTACCAACCAATACCTTCCCCGTGCTTACTAAAACAACAGAGCTGTGCTGTGTTCCTACAATTCTACTATAAAGCCACAGAATCAAGCCAGGAACAGGCGGTGTCTCACTACTAAACTTCACCCACATTTATGTTACATAATCACTTTGTATCCCGAAGCCGTCAGTTCCACACAATTTTGCGAACGCCATACTAATTTCCCCTCCCCCGCGCGAGCGCAAACTTGTCCCCTCGCACCATATTAACTCCTCCGGTTTCATTTCTCCTATAAATTGACCCTGCACCGCTTACAATTTATCTGAATATGGTAGTCAGGTTATCGAGAAGTCTCCTTACCAGTTCCTTAAAGTTAGGTTGCACCACCCTCATTTCTAAAACATCAATTGATCGTATCTCAACGAGAAATATTGGATTCTACAATACACTGTACAGAAAGAAACTTACTACATTCATCAACTCCAAAATGCCATTGATAACGATTTCACAATCCTTAGACGAAGCCTATAAGAAACACAAGATTATTCCCGATGTTATTGACGACTTCGAAACACAAGGCCTTCTAACTATAGAATACGATGCCGAAGACCATGTTGCCTTGGGAAACACCTTATTGGTCGCCAAAACCCAGCATGCACCGGAAATCCAGTTTACTCTTAACTCATCTAACCAGGAGGGTGAGTTTGAGTCAATCGGTGAGAAGGATAAGTTTATCTTGGTCTTGACCGATCCGGATGCACCATCCAATAAAGATCACAAATGGTCCGAGTATGCACATTGGTTAATTACAGACTTGAGCTTGGTTTCAGCTGAAAAGGGCAAGGTTGAAAGCGAACCTCAAACGAGTTATAAGTTGGACTACTCCAAGGGTAATGCACTCTTACCGTACGAGGGACCTGCGCCACCAGCAAAAACCGGTAAACATCGTTACGTCTTCTTGTTGTATAAACAAGATCCTAATATCGAGTCCAAATTACCAGCACCATCGTCGAGGCCTAACTGGGGTACTGGTATTCCAAGTAGTGGCGTAAGAGATTGGATCAAGAAAAATGCCTCTGGACTGAAGTTGTTGTCTGTAAACTTCTTCTATGCCCAAAACGTAGACAATTAATTTTATTAACTTGTATAAGCCTGTGAATGAATGACAAGAAAAACCTACTCACAAACAGGATTCTATTTGTATCTTCGTACAGTACTGTAGTCCTTAGGACTAATAACCAACCCTTTACCTTTCTTTGCCCCTCGATATATTGTTTCTATAATGTCAATCATTTCTAGTTTGTCCTTGATTATGAAATTCAATTTATTATTGTTACCAGTCCCAAAATCACACATCATATGCTTATTACGATAGAAAAACATAATCGTATATG
This sequence comes from Teunomyces stri, assembly GCA_030563165.1. Taxonomy (NCBI): domain Eukaryota; kingdom Fungi; phylum Ascomycota; class Pichiomycetes; order Serinales; family Debaryomycetaceae; genus Teunomyces; species Teunomyces stri. The sequence continues at coordinate 218,506 of JAKUBI010000017.1, forward strand.
GCTCACTTCGATCTGCATCAAGTTCGTACATTTCATTAAAGTCGGGAACCCGGTCGATGTTGCACAAGTACACCACGCCAAAATTCTTGATCTTCTCTGATATCAGGTAGAGTATCTCATCGACCACCATACAATCTGCTTCTTCCTCTCTACCAAAACGAATCACCACTATTCTATCATCCTCGGATAAAATAGCTTGATCTACGTGCCACCCTGTATTCAAATGAGGAAGAAATACTGATCCCATAGTTTATTATTCCAGATGCTATTTTTTTAAAGGATTCAGAAATTGTAAATTGTTGTATTTTTTTAATATACGCACTAACAAAATAGACGCCAATTTGTTGCACTCAAACCATCCATTTTCAAAATAAGAATTTAGCATGAATCTCATGGTAGATGAAAGTATTGGTCATCAAAAAGATGGAGATTTAAGTAACAATCTAAGCAGTGAACTTTCTAAAGATGAAGCCATTTTTCCAACATCAGAACCAATAAAAATACCCGAATCTGAGAAATCATCTAAAAAGTCCCTTCGAAGAAAGTCCAGTTTTCGGGTTCAAGTTCAAAAGATCCTTAATCTAGTATCAGAAAGAAAATTATCAAAAGAAACTGGATTTGGTTCTGAAGAAATTGCTCCACTTGATACCAAACCCGAGACACTGGGGAGTATTGTTTCAATTACACATAAAAAGCCATTAACTACTGACGTGACTTATCTTAGATCCTTTAATCAGCTACTTTTCAACTTTGAATTGAGAGAAGCTAAACACCATAACCCAATTAATTCCTATTATTTCAAATGGGTTTTCTGGAGATGCCAGGGAACTACTAAAAAATTATTATTGTTGGATGTAATTCAATCAAAAAGCTCCTTACTTCAAAACACTCAAAAGTATCTACCAAAAATAACTGGAACGGAAGAGTCTTTGGAAAGATTTTCGGTATTCAAATTGAACGTTTTACCCTCAAAGAAACTCATGCCTACTGGATACACCTATGAAATTCGAATTAATGATCCCATTGAAGCAAAATACTTATTTGAAGAAATTACGTCAATGATTTTATCAAACAAAATATACCAATCATACGGCGATTTGGAGGGTACGTAGAGATTAGTTTTGACATTTCTTTGATTACTAACATCAGTATCTTTTTGTGGAGTCTCCATCAAGAAGCATGGGGATTTCTATCAAATTTCACTTTGGGTTCTTCCTCCAGACATCCGCACGTCCGATATTGAGAACGAAGTCTCTGTTATTGTAACCATGTTACATGGGATTTTAGAGGTTAGCATTGACAAGCTAACCTTGTTGTTGATGCAAAATAGTGGCACAATTCAAAAAATAGAAATTAAGTAAAAAAGTATGCGCAAACCCGGAATCGAACCGGGGGCCCAACGATGGCAACGTTGGATTTTACCACTAAACCATTTGCGCTCTTATTGAAACAAAAGGAGATAAAGTTAATACAAGTAATCTACTTTTTAAATTCTACTGTACCTTTACATTGCGATTAGAATCAAATGTATTGGTATTGGTAATCTGAAGAATAAGACTCAAACACAATCTAAACCAAGTCATTGAAATAACTTTGTTTTTTGAGGCGATAATCTACATCAACTCGAAGCCGGGGAAATATTGAGGACAACTTCCAAACCCTAAAGATAAATTGAATCAGGTGGTGATCCAAATGTAAAGGTTCTAGAATCTCTGATCCATTTAACTTACTGATAAGCTATCTCTATCTTGATGAGAGCAAATAGAAACTAAATCAGAAATGGAAGAGCTCCTTGAAACTATAATTGTATGGTCATGAGCACGGCGCCTGAAAATTTTGAGATAGCATTTCTCCGCGATCGTGAAAAAGTAAGACCTTAACAACGAGAAGAGACAATATACCGATGACTGAAATTGAGTTAGGAACTACTGCTGATATGCATGTTCATTTGCGTGATGGCAAGATGATGGAGTTGATAACCCCAACAGTTAAGGAAGGTGGTGTAAGCATTGCTTACGTGATGCCCAACTTGGTCCCTCCAATCACAACTATCGAACAAGTCGTGGAATACAAAAGCAACTTGGAGAAGTTGAGTCCTGAGACAACCTTCTTAATGTCCTTCTATTTGAGCAAAGAGTTAAGTGAGGAATTGATTGAAGAGGTTGGATTCAAAAAATTGATTCACGGCATTAAATGTTATCCAGCCGGTGTTACGACAAATTCTAAATATGGGGTTGATCCAAATGACTTCACATCGTTTTATCCTTTGTTTAGAATAATGGAGAAGCATGGTTTAGTTCTTAACATTCATGGTGAAAAGCCAGCGGTAAAGACAGAAGTTGAATCTGAAGAAACTGATATCCACGTTCTTAATGCTGAACCAAAATTCTTGCCAGCATTAAAAAAGTTGCATCAAGACTTTCCACATTTGAAGATCATTTTAGAGCATTGTACCACCAAAGATGCAGTCGACTTGATTCGTGAACTTAACCAAGGAAAAACTTCGGCTGATGAAATTACCGTTGCTGGAACTATCACTGCACATCATTTATCGTTGACTATCGACAATTGGGCCGGTAATCCAATTAATTTCTGTAAGCCTGTTGCAAAGTTTCCAAAGGACAGGAGAGCTTTGGTTGAGGCTGCTACTAGTGGAGAACCATGGTTTTTCTTTGGAAGTGATTCCGCCCCTCATCCAATTGAAAGCAAAAGCACCCACGTTGGAGTTTGTGCAGGTGTTTACACCCAAAGCCACGCTATTAGTTACTTAGCGGATGTCTTCGAAGAACAAGGGAAGTTAGAAAATATTCGGAAATTTGTGTCTACCCATGGAATCAAGTTCTACGGTATTGAAGTTGATACCAACAAACACAAGGACAGCTGTTGGTTAATCAAGAGAGAAATCAGGGTCCCTGAAGTTATTGGTGGAAACGGCTTGCAGGTTGTTCCATTCAAAGCTGGTGAAACGTTACGTTGGGCAGTTGAATGGAGATGAGTTTGAAACCTTTATTCGCCTCATACACAGATACACACACACACTTAACGGTTACGAAGACCAATTGTGTATATTTTAACCCATATTTTTTAATAGAACAAGTAGGGAACAATTAATCTTTCCACAGAGTACCCGTGGGTCTGTACTAGTTAGGAAAGTCTATCCGCCCTTACCAATTAACGAAGTCTTTATACCAAGCATTTGGTCCGAGAAGAGATTAACCTTTAAAATATTGGTCAATAAAGGTTATTTTATTAATATTGACAGGAGGTCTCATCGCATCTAATCCATTTGATGTCGAAAATTAAGAGAATCATCCCCTACTCTGGAATATTCGGAAATAATTTGCGACATTCGTTATCTTAAATTGGTTTGATTTTGTAGATTTTCTCATAGAAGATAGAAGGCATGCGTCCCCTTTTGTGCATCATAATAAAATTTGACAACCAGCTTATTATTTTGAATCATATGCCGAGTTAGGCGTATAATAATTACAGGGTTACATGGCGATCCTGCGATGAACTAATATTTTATCTCTGTGATGCAACACATTTAACACGTTTATTAATCATAGAAAAAACGTGGGGTCCAAAAAATCAAGCGTCAGAGAACGAAACGCACGTGGTTTAGCACGTCAAGACAAATCTTAAAACTTTGAGTAAATTCCGAGCTCGTGATATAATTTTAATGTTGCTACACAGGAATGGTGAGTTACCCACCAATCTATGCCACTTCGCCTCGCTTGATAGTTTATAAAACTAAGGTTTCAATACTATAATGCAAGTGGTATCTTCTAGGTTAGAAAAGGGAGGTTGTAGCTTTAGACTATCATTAAACCCTCGGAATGAAAACTGAAATTTTAAACGAATCATATTTCATTTTTTTAGCTGGTGTGATTTGTCTTCTCCACGTTTGCTTCCTAATTTGAAATATTACCTATGGTAAAAAAATATTTTTTAATCTCTTTGTGTCGAGGTGCCGTTTGGATTCATGGTCGGATACTATTTAAATGATAAGAAAATCACCAAATTTGTTATATAGACTAACTGTCCTTTTTTTAGACTGATCAACAACCTTGAAGCTTACTAAATTTTACTACGATGGCTTCCAGAGACGTTCCTAGAAGTTTAAATGATTTTGCTTTTGGCTGGTCTCGCCATTTAGATAATGAGATTACCTGGAACAAGAAGCAAGAGTACCTTGATGAAAATGATATCCAACCCGAAGGATATGAAACCGTTCATAAGACAAAGATGAAGAACTTATGGCCAGCCTTTGGTGCTGGTGCAGGTTTGTTTTCTGATGGTTATGTTAACAACTCCATCGGTACTGTATCATATGCATTGAAGAAGTTATATCCAAAAGAATATAGTAAGTCTAACGCTATGTCGAACGTGTCTTCTATTGCTTTTGCTGGTACTGTTCTTGGGCAACTTGTGTTTGGTTACATTTCTGACAGAGTTGCAAGAAAAGGAGGTATGATGGTGGCTAACGTAATGTTGATTTTTTTCACTTTGATGACCGCCGTCGGTACTTGGGGAGCTAATGGTAGTCCCAACGGTTTGTTTGCTGCATTAACTACCTTCAGATTCTTCTTGGGTATTGCCATCGGTGCTGAATACCCAACTGCTTCTGTAATTGCATCCGAATTTGCTAACCTCTTACCAGCAGGTAAAAGAAACAGATACTTCTGTTGGTTTACAAACTTCATGATTGATACTGGGTTTGTTGTTTCTGCATTTGTCCCATTAGTCTTATTGTGGATTTTCTCTGAACGTCATTTGACTGCTGTTTGGAGATTGACTCTTGGTTTGGGTGTAATCCCACCACTTTCACTTTTCTTTATTAGACTCAAGATGAAAGACTCATCTTCTTTTGACAAATTACATATGAAGAAGGTTAAGCAATATCCACTTTGGTTGATAATCAAGTTTTACTGGTTCAGATTAGCCATCGTTTCTATTATTTGGTTCATCTATGATTTCTCCTCATACTCATTCGGTATCTACTCCACTGTTATTATTGACGGAGTCATTCCACATGGTAGTACCTACCAAGTCTGGGGTTGGAATGTTGTCTTTAACTTGTTCTACATTCCTGGCTCTTTCCTTGGTGCTATTGCTGCTGACTACATTGGTCCACGTTTGACTTTGGCCTTGGGAGTTGGATTACAAGGAATTATCGGCTTTATTATGTCTGGTACCTATCACCACTTGAAAAGTCATGTCGGTGGTTTTGTTGTTGTCTATGGTATCTTTTCCACATTGGGTGAGTTTGGCCCAGGTGACAACATTGGTTTATTAGCATCGAAGACTTGTGCTACTCCTGTTAGAGGTCAATACTATGGTATTGCTGCTGCTGTGGGTAAAATTGGTGCCTTCGTTGGTACCTGGGTCTTCCCAGTGATTATCAAGCACTTCTCACGTGGTGGTACAGACGTTGACAGAGGTAACGTTATGCCATTTTACATTTCGTCTGGTTTGTGCATTTTTTCCGCTCTTTTGACAATATTCTTCTGTCCTTCTGTTGGCCAGGATGCCATTAACAGAGAAGATGAGGCCTTTGTTGAATACTTAAAGGCTAATGGTTACGATGTGTCTCAATTAGGTAATGGTACCGTCGAGACCATTGATTCCGAAGAAAACTCATCTATTGAAATCCACAAAAAGACGAACGAAATCAATATTGACACTCAATCTAAGGGTTCCATTTGATTGTGAAGAGCCTGCTTGTATCTTATTACTCTTTAGTTCGCTTAGCATTAATTTTATTTGAATAATCATCGGTAAATCAAGGTCCGAGTTAATAATCGAAGTCACGAATGTGTAATCTTTAAAAGATAGATAATTAGGGCCAACCTAGTTGGTTGGTAATAATCTTATTCCCCATACTCTAGACTAAATAATTTATCTGTATATCACGTGAGCATCGCCTTTGAAAAATTAAAGTGTATCTTGAGATGGCGCTCAATATCAAGACCGAAGAGTACTTGTGAATGATGGTGAAAAAACGTACAATAACACAGAGCATAGATCAGAAGATATATGACTTTATTCATTCTTTACTTGAGGTGGAAAGTTCCAAAAATAAGAAGAAATTGGGAAAAGATAATGAAGACCCATATGCTTATATCGCATTAGCCAAAGACTTGTCCACCGGTGAGATATTGGAGTATATTCAGAGCAAAGATTTTCAAATGAGAAGAATGAAGAAGGCATCTTTGGAGAAGGCCATCTCAGCAGTGTTACAGGTGGTTAGAGATGAAGAGAATGAGGATATGGCAGATATAATAAAATCCAAAGAAGAAAAAGAACTTCAGCGTGAATTCGATGGAGTAGACGATAGCAATTTAATGGAAGTAAAAGATTCTAATGCATTGAACAAGTCTGTTACAGCTTTGTGGAATTTAAGTGAGACGGTGAAGTCTAACGATGAGAAAGTTGACTCGGAGGATCCCGTCGCTGCTACAGAGACAATTAATACCATTAAAGAGAATGATTCAGCATCCGAAGATAAGAAATCGAGAAAAAGAACGAAAGAGACTACTAACAAGATTGTGAAAAAACCGAAAAACAAGATTGAGCATACACCCCCAAGCACAACGTTATCATCCCTCGGAGGTCTTGAGAAAATTACAACACAATTGATGGAACTAATAGGGTTACCCATCTTGCATCCTGAAATCTACTTAGCCACAGGAGTAGAGCCACCAAGAGGTGTGTTGTTGTATGGTCCTCCTGGTTGTGGTAAAACTACCATCGCCAATGCTTTGGCAGGTGAATTACAAGTTCCATTTATAAATATATCAGCTCCTTCAGTTGTTTCTGGTATGTCTGGTGAGTCAGAAAAGAAATTGAGAGAAATATTTGATGAAGCAAAAACCTTAGCTCCATGTATTGTGTTCATGGATGAAATTGATGCAATTACCCCCAAGCGAGACGGTGGAGCTCAAAGAGAAATGGAAAAAAGAATAGTTGCACAATTGTTAACCCTAATGGATGAGATCACTATTGATAAAACCGATGGTAAGCCAGTGATAGTAATTGGGGCAACCAATAGACCGGATTCCCTTGATTCAGCATTGAGAAGAGCTGGTAGATTTGATAGAGAAATTTGTCTTAACGTTCCTGACGAAGATCAAAGATGTTCGATTTTACAGACCATGACAGAATCATTGAAAGTTCAAGATGGTGAGCATTTCAACTTCAGACAGTTGGCCAAAATGACACCAGGTTTTGTTGGGGCTGATTTAAAAAGTTTGGTCACAGCAGCTGGTATTGCTGCTATCAAACGTATTTTTGAAAGCTTGAGTGAACAAGAAGAAGAATTGATGAAAATCGAAGTAGCATCTGGAGACTCAATGGAAATTGATTCTAGCATTCCACTCGTTCCAGACAATACTTCAGTCGACAAGTTTACGAGCAAGTCGGATTTGGAGAAACTTTCAACAATTCAAAAATTCTTAATTAAGCATCCAAACCCTTTAACTCAGGATCAATTGGCTCCATTGTCAATAAATTATTTGGATTTTATAACTGCTTTGCCCACCATTCAACCTACAGCAAAGAGAGAAGGGTTTGCCACGGTTCCTGACGTCAGTTGGCAAAATGTTGGTGCCCTTGCACATATCCGTATGGAACTACACATGTGTATTGTTCAACCCATTAAAAGACCGGAGATATATCTGAAAGTCGGTATCACAGCACCTGCTGGTGTTTTGTTGTGGGGTCCTCCTGGTTGCGGTAAAACACTCTTAGCAAAGGCAGTCGCCAATGAGTCAAGAGCTAACTTTATTTCAATCAAGGGTCCAGAACTTTTGAACAAATATGTCGGTGAGTCAGAGAAAGCGGTCAGACAAGTGTTTCAAAGAGCTAGAGCATCGGTCCCATGTATTATATTTTTCGACGAGTTAGATGCTCTAGTTCCAAGACGAGATACGTCATTGTCAGAATCAAGTTCGCGCGTTGTTAACACTTTATTGACAGAATTGGATGGTTTAAATGATCGAAAGGGTGTTTTCGTTGTTGGCGCTACTAATCGTCCAGATATGATTGATCCTGCTATGTTGAGACCAGGTAGGTTGGACAAAACTCTTTACATTGAGTTGCCGACAGCGGAAGAAAGATTGGAAATCTTGCATACTTTAATAAGTTCCAACAGTACTCCGTTGGACAATTCTGTTGATTTAAAATCTATTGCAAATGACAAGAGGTGTCGTAACTTTTCTGGTGCTGATTTGTCTTCTTTAGTACGTGAAGCTGGTGTGTCTGCATTGAAGAGAAAGTTTTTCAAGGGTCAACAAATAAAGGAGTTGGACGCCTCTGGATACTATGAAAATGAGTTTGAGAATGATGAAATAAGTGTTACAAATGAAGATTTTAGCTTTGCTTTATCAAGCATTAACCCAAGTGTTAGCGATAAAGATAGATTAAAGTATGAGAAGTTAAACAAGAGAATGGGGTGGAGCATTATTAACGAGACTCAAAAGGAAAATGACACTGAACCACCTGCAGCCTAATATGTAAATAGGCATTGTTTTAGAAACCAATCATGGTCCAAAATAGAACGAAATAAATACGTATTTGGGTGTTAAAGAATTAAAGATATTTGATTTTTCAGCACATTTCACAACTTGACTTCAATTTGGTGTCACATTTAGAGTTGTTTGGGTGGTTTGTAGTACATCATACAGTATGTAACTACTCTAATGAGATTTTGAAATTGCTATTTTGAGATTCAAATATGCTACAATAGTGAGCAATCTATTTTTGTTGAGATCGGATTTCCGCAATTTTATAATAATAGAAAATTTTGAAAATATTCTACTGACCTCACATTACTTGCTACAGCCTTCCAAACCAAACAAAATAGAAATAGAGAAATACGACGGGTTAACTTTTCACAAGATGGTTTTAGCAAGATATTGGTTGAAACGCACTGTTTCTGGAATATTCTGTCTGACATTCGATTCTAATTGCAGAATCGGGATTGCATATAATGACGTCACGAATTCGTCATTCATTTTAGGCAAGTGTGAGATGCTGAAAAATGTACCGCCACGCCAAACTTGTGGCGTAGTTTGCCAAATGGAGTGGCTAGTAGCAACCCTAGAAACTCGATGAAATTCGAATTCTTGGTGTATAAATAAGTGATAAAACTCCACAATGATAAATCCCTTCTACTATTCAATCATCCAACTATTAATTAAACATGTCTGACTTTGGTAGAAAGAACATTTCCGACAAAATTTCTGAAGCTGTTACCCCAGAAAGTGAAAAGTCCTACGCTCAACAAGCAAAGGAATCGATCACTAGCACTGCTGACAACCTTATTGGTAAGGCCACCCCAGACAACCAGAAGTCTTTTACTCAAACAATTTCTGATAACGTAAAGAAGGGTCATGATGATGCTGCTACTGCTGCTGACTCCAACAAGCAAAGCTTGTCCGAAACAGCCTCTGGTTACGTCGATGCTGCCAAGGAACAAGTTGCCAAAGGTGCTGAATACGTCTCCTCAGTTTTGACTGGTGCTACTGAAGGTGCTAAGACTGGCCATGACGCTGGTAAGAAGTAAATCAGATAGATCCAAGTAAAGTACATATTCAATAAAGTCTTTCTCCACTTTACGCGCATTGTTTGTATCTGGAACCTATCACGTGAACTTGATGAGCATCTCACAAATTCGATTATACAATTTTTTTATGACAAGAAAGCTGTCTGAGATCAGAAAATGCCAAAAATTGGAGATTATGCAGACCAAATCTCCCAACAGAAGTCAATTTCGAAGAAAGTTATAGACCAAAATGACCTGGACGACTTTGATGACTCCGAATCAGATGAAGATATTCAAAGACAAGTGTTTGTACAAAAAAAGCAATCAAGGTCATTTAAGGATGACGACCTAGATGAACAAGATATTCATGACGAGGATGAAGAAGGTAATGATGATGATCTTTCTGGAGAAGACGAAAATAACTTAATAAATGAAGAAAGTCAGCTTGGATCGGAAGTTGACGAAGAAGGGTTTTTCGGTATTGCTTTAGGCGATGGCGAGGAGTCCGATGAAGGAGACAAAAGGAGCATCCCTAAGCTGATGGTTAAGAAGATTAAGAAGTTGACTCCAGAAAAGTTGGAAAAGGAACAGAAAAGAATAAAGAAGACAGGTGTATGTTACCTTTCTCGAGTTCCTCCATATATGAAGCCATCGAAATTACGGTCAGTCCTAAGTAGGTTTGGAGGCATAGATAGATTATTCTTGAAACCGGAGGATACTGCCACATATCACAAAAGAATTAAATACGGTGGTAACAAAAAGAAGAATTTTACAGAAGGATGGGTGGAATTCATAAAGAAGAAGGATGCCAAGCTTTGTGCCTCCACGTTAAATGCTAATAAACTTGGTGGTAAGAAGACATCATATTATTATGACGACATAATCAACATTAAATATCTTTCTGGATTCAAGTGGGCAGATTTGACTCAACAAATAGCAAAAGAAAATGAGGTCAGACAGGCCAAGTTGAACTTAGAATTATCTCACCAGAAGAAGTTGAACAAGAGTTACGTCGAGAATGTTGAGAAGTCAAAGATGATAAAAAAGATTCAGAAGAGAAAGGCAGAAAAATCGGAAGTTGACGAGAGACAAGATGAAGTTAGAAGAAGCTTTAAACAGCGCAAGGTTACGAGTACCAGGGCTGATGCAAATCAGGAATTGAAGGATAAATCCAAACCAAATGAAAAGTTAACTGGTGTTTTATCTAAAATTTTCTAATTATTACTTCATTTCATTATTTTGCGTATACACTATTACACTATAATACATATCATTCTATTGCAAGTGATTTGACCGATTAGAAATATTCTTCGTCGACTTGCTGGGTTTTCCTAGTCTGGAATTTCTCTTTTTTCTTTTGAATTTGCTAAGACGTACTAAAAAGTCATATCGCTGCATCAATTCTACCTTGCTTTTGCATCCGAGGGCAGACATTAAAATCGGACTATTAATAGCATCCTGCCGGGTAATACTCCTCAGTACGACAATTTTTTTAAGTTGAATCCATTGATTAGCTGTCCAATTGTCAAGTTTTGACGAATGTTCGTTCACATGATTAGAAATAGGAACACTTGGACCCTTCAACAACTCATCAGCATGTTCAAGCTCTGTGTGAATCTCTTTGTCCCATGGCAATAAAGTTATCTTTGAAGAATCCTCCTTTTTTGATTCAAAATTAACTTTGTTTTTCGTAAATGAGTTCAGCACCAATGGAGTAGATACATCCAACATGGGACTGGTGGTTCTGTAGTTAAAATCTAGCTCGTTGAGAATTCCTTCAGAATCACTGGAAGATGAGTTCGTGAACTTCACAACATCAAGTGGGTCATCATTCACATCATTCATTTTAGCTGGCGATGTATATGTTGAAGAGCCAACTCTCATACCAATTGGTGTTATCGACTCCAAAGTCTGATTAACTCTTTCAAGTAAACTCGCTCGTGAAATGTCTTCTTTCGTAAATTTATTTTTGGCATCAATATTGTCAAACTTGTTATTTTCAAATTCTCGAACTGCCGGCAACCGTTCCTCGGTGTTTTTCTGAGATTGTATCTCATCGGTATAACTGCCATTCTTTATCACACGTTCCGTTTGACCAAGCCTAATTTCACCTCGTTTCTTAAGCCCTTCTTTCTTCTCGATTGGATCAGGAACTTTTGAAATGACATCATTTTCGTCAATTTTTTTGATTGGATTACGTGGCGATTTTCGTAAGGATAATCTCTTAATTTTAAGATTTGATGGAGGTGAATGGTACTGAGACAAAGAGCGATGTTGATTTTTCTTGAAGGGACTTGAGTTCATCGGCTCTCCCAATTGATGGTTTTTCAAGCTTGATACTTTTTCATGATTGAGCTTATTTTTAGGTGATATCAATGACCACAGAGTGTCCTTTCGTTTCGTTCTTATCGATTCATTGGCATGTTGTTGGTTTCGAAGAGGAGTTTGGCTTCTTGAACTCCCAAAACTTAGCACATTTCCTTGGTTGTTGTCAAAATTAGTTGGAAGTTGATTCCCAGCGTCTAAGATACCAGTATTTCGTCTCTCTATCTTATCAGACATCATTCTATCTCTGGCAATACTCTCGATGTTGGTTGACAGATAATCCGTACGGTTTATCTCAGAACGTAGAACCTTTGGTGTTTCAATACGAGTATCATCAAATTCCTCATCACTATCTACAGCAAGATTGCTATCCCCTCTTTCAGCATAGATATTGCTGGACAAATTCTTTGGATGGAAAGTGTCAGACATTAAAGTTGGCGCTTGTTGATGTTCAGTTCTATTCTAAAATGCAATTGTATTTAAACTGTAAAATATAATTTATTTGATCACATCGTCAAATCGTTAAGATTATCTTCAATGCACCCTTCTGTATCAATCTCATACAACCCAAATACTCTTTCGTAATTGATTAAACTAAGAGAATCAAAGAATAATCTTAGCTCGGTTATACTGGAGATTTTCTTTACACCATGAAGTAATGGAACCAATGCACTATGCGGTTGCTCCACCATAATTGGCGAGTCCTTTAGGAATGTGAAATCATTTTTATGTGATATCTGATCAACAATAGCAATAGATGACTGGTTAGAATCTCCATGTATAATATCTCGGGTATTTGATATAAAAAGCCATTCCGTAAGATTGAAATCGTCATACCCCAAAATTAACAATTGATCCAATAACTTGCATCCCCGTAGTATGAGCTGTAATTCGTCATTATCAATATTAACCAATTCCTTCTGCTTCTTATCACGAAGGGAACTGAAAATTGACAATAATTCTTGACTTATGATAACCCAACGCAGCATCAAATGTAAATCATTGAATTTCAAACTTAAAGCTCTTAATAAATTAACAATTTCCCCCCTGTACAATGTAGGACACGAATTACTATATGAGTACTCAATTCTGCTGAAAATTTCATCCAAACTTGCCAAAAAGAAATCCTTTGGCAGAATTAATATCAAGTATGTGATTCTTTTGATTGTTTGAATCTTGTTATCAAGTTCAGAATTCTCATTCCAAATGAAAATATTGCTGGGTGAAGACAGAATAGTTGGAGTAAGTCTAGCAATCATTTCACTCAATTTCTCTTTGTCATGAGAAATCCATGTACGCATTATCAAATTCCATTGCTTAAGCTTAGGTAAACTCACGTTGAAGAAACTGCTATCCATGAATGAGTCAAACACCAATGATCTCCAACTCTTATTTGGATGATACTTCCCAATTAAATCCAAAATGGCGACGGCTTTTAATGGAATATCATTAATCTTCTTCGATTTTATTTCGGATGACACCAAATGAGTAATTATTATACTCACACAGGATGAAATCTTGTCCGAATCTAAAATGATGCCATCTAAATATTCAAACGTTACAGCGAGGCAATCCAAAACATCGTCATGCATCAGTTTGATATCCGAAGCAGATTCTTCTTGAACTTTCTCATCAATTTCTTGTTCGTAATCCGTGTCACCATTGGTATAAGACTTATTGCTTACCATTGTAGTCAAAATCCTGACAAAATATTCAGATAGCTCCTTCTTTTTCTTCCTTTCTTCTCTCAATTTAATGGTATTAAGCTTAAGACTGATAGCTTTAATTAACCTCAAACAATCAGGTAACACTGATCTAAAATGATTTGCATGAGAAGTAACATCCTTCAAAAACTGACTTGTACTCAACCAAATATCCGTTATGGTATCTGCATCTATCAATTCAAAATACTTGACCAAGAAAGTAGATACATTCTTTGCTGAAATAGATATCATAACCGAGGACTTACGTGATTCATCTAGAATCACAGGATAGCATCTGGAAGTAATGGAATCAAATAGTTGTGGTATAGTCATTTGGGATCTCCCGCCGTCCAAAATATTAAGAAGTTTGATGCTGGATACTGAATTCTTATCAACATTAATCAAGGTTTCAATCACTTCCTGTTTTTCCAAATCCATCAAGGATTCTAACATCTTTCGAGATTTAAATTTGATCTTATGTGCCACAAATGTCATCGATTTTTCTCCAAACAAGTAGTCCGTTCCAGTTAAAGATTTGCTATCAGCCCATTCCCACAATCTAAAACAAACTCTAACTGCATCCTGGAACGATAATAAAATTGAGTATAACTTATTTTGTTCAGAGTTTCTGATGGCAGGCGACTCAATCAGAAAAACACCTTGAATCACATTACCGAAAAATCCTGAATCACCCGAAGTATCTGACTTTTCATTGTTGTGCTTCAAGTTAGAAGTTATCAAAAAACTGTGACTAATCGAAAGCAAATCTTCAAGACCTGAAAGTAGAGCATCAACTGATGTCTCTACATCAACGGATTCTTCAAAATGTTGCATCCCATGTAACATATCATAGTAAGTTTCAAGCTTGTGAATAATGGAATCATTCAAAGTTAACAAAACGCTGAAAACTGACTCGTTAAACAAATACAATGACCGGGTCAAAAGTGAAAGCCAACTTTCAAGAAGTAAATTTGACTTCGCGTAGGTGATACCTTGAACAATAAAATCAATCAACATTGGGTCTTTTTGTTCATCTTCAACATGAAGCAAATTCAAGTTAACCTTCAACTCTTCTGAAATCTCCAAGAAATGAAAAATACACTTCAAAAACTTCTCTATGATCAACTCTACCATGTAGCAGTTCTGATCTTGAAGTGTGATAAATGATGAACATCTTTTGATCAAGCTGTGAAATTTTTCAATGAAATCTGATTCATTTCCAGAAACCATAATTGTAAGCAATTTTAATGCATTATTCACACAATCGTAATAATCACGCAAAATAAACGCATCGCCTAGAACCTCTGAACTCAATTCTAAATCAAAAAACTTCGTAATTATGCAAAACAAGAGGCTCTTATAGGTCGAAATATTCCAATTGTTTGATTTGATAAGATTTAATTTTGAACTGTTGTCTAATGCTGCTAACTCATTGTTGAATGCATCCTTCATAATTCGCCCACAAGAAGTCAACAGATTGCAAATAGCGTTTAAAAAGTAACTAAACTTGGCCAAATCATCTTCCGGTCCAAGAGTAGTCCTATTACTTTGAATAAACTGAAAGTCCAATAAGGGGTTAGTGATGATTTTGATTAGACGATTTGCAGAACCGCTCTTCACAATTCTTGTTAATAGTTTTGCCACCTCTAAGTACTCCTCATCTTCTTCGTGAATCAAGCTATCCAAGAGGACTTGTAAAGGCCGCGCCAAAATTGCATCTCCTCCATTGAGAGAAGAAAACTGTACCCATAATGTGGAAAATGCTTTTACCTTTTTAAAAGTTGGTAGCTTTAATAACAAATCCAAGAATCCAGCTTCCAAACTGAATGAAGAATAAACTGCCTCCAACTCATGAATCGCCCTGACTGCTTCGGCTTGATAAAACGCAGGGAAGGGGGAAAGAACTGACGGCCATAAGTGGGATAAAATATTTTTGAGAAGCTTGTCCTTTTCCAATTCATTCATTGACTTCAATATAAAAGGTGTCATTTTAATAATCCCTAAAGTAACCAGTGCAGTATTTTTAATGTCTGTTTCTGTATCAATGGGAAGGGATAGTTCAAGAACATTTGACTTCAATAGATCGTTAGACCATTGATAATCAATATTCGATGGGATTGAATCCAAAACGTGAACGAGAACTAAACTTATGCGATAAGAAGTTTCTGAATTAGACAACGAGTTCAAATATAAGTTACCAAGTAATTCAACTATTCCTGAATAAATTTCTGCTTCATTAAATGGTGGAGGGTCATTTTCCCGACCAACCTTAGAATAATAATCAATAATTTTCCTCTTGAGTGATGAATGTGTCAACGAAATATCACATCTTTTTAAAAGACCAAAACTCTTATTAGGTATTAAGTTTACTAACAACTCAAGAATACTTATTCGAGTTGCCGTCAAGTGATCACAGGCGATCAAGCACACAACCGCCAAAGGGCAATGAACTCTAAACATTTCTTCGTCGTTGAAGTTATATGTCTTCAAACAAAACTCGAGAAGATCAAATCGATCGTCATTGTCGCTAAGAATAATGTTTATGATTTCTTTCCAAACGAAAGAGGACTCCACACCATTGAAAAATGCCTTACAAGCTTGGATTATAGTATCATTGCCACTTTGTTGATAAGACATTTCCAAAAATGAAGCAAAGATTTTAGGAGTAATTTGTGAACTAATCTCCCATTTATCACTGAGAATAGATAATGAAATCTTCAAAGCATCGATCTTCAGTTTTTCCGAATCATCATTTAGCATTTTTAATAATCCCTTTGAGACAACATCGCTGGAATAAGTCTCAAAATACTTTGAACGTGACAAACTATTCGATGTATCAGTATCAGAATCAGGACCTAAGAGGAAATTCCATAATCTTCTGTTTAAACTCATGTCTTTCTTTAAGGTAACTTGACAACTAGCCATTATAAGAAGCTCCTTATCCTTTGTTGAGATTATATTTTTGAATGCATCACTTTTAATTGGAAGGTGGGATAACATAAGATCAAAAAAACCTCTTACAACAATGATATCACTCGAAGTATTTGAGGTAGAAGAAGGATTAATTGATGATGCAAATGCTCGAATGAGAAGACCTGGTTCTGGAGTCAAGCAAACCATAGCCTCTTCTGAAAACAGAGCAACTCCATCATGAATTATGCTACTGAATACTGGAAGCCGTTTGTTGAACCAATGCAAAGCCCCAAGTCGTTTGTCAGCATTTCCTATTATGCATAGAAACATGCATTGCCAGAAATGACCATCATCATTTAATTTCTGTTTGAAATGATCCATTAAGGACATCACGTCTATGAAAACTTCAGAATTTTCATCATCTAAACCTGGTAACAAAGTCAAGATCAAAGGTTTTGATATGAGCTTCAAATTCTCCTTAGATATGTTAACCAAAACATTTTCCTTAAATATTCTAATCAATTGAGGCTTTACCTGAGTTGAGCAATATGTTAAAAGGGGAAAAAGGCCAGGGATCCACACAACCAAGTCATTATTCAAAGACTCTAAGGTTAACGCGTTAAAAATTGATTCGTAAATAGACAAGGCCTTTTGGTGGACTCCATTCGGTAAATGAGGCAATAAACAAAGTGCCAACTTGTTTGCTACCGTATGAGCATGTGGAATCCATGATATGGAATGGTGATTCTTTTCATCGTGCAATTGTAACGCCCTTTGCAATCTTGAGAGAAAAGCAATATAATCTGCCCATTCTTCTAGATTGTCAAAAGAATTCAATGCCTTCTCTACCTGCTGTGAATACCTTTTGTCTTTGCCACTTGTATTTGACATTAGAAACGAACACCGCTGTTACCTCGCGATAATTTAACTTTGAATTGTTCCATAATTTTGAATTCTACACAGGAAATTCCAATACTGCTACGTCAACGTATATCTAAAAATTCTACTTTAATCACTCTTCAATACTTCATTAATGAACTTCTGAACATCCTGTAACTCCTTTTCATCCGATGAATGTCCCAAACCAGGATAACTGTTAAATTTATAATTGGTAAATCCCAAACTTTGATAGAATTCGCTGGTTTCTTTCGCAAAGCTGTATGCAATCATCGGATCAACCGTACCATGGCCTTGGAAGAAAGGAGTCTTAAAATTGACACCTTCCTTATTATACGATTGCTTGATTGTATCTTTAATCGGACAAAAACCAGATAAAGCAATTACTCCACCAATTTTAAAGTCTAACTTAGAAGCAACAGCTAACGAAATTGCAGCTCCTTGCGAGAACCCTCCAATAATTATCTTCTCAGGTGCAATTTTATGGGTGTCAATCTGTTCTTTAATCAATTCTTCGACAGTGTCAACTGTCTTCAAAAACCCAACAGTATCTTGCTTGCCATTTGGATTTCCAAGCTCATAGATATCAAACCAAGAAGGCATGACATAGCCACCATTTACCGTAACTGGTACCTTGGGTGCATTGGGGAAAACGAAATTGATCGAATCTTGGTTTTCTATAATTTGTTGTTGCTTGGCTAGTTGGGGAAACCATGACCAACCTTCACCTGTATCTCCAAGTCCATGGAGAAATATAACAGCCGCACTTGCTGGTGCAGAAATGGCTGGAATTCTAATAGCAGAGATCAATTGAGACATTATGTTGTAGTAAAAATATTCGGGTCAAGGCAATTTCCGAGGGATATAATTTTTTATAAATGCACGTAATAGAATGACTATAGAGCAAAACAAAAGGGGATTATACAGTATTTCGCGGTACATTTTACAGTTTGATTCAAGAGAAAGTCACACCTCTGTTCAATGAAATACGTACTAGTCACCCGAAAAAGAAAATGTCACTTTAATTTACAGTTTATTTTAAGAGAATGTCTCACCGTTGTTAAGTGAAATCCGGCCTTCAAATTGTATCATCAGTACTCCGAATTATAACACAACGACATTTGACTTTTTCCAGGTGTCGAGGCCGGATTTCCCTTAACAGAGGCGCAACTTTGTCTTGTAATCAACTGTAATTCGCAGCTCCTCATTTCTATAATTCGGAGTGCCAATGAACTGATTGAAATGCCAATTCCAATAATTGATGTCGTAGCCATAATTCTTGGAAAAGTATTAGTTTAAATTCACATATGAATGAATAACTGCAATCCAATGTCTATTAATGACTGAGAACATTACTTTGTAAGGCCGAGTGAGAAGTGAGGTCGTACTCTACTTAAAGACAGAATAACCCTGAAATGATTTATCCATATATAATAGTCCTCTTCTTGTTAAAATGAGTATCTTAACTTATGTGGATGGCAAAATGAAGAGCCGAATGAGAACAATGATTTGATACACGATGACGCTAACCTCTAAGGAATATATCCTATAACTCACTTAGGAGATTACAAGAGTGAAACCCCTTCAAATTTTGATATCGATATGGATGGGGCAGTTGATAGAAATAATAGTGGAAATCTTTTAAAGGAACAAGAAACAAAGGAATACATAAAAGCACGAGAAAGAATTACATGAATACTTTAAACAGTAGAACCCGTTTCTTCCATTAAAATATACAACAAGTGGGAACCCTGATATAAGCTATTGCTCGTGGTACTGGAATTGATCCAAGAATAGCACAAAGTTGTGTAAAATAATACAACGATGAAGCTAAAGAAGAATTTATGTTGTCTCAAAAGAGAGGAAATTCTGTTGAAGTGATACCTCGAACTGTCTTTGGTATGCAGTAGGATCATTGGACACTGACATTGTTGATGATTTACTTTCTTATAACTCTAAGTAATTAGAAATATTTTCTTCCCATAAACTAAGACGTTGGAAACTTATGTAAACTTATATATCCAACTATTGCGCCAGCTCATCAGTATCCTATAGTATTGTTCTTAATCAATTAATCTTTAGACTATCTGACGAGCACTCAATTCATGTAACACAAATTGTGATTACCAATAGCTTAATCCTTAATTTGTAATTCGCGCATGTTCAATTGCAACCAGCATTTCATTTTCGACTGCTTGGATTAACCCCACACCTCTCAAGGTTTGATTTCAACAAATTCCAAGTTTACACCAATGAGCAATGATTACAAAGACTATACTTTGCTCGATACTGAAAAAAAAGAGGATGCTCAATTTGACGAATTAGTAAAAAGTATAATTGGTTCAAAATCAGTAAGTTTACAATCAGTGGAATTGCCAAGGATTCTTACTTTATGATATTCAAGCGGTCAAGAGTGGACAGAACCGACAAAATTCTCCATCAAAAATTGAGCAAAACTTTGAACTTACACAAAAGGTTTTGTGCCTTTCCTAATGAAATTAGTTTCAACAACAGAAGTAAGTGAGAAGGTGACTGGCATCGTAGAGGAAGGATCAGCTAGTAACAATCTAAACAGCTAAATCAGAGAATCATACAATTTTTGGACTGAAATCTTCAAGGGGGCTAGTGCAATTAAGATTACGAAATCTAGGTTAGATAATCTGACGAAATGTAAGTTGAATAGCCATGATTCTCCAAAAGTAAGTGTTAGTGGTCATAATAAAGCCTAATCACTGATAACGTTTGATAAAACAAACGAAATCCACAAAACAAGCAAAACTTATTCATATTCATATTACAAGTATTCAGAGGGTGATTAGCTTAACAAACGAAATGTTAAGTTATGCTCACAAAGTATTTAATGCTATACCATTATCAGAACAAATCAAGTTCACCATGGACCATGCATGTAATCATATGAATTATGCATGTTGAAGTGATACCTGGAACTGTCGCTGGTACGAAGTAGGATCATTGTAAACCGACATTGTTGATGATTTGCTTTCTTATAATTCTAAGTAAATAAAATCTTTTCTTCAGGTAAACTAAATAGTTGGAAACTTGTGTAAACTTATATATCCAACTATTGAGCCAGTTCATCAGTATCCTATAGTATTGTTCTTAATCAATTAACCTTTAGACTATCTGACGAGCACTCAATTCATGTAACACAAATTGTGATTACCAATACCTTAATCCTTAATTTGTAATTCGCATATTTTCAATTGCAACCAACATTCCATTTTCGACTGCTTAAATTAACCCAACACCTAACACGGTTGACTTTCAACATTGCAATCTAAAGCCTCGCAATACTAACCATGTATAGCATTAATATTGGCCGATTTCTAATATTGATATTTAGGACATACGCGTATTTCGTCAAGGAAGCGAGCCAGCTATCTGTGGTGTTGCATGGAGAATACCTACGTTATGAGTGAACAACTCGCAATACTAACCATGTATAGCATTAATATTGGCCAAGATACGTTATAAATATTTAGGACATACGCGTATTTCGTCAAGGAAGCGAGCCAGCTATCTGTGGTGTTGCATGGAGAATA